>JAJKFI010000049.1:2893654-2954820 GCA_029204185.1 Lerista edwardsae
TCAATCAATCAATCAATCAATCAATCAATCAATCAATCAATCAATCAATCAATCAATCAAAAAGTATTTATATACCGCTTTTCAACACAAAGTTCCCAAAGCGGTTTACAGGAAAATATTAATAAAGTTAAATGGCTCCCTGTCCCCAAAGGGCTCACAACCTAAAAAATGGATTTGTATTTGTTTGCTTATGGAATGTCTTGAAAAAAACAAACATTTCTACCACTTAGTTTTAGTGATTTAGTTTTAGTGATTTTATATGCCCAAAAGGGACAGAACAATTTTGTTATAAGGGGAAGTGAGTTTTCATGGGAGAGGATAATATTTATTTAAATTTAAAAAAAATACTTGGGGAGGTTTACGGTTCAGTGTTGCAAAGGGGGAATATCCAAACACTTCTCGAAATGATGAACTTGTAAGAAGTGTCCTTGGGCTGGCTGGGGCTTACTTCACTTGTGTTGCCATGCCACAAACACCAACCCACAGCAACTCCTGATACCAACATCAACAACATTGGAGGGAAATTGCAATGAGTTGGAGGAAAACTGCAAAATCCCAGCAACTGGGTACTGAGATTTGAGTGGTAAGAAAATGAAGTCTCACCAGAACGGGGAACATTTTGCAGCTTGCATACAACTAGCAATAAACAACTTTTGTTTATTTTGTTCTCAGAAAAAGAAAAATCCCACTCATCTGGAAAGGCCATCGTCAAACAAAAAGCCATTAGAAGTGAGTGACTTGGCTTTCTTCGAGGGGCTTCTTGACCATTCTGTGTGGCCAAAATAAAGGCACTTCCAGTCAAAGGAGTCATTAGGGGTCAAGGTGCTCTTGTGCTCTGCAACCAACAAAGAGCGCACTCATCCACAAGTCAACCCTTGGTAGTGCAAATGGAAGAACACAGGATTTGTAGGGTCAGCACTGATTAACTCAAGCAAGATTTGACTGGTGTGCAAAATACCAAGAGCTTTCTTCAGGTACTACTTTCCATACTGTTTAGCCCCCTAAATTACATCATCTGTGTTACAAGATGTCACCTGAATATCAAATTACATATTAAGCTCATTGCCTTAGTGGCCGTGGCTTGCTAAATATTGTAGTCTGGTCTAAATATCAGAGCCTCAATTTTTTTAAAAAATTGTTTTATGTACTGTAAAGAGCGATTGTCTACAAAACTTTGTAAGTAAGCTGCCTTGGGAAGGGAAAGGATTAAATAAATATCTAGACACACCTACACCAATCACATCTCATGGGATTGGCTTCTAAGGAAGAAACTGATCTAAACGTCTTTGTGTACAAAGGTGGTTATCTGATTTGGGGGAGAGATGTAAGAGGCATTCTAAGGTATGGGGCTTTAGCAGTGCAAGTCACATGGCTAGTAAGTCAACGATGAACACACGTCTCTAACTCTAAGCAGTAAGAAATGTAATTCTAACATTCAAAGCTTGACTCTTCTCTAAATGTACAGGTACCCTACTGAGATGTGCTTAACTCATCCATAGGTAAACACTCCTCAGAGGTTAAGGCTGAGCGCCATGGCTGGCCTACTACTTGGCAATGCTAAAATATTTTATCAACAATTCTATTACAAGTGGAGGCTGGTGGCCAATCGAAATGCAAAGCCAGCTACTGCCAGATTATTCTGCAAAAGAAGTGATTGCCCTCTGAATGCAAGAGTGAAGGTATTACTACTTCAATTACCTGTTTCAATTAATACAAATTCAGTAGGCAGTTCTGAGCAGCAGATTCAAACCTGATGGCTCAACTGGCAGTTAGAAAGCAGAAGACTTGAAAAGGGAGGCGGGAAAGATGTATCTCATATATCCTCAAATGAGAAATGGAAGCAAAATGGAATTCCGCTTGCACTGGATTTAATAAAAATGCGCTGCGCTAAAATAACTGCAGCCAGCACCTGAGCAGTGTTTAAAATCCTATTAAAACGGGTTCAGTAGGACACTGAAAAAAATTAATATGTCAAGCAGATGCTCAACAACACACCACCAGAACCCTTATTTTCTTCTCACAACAGCACAGAGGTTAAGAATAGCTTACCCTTTTGAAAACATCCTATTTAAAAACTTGTATCATCCACTTGTAATAGAATTGTTGATAAAATATTTTATTGTTGATAAAACCTTTTAAATAAATAGACGTTCAGCCCAATCCTAACTACCCCTCACCCGGCTGATGCAGCTGTGTCACCAGAGTGCACCCTGAACCCTATGGGGGGGAGTCATGGAGGGAACAGGTAAGAGAACATTCATTCCTTTACCTGCAGGTAAACCTCTGTTAACCCACTGTGTCGCCTTGACACTCTGAAGGCTGCATCAGCCGGGGTGGGGCGGCGGGGAGTAGTTAGGATTGGGCTGAAGGTCTTTTAAATAAAAGCTACTTTGCTGGTGCAGGTCGGAGGTGAGTAAAGGAGAGGGAATGAGAGAAAAATAGGACCAGAATGCAGGGTCAAATCACTGCTGCCCTGTTCTGCCCTCATTCCACCCCTCCCAGATACTCCCCGTTCCTCCCCGCCCTGTCCACCCCCTGCTCTCATTGCTGGCTTACTGGCTCTATGGGTATCTTACTGCTGGGTATCTGGCTCTAGCGTTGAGGCACCACCACCTCTTGAGGTGTGGCTTGCAATTGGGTGCGGGCAGCCCGCTGCACATGCCGTCATTTTACAACGGCGGAATACTGTTCTGCTATTGTAAAACCCCAGGCATACTGGCCCAATTCTCGTTCGAAGTAGGTGGCTTGTCTGGAAATGCCATGTGGCTGGGTTTGTATATTATGACATACAGGAAGATACTTAAAGGAAGATTCTTAGCTCTAAAAATATGATATGTAGAAGCCGAATCAGATAACGGTGAAAATAGAATCTCTTTGGTTACTGAAATGCACAGAAACATACATGGCAAGTACTGTACAGTATAGGCCGCATGGGAAGTCTATGAAACAGGAGTCAACCTACCTCACATCTTTCTTATCACAGGACTGAGTCTGGCCTACACATGCAGCAGAATGAGGCAGTAGAGAGAACTGCACCATTTTAGATTGCAAGTGGGAGTTGCCCTTTTGGAATGCTCCTTGCAAGTACAAAAAATCACCAGGAAGGAAGGCTCCAGCCTTTCTTGCAGTAATTATTACTCACCTATTGTTATGGTGGTACATTATTTTGTATCACTTAACGACCACCACCACCTATTAAATGTGTATATTAAGCCATAGGGGACCCCAGGTTCAAACCTTGGCATCTCCTGGCAGAGTTGGAAAAAACCTTTGGAGAACTCCTATCAGACCATAATGAGCTTGATCTACTTATTAGCAAGACTCTCAGAGTAAGGCAGGCTTCCAATGGCATAGGATTATATACCGTAAGCATACATTTACATTTCTTCTATGAATTTACTTCCCTCTGTGGAGAGCTTGCATGCATTCATTATAACAAGAAGCTGCAAAATAGCTTACCATTCCACTGGGTAGCCTCCTCTCCATACTGCCGATCCCTCCCGAAATTTATGCTGGCCAGCAGTATCTGCCTGAAAATCCAGGTGCAAAGCCTGCTGGGTTGCCGGATCCTGGAAGTGCCTGGCCAGCACAAAATTCAGGGGCTATTGGAGGTGAGGAAGCTCCCCAGTGGTAAGCTTTGTTCACCCGGGGGATGGATCAGGACTCAGATGGACACCAGATCCAGCCCGGGGGTAGGGTTATGGAGCCAGCAGGTCAAAACATAATTGTAAAGCCTAAGTGGAACTGGTGATGCACAAACAATTATAACCAAAAAGTGGTAATTTCTCAATCATTTTTCCTCTTAAAAGCTAGAAAAGTGATTCTCAAGCTATCTTGTTGGTCTGGACCATAAGGACCATAAGGTTGGTCTGGACCATGAACTTATAATTCATACAGTACAACCTATCCCAAGAACACCCTTGTTCTCAAAAGAAAATGTGACCAGCTCCCACAGCTAGCTCTTTTTAAGAATTTGATTCATTTTCATCTCAGCTCTGGATGTGACAAGGCCTTGGGTTCAAATCCCAGTTTAGCTCTGGATTAACAAACTGGATGATTTCTCTGCTTCAGCTCTTCTGTAGGAAGGGAACATTAAGGTCTACCTGCTTCACAGGATGATGTGGATGGTATGTATTGCAAACTCTTCATTTAAATGTTTTTGTGTACTGACGATTAATAATGAATTAGAATGCCTTGCGATTACAATACTCATTAACATTACCGACATACGTGTGGATTCAAATTACTGCAGTTGTCAATACAAAACCAGGAGTCATGGAACTAAGAAAAATATAACTGTACCTGACAGATTCTCACGGACTGGTCCAACACTGTCTTGGTATCAGTGACATAATCTGGACATGGTAGCATGGAGCGAGCAAAATGGGCTTGAAGCAGAAGATGTGCTTTTGTGTGTGAACTGTCAAAAGAATGAGGATTGACTTCAATGGGGACATGTTTGGCGAGTTCACTGTTCATCTGATCTTCATTGTGCCTCACTGGGAGGTCGGAATACTCTTCAGCATCCTAAATAAATAGAAAAACAAAGAGAGAAAGGGAAATTTAGGTCTGGAAACAAAACTGATAGAGACTGTAAGGCTATGTGTCTCCATCTTCAAAGCCTCTACTGTGTCTGAAATGCCACTGATTAGGGCCAGGGAACCCTTTGCAATGGTACCTACTTGTAGTCAAAGGGTGCAGGTGGGAAAAAAACCACGATGAAGTCCATGTATGCACCTAAGCCCTTCTGTCTAAAAGGAGGGCATGCAAGATGAAGACTCCTTGCTGGTCTCTGTGTCAAACATGGCTGCAGCCATTCATGTCTGGACTGTGCCCACAATGTATTACCGTATCTGCATTCACAGCTACAGCAAGCAGATGCTTTCTACCGGCATATTCAATGAGTATTTTGAAACTCTGAAACACTACTTGTGCAGAGGGAAATGCTTTGACAATTGTGGATGTTGCCAAATTGGAGTGGATATATTCAGGTTTTGTATTACTTCTAGAATAGTAGATCAGTGTGATAAACCACCATATTCCCTGCAAATCTATTTGTTGGATCAAGGCCTCCGAATAGAATTTTTCCAGGGAGTACAAAGTTTCTTTTGGGCCCCTTCTCAAATGGCCCAAACAGCTGGAGTAATCTTTAGATCCCAGGTCTACCAGGCTTCCCAATGCAGAGGCCAGGTCTATTTGCATCTGTGGCACCAACAACTAGATACTGTAGTACGGAAAACCAAACACACTGCTAAGTCTCTTTAAAATCTTTTAAATATAGAAAATCATTGCAGAAAATTAGCATAATCATATTTAAACTCATGCTTGAATAGTGTCCTGCGTGCACCAAAACCTATTCCTGCATCAGCCATAGTCCCCAGCTGTGCCTTTGAGATCTTACACCAGTAATTTTCAATTTTTTTCATCTCATGACACATTCATAATGGTCAAGGAACACTACCAGATTTTTGCCAATTGAGGAGGCGCAAGGCACTGCAATTGGGGGCTCACCCCCCCACAATGGCCCTACTACTAAATGACACTCCCCCAAGCTCCCGCGGCACACCTGCAGATCATCCACACTGGTTGAAAATCACTGTTTTACTCCTTTGTGGTAAGCAGATCCACAAGCCAAAGAGCCCCTGTAGGGCAGTTTCCTCCCAGATTTGGTGGCCCTAGCATCCCATGTGGGCAGCAAGTCCAGGAAATTGGAAAATGTAAGAACCCAGGAAATTTCTGGGTCCCCTCCTTTGGCTCCTGGGCCCAGGCACAAAATACTCCTTGCACCCCCCAATGCGTCCTGAGTTAGGAATGAATCTAACAAGAGCTGCAAACAAATGTTATTTCTTTAGCAGAACTACAAAATTTCCAGTCAAATGTCTATGCTTTCAGGGGCCAATGCAATGTAGGTGACACTGTTTGAAGAAAAATAAGTTTTACTTGTTTCTGCTCTTTTAACACATAACTGTTATATCTTAGCAGTGCTACTGACAAAAGAACGAGAACTTCTAAACAACAGATTTAAGGCAAACGAGAAATAAAAATCCATGTATCTTAAAATATTCCATGCTCTTTGAATACATGAAAAATAAAACAGCCCCAAAACCAAACCCCCAAGGGCTGACCAAAGACAACTGCTAACTAATGCTTGCCTGCTCTGCCAGATCTCTTGTGAAAACTGTGGTCATTTATTTTCTGAACCTAAAGGTCACCCCCATTTTAAGCCCTATAGAATTCTGCGTGTTTACCTCGCTCTTATTTAACTTGCATCCTTTTAAAAGATATTTTAAAGAAATATTTACCAAGGAGATTTTTTTTCCTCCTCCTCAATACAACCTAGCGGCTACAAACAGCAGACAGACGGGGTGGGGTGGGGCTGGGGGTCAGATGAGTAGCTGCAGCTTAACTAGTATTTCGGGGGGGGGGAGAAAAGAAAAAAACAGCCGCACTTTCTCTCTTCCCCTTCCCCCAACGCAACCTGTTTTATTTACTTCAAAAACACTGCTCTTGTTTCAAACAACTTGCCTACTTCATTTCCTGTGTGTGATGGATGATTGTAAGTGAAGTTCATTTTCTTATCTGCATCATGTAAGTAATTAAAGGAAATTGAGAATGGGCACTGAAGCTTTTATGCGACTGGGAATGAAGCTGAATGGAGGGCACCGGGGTCAGCAGAGTCCATTATATTTTTATGTGAGAGGCTGGTCTGTCTGCCCTGTCCCTGTTTGTTTAGTGTAGGCAGGACAGACTACTAACGGCAAATCTGTGCCTCTGATTTGCCCAGCTGTCCTTGAATAAAGACATCTTCCATTGCAAATGTTAAATGACAGTGATTGACAACCCTATGATGAACTCTGCTTGTAACCCCCTGCTACTGTTTTCAGATTGCACAAGGAAAGACAGAATAAAGAAACATCCTTCATAATCAAATCAAATAGGCCCTGCTGTTCACTCAATATTTTCCCTTTTCATTTCCCTTTTCAGTACAAACCTCATTCTGTTCTGCAAATGCCATAGACTCTAGAATGCCAAAGTATGTCCCCAAAATATTTTGCACTATGTTTTGCAACTACTGTATATTTGTTTCAGGAAGAAGCTGAACAACAGTATTGCATCACTGCTTGGAAACACTGTCAAAAATCGAAGCACCATGTTTACCATGTGGAGGGAAGCCATCAATAAGAGAACCATTCCTAGAATTCACTGGCTTTGCTTTATATGCTTGTGGGCTTCTTTTTCATTTTGCATACATGTAAAACCAGCAGGAAAAGGACCCTCAAAGTTAAACAATGGCTGAATGCAAAATCTAGTCTATTGCTGTAAAAGGTGCCAAACCATATCACATGTACTTGGAAGCTCAGTTACAGTTCTCTGGGATGATCAACGCCCTGGCAGTTTTTCTTGATGGAGAAGGAAAACTTGAGTCAGTGGGGAATGCTGTAGCAACTAAATCAACCAGCTGAAGAAAGCCTTAAGTGTTGATACACAGTTCCTGGCAGAACTAACATTTCTTCTGGATTCTCACCAGCTTCTCCTTTTTCTCCTTTAACAAGCTGAGTGCAGCACACAGAAGTGGTATTATGGAGAACTGTGGGGCAGTTTTAGCCTTGTGGAGAGAAGGGTCATCAGTCGCATACATGCAGCACAATCCATGCAACCCCATGCTGACCCTTGGCTTACGTGGCCAGAGTATATAGATGAGTGCTTCTTTTTGTCCTTAGAGCTTCAAGCTCTGCCATCCCTAGCTATTCAAAGCCAGTCACCACAAACTGCTGCCATCCACTTTGTAGGTGCATAGAAAAGCATGAGAGTCTCACATTAGCCAAACTGCCTCCGTTGGTACCATTATTTTAGAGAAGTGAAGTTGAAAGATAAAACATATTTACTTTGTTCACTAGATGCTTGTACAATTATTTAAGACTGATGAAAAGGCATTACATCCCCAAACCCAGTCAGTAATAAAATTCAAAGGCCTTAAATACTATTTTAAAATTCTAAAATACCTTAAAACAACGGTCTCTAACTCATAACCATGCAAATGTACACTGGGAAATTTTTAGATGTGCCTATGATTAAAGAGTATTAAAACAGACTTATCAAGGAACAGTATCTAAATTATGGAGTACAGATGGCTTACTACTTCAGTAGCAGGCAAAAAAAAAAATCAGTCTTTATTACCTTTCCCTACATTCATGTGTGTGAACATACACACACACACAATTGCCAACTGAGAATAACACTTCGTGCTTCCAATGAAGTGGCCTCAGGTTCATGAAACCATGCCACAACAAACCTGTTAGCCTTTAAAGATGTCATAGGACTCTTAGTGGTTTATAAAATAATGAGTATCACATGTGGTCTCTTAATCCTTTTTCACCTACCTTTATTTAGATGGGATGTTTCATGCATAAAATCCGCTAGGTAAAGCAAAGTACCCAGTGTGGATTTACTGGTCTCCTACATATGAAAACTAATATTTCAGCAATGCAGCACTGAATGGCCACATGTCGCAGACTAAGGCTGTAATGAACACCAACCAGGGAGCAGATCCCACTGAATTCAGCGGGGGCCAATTTCTGAGTAAACACGCACAAACCTAGGCTGTGAAGAAGTGATGTAGAGAAGCATGACCACAAATGACAAAAGGAAGCCTTATTTATGTTAAAACTTCAGTTCAATCATGAGAACCAGCAAAGCCGTTAAAGTTAATGAGTTCTAGACTTCTAGTACCAAGCTGATTAATTTGTAACACTCAGGGTCTTTAAACCAAACTAAATTACTCTTGCATATTCCGGGAGCCTGCTTAAACTACTGAAGGTGCTTCTCTTTACCAAGGGTACAGCGCTGCACAGGCAGGTTGTAGCAAACAGATATTGAGACTGGAATCTGAGGTCAGCACTGCCGCTAGCTGTATCTATAGGGCTTCACTGCAGAACTCTGCCAGTATGGAAAAGAAATTGTTAAACATGTCAGAGTTGTTCACGAAAATGGTACACCATTGTCAGCGATGTTTGGGGCTGACAGATGGGCAGCCCAATCCTAACTCATGCTGGAATAGGGAGGCCAGGTGGCCTGCCCCATATCCAGTGCAGGGTTGGGGTTAGGGTTAGGCCTCCACAACTGCTCCCTCCCCCAGGAAGCAGTGGTAGCCATTTTGGTATCACTGTATTGGTGGTGGTGAGGAATAGAGGATTGGGCTGCTAGTTGCATTTTTAGCAATCCATGACAAGATGTGTCGGCTAGCTGAATTGAATTAACTTAGGATTTTAAGACAGCCACACTTCGTTTTGAGGCTAGAGCCTCTTCTAGCTTAACTGACTACCACAAACATAGGGAGAAATTAGCTACACCGATATATTTTTAGTGGGAAGGAAGGCTGAACAATTGAGTACTGAGAAAGATATAGCGCCAAGCCACTGACAGCACCTGTATGAGTTCTGCAACTAGGCAAGGAAGACAGGGAAATATACTCCCACAACTACAGTAAGCTTAAACACAATGGGGACAGCACATTACAGTCTAATGAATGCAAAACACTAAAAAAGCCCTTGGTAAACAGATATCATTTATATCTATCTGTTTGAAGGTAGCTAGGTGAGGTAACCTCCCAAAGAAGGAGATTTTGATCCAAACCCTAGAAAAAGTATGTGTGTACACACACACACACAGGTAAGTAGACCTGACACATCCATTTGGAAAATTGCAAGCACGTTCACCAGATACAGCTAAAGGAGCAAAAACAGACTGGAGCAACTTTTTTTAAAAAAAGAAAATATTCAGGAGCCCATTGTTACTTTGCAGCAGTTAGTTAGGTTTGTAAGGTAAAGGTTTCCCCACAACCGAATAGTCTAGTCGTGACCGACTGTAGGGGGTGGTGCTCATCTCCATTTCAAAGCCTGTAGATCCGATGTTTTGTCCGAGGACACGTTTCCGTGGTCATGTGGCCGGCATGACTCTACGCCGTAGCGCACGGAACGCCGTTACCTTCCCACCAAAGTGGTCCCTATTTATCTACTCGCATTTAGGTGCTTTCAAACTGCTAAGTTGGCAGGAGCTGGGACAAGCAACAGGAGCTCACTCCGTCACGCAGTCTTGAACTCCCAACCTTCCGGTCAGAAAGCCCACCAACAGCGGATTAACTCGCTGCGCCACCACATCCCTATTAGTTAGGTTTATAACAGGATTAGGGCAAATGACTAGACTTTAGCTGAAAGGCAATTGCAGAGAAATTTTGTTGTAGTTCTCTCAAAGTAATCTTGACCACAAAGGGACCTACTAAGATTATGTAGCAGTATTCCACTGTCTTTCTATTTGAATCCATATATAAAAACATAACTGAGGACACAATCCTAACCAATACTCCAGCACTGGGGTGAGGGCAATGCAGCTCCAAGGTAAGGGAGCAAACATTTCCTTACCTTGAACAGGTAAGGTACTCCCTGTCCCAACTGCAGGATGAAGCACCATTGGCATGCCCCATTGGCACAGCTATGTGAGTGCTGGAAAATTGATTAGGATTGTGCCCTTAATCCTAAATACTCTTTCATGCTATTTTGTTCCAAAAAGTTTCAGCAGAGATCTCATCTCAGCAGAGATGACCAGCACATGGTCATCTTGGGAGGCACTGCATCATTTGTGGTTCCCCAACAGGCTTCTATACTGTTGGAATGATGAATGAAATCTTACTTGTTCTTTGGCTAGCCATGAAACAAATTCCATCACCACTTTGTTTGCCAAGGCTAGTTTTCAGAAAACAAAAAGGCTCAGCCGCTGAAATTGACAATATACAGGCTCAGCCCTTTTTTCCTTTCTTTCAAAATCAGGCCCAGTCAGCCTGTGGAATCTTGTCTGTTTAGGTGATTATCCAAGGGATTTCAGAGCCACAAGCAAATTCAGAGCTCAGTCAATAGTGCTTTGGAGTTTATAGGATGCCCATTGCACAGCCAAACTACTTTGCACACAGAGCTCTAAGCCTGCAGTTTTAGTATTTTTCAGAAAGGTCAGCAGCAGTGATATCTGGCAACTGGCATTTAGGTTTAAGGCATCCGTTAAGGTAAGAACAACTGGAAAAGATTATTCAGCAGTGCAAGGTGATGGCACTGTTGACTACAACGGGGATAAGCACATTTCAAAATGCATTGAACAGGCTGGAGTGCTCCTGTTTTCTTCCCGCTTTGCTTCCTATTCTACAGCTCAAACTCCTTAAAGATTGCTTATGCGATACAGCCCCATGGTTTTCCTCCAGGGAGCTAACACCCACCTTTCCCCATGCTGCCCTGTCCTGTCTACCTCTTTCCCACAGACCGTAGCCTTAAAAAAAAAAAAAAAATCATGGTGGTAGTTTCAGGGTGATGCTTCTTCTTGGAGATAAGAATTACAGGCAGATCTAGAATAGCCTATTGGGGGATTGGAGAAGCCAACTGGGACTCACAGAACCTGGGAGAGCGAGGGCTAGAAACACTAGCAGGATGGCTAGGAAGATCACCCCCCCTCTCTTTGGCAGGAGGGTCTGGCAGAGTGGAAGAGTTGCCACCTCTGAAGCCTGAGGGTCACCTGGGACGGCAGTTTGAGCCAGCCGGAAGTCACTGTGAACTGCCGATAAACGCTGCTGACAGAGATGGGTCTTTCCAGCTGGTGAGAGGAGCAGAGATGACGACCCTTCCAGTGAGAGTGGAGGAGTGCCTGTTAAGCCATGCGTGGGAGTGTGAGCAGCCACAGCGATGCTGGACTGTGAAGGAGACCACCTGGCCTGTAGCGTTCTTGAAAGATAGAACTTGTGATTGTAACAACCCCTATATGGGGTTGAGAAAAGCCTGCCCATGTAAACCACCTTGATTATTAAAGTCAGAGGAGAAATCCAATTACCAGAAAGGCGGTATATAAATACTGGTGGTATTAACAACAACAACAACAACAACATTATTATTATTATTATTTTAAAGAATTTATACCCTGCCTTTCCAAAACCATGGGGGGAGGGGAAGGAGCTCTTTAGTCCAGAGAGAAGCAGCAGAACCAAAACACTATTACAGAGGCACAAAGAGCAGACATAAACCCATCACCCAATAGTTGGGACTTGAAGGAGAGGTGAATTCAATGGAATAAAACCCTCCAAAATTTTCAGTCAGGATGGCAAACACCAAAGGAGGTAGCTTCACCTCTAAATCATTAAGCAACCTTACTTAGGCTCTCTCTCTTCAGACTTAGACTCTCTTCTTTCAGGCAAGCCACTCCCTGGCTAGTAAAGTGGAGGCTCTGCATAACCAGGTGTTCTGAGGTGAGCAGGTACATCGCAGATCTCACACAGGCCAGACAGACCCAGGGGTCCTCCTCAGTCAGGTCTCTTGCCTTCAGGGGGCAGGGGGAGGCTTGTAAGAAAGAGGATCCCTGAGTGTACCTACTGGGTACATGACTAAGCTTTGCCTCAGTTTCTAGTGGATTAATGCCTTCTGGGGCAATTCTGAGTATTGACAATGAGTCCCTCCTTCCCATGTTCTCCACCAGCAACTTTTCGTCTGCCTTCAGTATCATCCTCTCAGGGAAAGGTATCTTCCTCACTCCTATCCCATCCTCAGCTGCGGTGTTATTGGTGCTCCTTCCTTCTCCTCTTCTCCTTCGCTCTTTCTTGCTCCACTTTCTCTCTTTCTCCTTTCCTTGGTGGTTCTTTCTTTTCTCCTACTTCTTTAGTTTTCTCTCTCCATGATTATCATCAGACATCAAAACATCGGACTCCAATACAGTCATATGACCAAACAATACTTTATCATCTCAGTTTCTGGCAGAATACTAAGCGTGCGTCTGATTTACAAGCTTTTCATATGTGTATTGGTAAGCAGATGGAATTAAGTCAGGCACAGATTTATGAGCAGAAAATAAACCGAGCATAAGGAAATGCCTTGATTACAGTGGCGCCTAACTGTACAGCTGCAGTTAAAATTAGGTCTGTATTAGTTATTCTTTTTCACATTTCTCTATTTATAGGAGTTTATTTCCAGTCCATTAAAAAAAACTGCTTTCCGGTCTCAATGTTATAGGATACATGGTTTTTAAAGCTTGAGAAACATCTAAATGAATTTTTGTTTGTTCTGACAGATCAGAACAAGTAAGGTTATCCCTCAAACTAAGGATAGACATGCAATACGCCGTATCATTTGTAAGGGCCCAAATGTGATTGTCATGTGCTTTAACTTATTTTGAATAGGTGGCAATGTGCTATTTGTACTTTCAGGGTCTAGAGATTTTTTAGGATCAGTTAAAGCATGCATGAAACTCATTTCAGAGTCTGTCCAAGAATCATGTTCAAAGGAAAACTCACAACTGAGCCTGAGGCCCAAATCCTAACCAACTTTCCAGCACCGATATAGCTGTGCCAATGGGGCATGTTCTGCATCCTGCAGTTGGGGGGCAGTCATAGAGACTTAGTTAAAAAAACTAAGATCATGGCCACCACTCCCATCACTTCCTGGCAAATAGAAGGAAGAAATGGAAGCAGTGACAGACGTTATTTTCCTGGGCTCCAAGGTCACCACAGATGGTGACTGCAGCCATGAAATTAAAAGACGTTTACTTCTTGGGAGGAAAGCTATGGCAAACCTAGACAACTTAATCAAAAGCCGAGACATCACCCTGCCAACAAAGGTTCGCATAGTCAAAGCGATGGTTTTCCCAGTAGCCATGTATGGCTGTGAGAGCTGGACCATAAGAAAGGCAGAGCGCCGAAGAATAGATGCTTTTGAATTATGGTGTTGGAGAAGACTCTTGAGAGTCCCCTGGACTGCAAGGAGATCCAATCAGTCAGTCCTACAGGAAGTCAAGCCTAATTGCTCCCTGGAAGGACAAATCCTGCAGCTGAAGCTCCAATACGTTGGCCACCTCATGAGAAGAGAGGACTCTTTAGAAAAGACCCTCATACTGGGAAAGATGGAAGGCAAAAGGAGAAGGGGGCGGCAGAGAATGAGATGGTTAGACAGTGTCACCGAAGCGATGAACATGAAATTGGGTGAACTCCGGAAGCTAGTGGAGGACAGGGAGGCCTGGCGTGCTGTGGTCCATGGGGTTGCGAAGAGTCTGACATGACTTAGCGACTGAACAACAACAACATAAGAGACTTCCTCAAGGTAATGGATTGCTGCATTTTCCTTTCCTAGGTGCTGGAAACTTGGTTAGGATTGCGCCCTCAGGGTGCAATCCTAATCTGCACTGGAAGAGGCAGGCTGGCTGAGCTGCGTTTCATCCTAACCATGTTAGGAGAAATCAGCAACTTAGGGAAGCTGTATGCAGTCCAATAAGGCCACTTGGATGTGCACCAGCAAAATAGCAGGAGCAAGACCTCACAGCCAGCAGCGGCCTGAATCGGGGCTGCTCAGCCCAGGGATGGGGGTTTGGATGTGGTCTAACGGCTGTGTCCTATCTTCGTCCCCTCTCTGCCCATGGATCTGCCTTCCCTCCACCCCGTGACATCTCCCGCTTGCCTACAGCACGCTCTTGGCCCGGGCCTGCGCCAGCAGAACTAAGTTGGTGCACGGCTAGTGTAGCTGGTGGGCTGTGCAGAACACGTGCACTGGCACTGCTGCCTGCACTGGCCCCGTGACCTCAGTGCAGAAGTGCCTTAGGGCATGTTTGCAACAGTGCTGGTCCACCGCAAAAGCGCTGGTGCAATGCTGGGTTAGAACTGCACTCTGAGTCACTGGTTCATGTCCCCTTTCTTTCTCATGGCAGAGAGCATAACACATTTTGCTGAATACAATATTCCCAAGGCTTACCCAATTGTAAACATACTACTATTTCTAGGGACATGTCAAATGGCCAAGGGGGTACCACACTATAAATAAATGAAAACAGAACACTACTTTGTCTTACGAGAGAGCAAGAGGGCCACAGGAGAGCAAGAGAGTCATCTGCTCTGCATGGATCATCTGAACATATTCTGTAACCTGAAACTTCTTTTCAACAGAGCAATCGTGATGTCCTCACATGATAGCTTCTTGTTGGGCTGGGAGGGTGAAGCAGGATATAGCTACAGTTCACCTTTCCCTTCCCCTCTTGAAAAACAGACTAGTGGGCTGTTTATGCTGCCGGAATGAGCGATCTGGCTCCCTAAACAGCTTCGCAGCTGTTGCAAATTGACAGTGCCAGTGAGCGCAGCCTGGCTGCCACAGCAAGTGGCAAGTGACTGGGTCCATGCATCAATGGGACACCTGCTGGTGAGTTTGCAAAGGAGTCAGGCAGAGTAGGGGTGGGACAAAGTGGGACGGGTGGAATGGGGAGGTGACAGGGCAGGGAGAAGAGTGGATCAGGCCTGGGAAGGGAGCAGGTTTAGTGGCAGTTGGGCCTGCCAAATCCAATCTAAATCCTGCTTATGCTGCCAGAAGAATATGTAGAAAGATCAATGGGAGAAAATGGGAAAATGGCAGGCTATGATCAAACACTAACCTTTGTCTGCTAAGCAGTCTATGCTGGATCGCAACACCCTGAAACCTGTGCTACAGTACTCAAGGGAGTTCATGTTTGAGGAGAAATATAGCAGCCCAAATCCTACCTAAATCCCGGATCAACCTGGAAAGGGAATCGGGATTCAGTGTGTGCCACTGATGCTGAACTTGCTCCCCTCCTGCGCCTGATCCACCTACCCCACCTCATCCTGCTCTCTCCCGCCCTGTTCAACCCCCTGCCTGTGTTGCTACCTCTTGAGAGGTGCAGGGCTGGCGCTGTCCTGGTGCTGTCAGCAAGGCCTTCCCACAACCTTACCGCTGGTGAAGGGGCTGCCCTCCACTTGCCCCATTTTTGGGATTATCTCCACTGGCAGGATCTGTCGATCTGCTGGCATGACAGCTCCCTGCACTGCCACAGAGTATTTTATGGCACTTTTGCTGCAGCCAATGCTGGTGGAGCATGAGTTCTGCCAGCACTTCCTGTAGTGAGGATTGGACTTCAGGTCAACAAATTCACAACTGAGTAGTATCTATAACAGTTTAGTACCTGATCAAAAAGCAGCACTGATTAGATCTGGATAAACGAAGGAAACGAGTGAAGAGACTATGGGCAACATCTAAGCTGCATGAGGACACGATGGTGAGTATGAGTGATACTAGAACAGTAATTCTGCAAACCAGGCAGCCGTAGACCCTGGGCCAACAGTAGCTGTGTGAGATGCTTACTGTACAGTAACCAGATGCTTGTCAAATTTAATGGGAGAGGGAAAAAAAAAGACTGTTCCAGGCTCCCTCCCCTCCACGGTCCCCTCCATTGCTGAGATCATTGTTCAGGTGGAAGAAAAAAAGTCCTCATATTCTGGCTTGACCCTGTTTCATAATCATGACCACTGAACACTGCCTCTAAGCGCTGGGAAAAGGAGACTATTTTTTTCTCTCCCAAGAAATGTTTTGGGGTGGAAAGAAGCAGAAGTTCTTTAGTACATTTTTGCTTGTGGCTTCTTGCCTTTAATAGTTTAGTAGCAGAATGAATTACAGAAGTCAATTGAATTCATTTCTTAGAAAGGCATGTGGTTGTAAACAGACTGCGTAATGATTCATTTCTTTAAAATTTTTTAGGAGACATTATGAATTGGACTATCATCAAGGAATTTATGAAACAAGAGTTCTCTTTTATAAAGTCATGTACAGTTTCAGTCACACTTTGATGGATTCTTACATGTTGCCCACATTTGCATATTTTTATATTTGTGGCACCCCTCCCTCCCACAAGCATACAAATGCATGCCTGGAAGTCTAATTTCTGGTAACATGCATGGTGGTGCTTCTGAACAAAACAAAATACAGCCTTAAACCTGCTTTTCAAGTTACATGGCATTCCTATGTACATTACCAGTAATGAAATACCAGTGAATAGGTATTCATTGGCATTTGCCTCTTTGGTAAAATTATTATTATTATTATTATTATTATTATTATTATTATTATTAATAATAATAATAATAATAATAATAATACAGCTGTCTAGCGTTTTTGAGCATGCAAAGTGTTTTACATGTATTATTCTGACACAGTCCTTACAACATCCCAGTAAGGTAAATATAGCTGTAGCTGCCTAGCTGCAATATAAGAGAAAGTGGCTTAACTAAGGCCACACAGAGAGTTCACGGCAGACAGAGATGAGATTTGAATGGGGGAAGTCCTGACTCTTCAGTGTCTTAGCCACTACACTGCACCAGCTTGTACTATACATACAAACCCTTGTGGTTAATAAATGCACATTTAATATGTTTTAATATAAAAACATATGAGAACACTCGTTAGAAGAATATTTGTCCAGTAAAACTGGCTGCTTAAAATTTCTGGAAGACTACAGTATTTAGTTCCCAACTTTCACCTAAATGTTCACACTGCAAACAAGAGATGGCATTTATAATTATCAAGGGATCAGGATGCTAAATGACCATTCCCATTGTGAAGGAGCAGGGGAAGGCAACACTTGGAAAGAAGGCAGACTGACCAAAGCTGAAAAGTTCTTCTGAAGTGCAAAGTTCAATTGCCATGCTTTAACATTACAGCTCAGCAAAATGTTGCACTGAGCACAAATGCAACTGAAAGAAGTTTGGATTGATTGAGAATGGCGGATGGAAGGAAAGAAGAAGGAATTTCTACCTTTAACAACAAAAGCGAATCAACAATAGCATCTGCAAGTTGAGTGCTTTTTCACAAGCATTTCACACAAACTCATTTTAGTGCCACAATTAAGCCTAATAAAGTATTGCCACTTATTCTAGGGATGGATGTAGGAATAAATGGAAAAAGTTATGAAGAGTTTGAAAGAAACTTATTTGGATTACTCTAGCTGCATCCTTTCTGCAGAATTCATTTTTCCCTATAGATTATTCAAAGTCTCCCAACAAGTCCTTGAAATATTTGCCTTCAATGTAGCCTGCAATAGTATTAATTTCTTAAAGCAGTGGTTCCCAAACTGTTGGGTCGTGACCCACCAGAGAAACTGGAAGCAGGGCATTTTAAAGGGAGTGGCCCGGCTCTAATGGCAGCAACAGTGCTGCAGATTGCAGCGCTGCCACTGCCATCGGGCTTTTCCACTTACTGAGGGGCAGTGCTGGCCTCTTTCAGGATCTTGAAAGCTCACAGCCCCCCATCTCCTCTGCAGCTTGTTTACAAATCCCTTATCTCTTATATAAAGCTACTTCCGATCTAAAGCCTCCTCTCCACCCATTCCCAGCTCCTGTGTAGGAGTTTGGGAACCATTGCCTTACATACAATGTAATTCTTCCAAAGAGTCAAAAACTTATTCAAGATCCTACAACTGTTCTATGAGCCACTGTTGTGCTAGCTAATGTTCCAAACTAAAAAGGAGGTTCTATTACAATATTTGCACAAAGCAGAAATCCAGACACCTAGGATGCAGTCCTCAAACTACATCACAACAGAATTTCAAACGTACGTTATGAATGAGAAAAGGACTTTAAGCACACTAAGGGAGGTTTTTGAATAAGTATCAACAAATGATACCTGCGATGTTGACAACACAATTGCTACCATTACTCGTGGAAACAAAATGGAATCTCCATGTTCACAGCAGGCTGTAGCAGATGCTAGAGAAAAATAGCATAAAAGCTAGATCCTTCCCACAGATTCTCAGCATGGTGAAATGTGTAAGGACAATACACAATCCCTGTAGCCATGAAATCCAGAAAGGCTCGCTTCTTGTGTCTAAAAAGGATTCCAGAAATTTTTACTGATTTAACAACAAATCACAGCATGACAGAGATTGCGAGAAACATTGCCAATATTTTATTTCAAACAACTTCAATATTATTACACACTGACAAAGTGTTAATGAGTACTTAAAAAAAAACAACCCTGGGCTTTATGGCTTAAACCTAGTTTTGCAGAGAAAAAGAAGTTTTACTTACTTCGATTCCATTAGGACCTTTGCCCAGGTTTTGAAGATTAATAGACTGTTTTGACATACTTTGTATGAGCTGATGACAGTAGTAAAGCAGTAACAGCAGATTTGCTTAGCAGTTGCCCACAAGGAAATAATCAGTCAACTTTTTTGTGCTAGGCTTTGAACAAAGTGTCCTGAGCTGCAATGAAGCAAACTAGAGCATATGCCGAATTCAAGCGAAGGACTCATGTTGTTATTGGGCCTCTGTATTGTTCTAGGTATATGGATGGAAATTCTCAACCCCTAACACAGCAGATTGGCATTAGACTACTAACAGAATATACTCTTCAATTCCCCCCACTGTCACTATGAGGCTAAACACGTTTATAACAGTGGAATTCATTTTAACTGCAGTGTGTTTAGATCAGCAGCCTCTGCCTATTGAAAAATTACTCTAGAGCTACATGCTCATACAGGTCTTTTGTAATGCTGAGTCACAGACTTGTAGCTACATCATCTGGAGAAAAATATTTTTGATTCAAGACTGTATGAGATTGAGAATGTGGAAACACGAAATTAGAAACACAAGCAATTGTCTTCACACGTTAGGAAGCCTTACAGCTTCTGCTTAAAAACCAAAACAAGCAGAGACCAAATCAGAAAAAGCACCAGCAGGGAAAGAAATGGACTGAAAAAGATTTATGGGAAACCTGGGGTGTACTTAATTTCTTAATGTCTAATTACTTAATGTTTGCAGTACTGATGAAGGCTGAAATCCAAACTGCTGCTCAGGTTCAATAAAGGGGCTTGCGCTAGTGGAATTTCTTGCTTCCCTCCCCATTTTGAACAGTTGATCCTTGCCATATTAAAAATGTTTTGACAGACTCTTCGTTTTAAGAGCAGTCCATCATGCGCCCCAAGGAGGCTGCCGTTTCAAAAAAAACAAGTCTAAGGCAGCCTTGGATAATGAAACTATGAAGTTGGAATCCTGGCCCCAAATTCCAAGAATGCAAAATCTCCTGGATATAATGTAACAAAAATGCATTCATTAGTAATTATTTAGATTTAGCAGACCTAGCCTGGTAAAAATTGATCTTCACTACCAACTGCACCAATTTTAACCAGTCAAGAATTTGTCTTATTATTTTGATGAACAGAAAGCAAGCTAATGCTGTAGCTAAGGGGCTATACAGTTAGACCTCGGTATCAGCGGAAAATCCATTCCTAGCTCTCCACTGGAAACCGCAGTGAGTGAAATCCATGCGGGTAACAAATCCATGGATAAACAGGCTGGACCTGTATTGGCTATTTGCCAGAAATCAGCTCAAACCTTTAAGGAAAATAGTAATAATTCCCTGTAGGTTTACAATGAATCTCTAAGGCTTGTATCCAAACTTACCAAACAGAGCCTTGCAGAAGCTCCCTACAAGGACCTTTTCCATCAGCATAACTTTATTTTCATGGAAGGAGCTTCTTGGAGAACAGCTATAAGTTTGGATAGAACCCTAAATGTTTAATTTGATTGTTAAACAGTTGAAGCTCAGATGTTTAGCTGAGCCTCTAGGACTGAGCCTCTTACTCTAGTTCTCTTACTCTAGCTGAGCCTCTTACTCTAGTTCTCCACAGAGTAATGGCTTCCAAAAAGGAACATGATGCATTGGACATTAAGGGGAAACATTACCTGAAATGGCAAATGGTAATTTTTGTAACAGGGGTTCACATTACCCACACCTGCACACTTATACTCAACTTACGTTTCTATTTGTCACTTGTACAAACACCTCACTATTAAGACATGATCTACCAAGTATAATAAGAGGACAAAAACTGAGGAGAGCCACTTTTGCCAGGATTCAAACTTACAAGAACTTCCATTAAAAACAACAAAGAAAAATAGAGATTTTCAGTACCAGATGTCTGGGAAGATCCCATTTGGATTTGAGCTACTTAAATTTGCAATCATGTATTTATACATCTAACAGAGCTTCTGTTTCCCCTAGAATCTGAAAATTAACTAGCTTTGTAGCATCTTCCTTGATCTGCCACCCGTGCCCTGAGGATTAGAGACTCCACCTGAGCTTGTTTTACAAGCATAAGAGAAAAAATTAATCTCTGCTGGCAGCGATCCCACTGGGATACTGATGAATAATGATATCCCTCTCTTGCTGCCCTCTCAGTCCACTAGAAAAGCCACTCTAACCCAGCAACGTGGAAAACGCTGAAACCATTCCAGCTGTGGATTAGCAGGCAGTCAAGCATCCATCTGCTCTGTGTGAATCAAGGGAAGGCATGCATTCTTCCAACTCACACAGCATTTGTGACTAACAGCTTTCAGAACCACACTTACCTAGAAATGGAAGAATCTTTAACTAAAAAACAACAACAACTTTATTTCGTACAGCAGCAGACCATTTTATGCTGTGATACAGAAGAACATTTTCATTATCTATAAAGAAAATGACTGGGAATCAACATCTTTCAAACTGCAGGCCGGGCAGGGCAAAATGAATACCATCTGTATTCTGGGTGTCATATCACCTACCAAACTTTGTAATATGCGTGTTCTAGATAATTTTGAATCAGGAAAAAAAATCTAGAATTCCCCCCACCCAATTCCCTACAGTAACGGGTATCAAGCACAAGACTAAAAAATGAACAAAAGTATGCTACATTAATTTTATGTACTGTGTAATTTTTTTTTGCATTTTTTCTAACACAATAAGCAAGAATTTCACTTAAATAATTTGCTGGGGGGAAAATAAATATAGTCCACTGAACGCACTTTAAGTGTTATAATCAAACAAATTCAACGCTTTATTTGTAGACCAGTTTTGTTGGAATATTTTAAATGCCTGGCATGACAATTCACTAGTGTATAAACGCCTTCAAGTTTTTAAATTAAGAAAAAAAAGCATCACAGGAATGTCTACTTTTCTAAATACTAATTTAAGCGTGCCCCCAAAAGCTGTGCATGACAAATGTACATATTTATATCTATTAATGTGGGAAACCTGAAAAAGTTAATTAAAACTTTGGAACTGCCCAAATTGACTAACATTGTACTATGGTCAGTTCTTCATACTATTCATTAATCTTACGAAACAGTACACTTTTAGAAATGGAAACAGCATAATGGAAAATATTCCACCCTATACCAACGGAGCAATTTATGATCATGACAACAATAGCATATCAGATTTTATTTGATTTACCTAAGTAATGGCCCTAAGCACACTTGGAGTAAATTTTCACAAATATCAATAACTTCAGAACAAACATGTTCAGGGATATGGTGTTATTTTCTATGGAGAAGAAGTTAGGCATCAAAATTTAAGCTTTATTCACTACTGGAAAATCTCCAAAAATGTATTTTAAGTATTTTGTAATTACACTGTCACTCTTTACACTTTTAAACAGTAATGCTATCCAGTATTATGAACTTCCCCAATTTCAAGCTTCAATTATTGCTAAGAATGGATGGGAAAGAGAATGGAAATGGATAAGAAACATGGATACGAAGTCTTCCATTATAAAGTTTCATAATGACCAAGTGGTCGGCTGATCTTCTGGCTCAGGAAATAGAAAGGTGAGCACCTCAACTGTGATTGTTCGTGAGGTCACACGTTACCAGCAGGAAGGTTTATTTATACATCTGTTATTACTTATGTAATAAATATTTTGTCTAATTTATTGATATCTGCTTAATCCCTGAATGGAGACTTTTACACCAGTGATTTGGGAAGACTGATTTATAATAAACGATTGCTATGAAGCAACATTTAGGGTTGTTGTTTTTTAGTTTGTCAAAAAGTTACAACAGTAGGATTAGCAAAGTGTTCTAAAAGAAACTCTGATGTATTTTGTCTATGACAGAAACATAAATGAAATGTGCGCCTTCCATGCATGCAGCCAGACAGTTGTTTTAAGTGACAGGTAGACCTGTTATGCTATATCCGAGCTCTAACCATCTTCCAAAGGTCACTAGAAGGGAAAACTTGAAAATCCAATGACAGATGGGGAGATGGAACGGCGAGCAGTTAAATGCGGTAGGCGAGAGGAAGGGGACGGACCATCAGTGGTATAAGTTGTGTTGTAGGCTAATGGCATACAGTGAAAGATAGAAATAATTCTTTGTCACAACACTATCTTCTGCTGCTTTGAAATGGAAGAATTGACATTATTGCCCAATCCTAAGTAAGGTCCCCTCACCTGCTGATGCATCATCATCACAGGAGCGTGTGCTGCATCCTGAGGGGGGTGTTCCAGAGGTAAGGAAACATTTGTTCCTTACATGAAGAGTCCACTGCCTGAATGGGTCTACTTGAACTCATACAAGTCAGAGTAGATCCTGGAAAGTGCTAGGAAGGGGCTAGGAAGGGGGATAAGATATTGGCAGCTCTGCTGCTGCTGCTATTGTCCTCTCCCTGACCATAGTCCACCTGTCCCCACCCAGTTCTTCCCCTCCCCTGCCTCCCTCCCACTCCCATGCTGGCAGTTCACTGGTCTGCAGCTGCTTGCAGTAGCAACCCAGCCACACTCTGTGGCAGTGATGGCGAACCTATGACACGCATGTCAAAGCTGACATACCACAACGTTTGGGGACACACACCAGCATTCACCAATGCCTGACAAAAACCGCGTTCGTTTTACTCATTTTTTGTTTTTGTAATTATTTGCTCTTGCTTTATATAATACATAGCACCACACATGATTAGACTGTATTTGTTTGTTTAAATAAATGAATATAAAGAATGGTTTCTCTTTTGTTTGGTAGGGGGGTTGACACACCAGCAGAGTCAAGTTAAGCATTTTCCTAAGTTTTGACACACTAAGCCCAAAAGGTTCGCCATTGGCAAGCTTGCTTAATGTAAAAGCCACAAACGATAAATTTCAGAGATGAGAGAGCCATAATATTTAAGAAACATTAATTCTTAACTATATTTACTCACGGTGGCCATTAAACTTCTGAATTAATCCACTTTCATTTTATACCCAGTAAATAATTATAAAGCTTGAAAATTGCTTTATTACCTTTTATATTGTGATATGTCCATGAGCTGCACATTATATGTCAAAGAACTGCATGTGGTTCACAACCCGCAGTTCAGCCACTCTTGCTTTCTGGCATGTTGCCTTTTGCAATTAATTGTGCACTAATCATGCTGCTGAAATTCAAGTTCCAGCAGATAAGAAATATACATGTAGAGATTCATGTAGGAGTAGCGGTAACAAAATGGTGACCCCTGTATTCTGTGGGAGCCAGGCAGCTGCCAGAGGCTCCTTGAAAGAAGGGGACATTCATCCCCTTCCCCGGGGAAAGCCCCACCACCTGCAATGGGATTCCTTGGCTCACTGCTGCTGGTTTTGCTTGCTACCACCGGGGATAAGATACATGTTCCACTGGGTCCCAAGAGCTGCCTCGCCCCTTCACATACCTGGTTCCTCCACCTTCGTGCCTTCTCCCTGCCGCAAATGGTTACACCAGTGGCTGGCCCTCCCATCTGCCCACACTGGGACCTGGCACTAATTGAGCATCAGCCTAGCACGGGTCGTGCACTGTTGCGGATGTGCTATATGGCATGTCTGCGACATTTTCACCGGCGATAGAGCCTTCTAGATCGGGTCCTCAATCATGTAGCGCCGAGTAACTCCCCTGAGAGTTTGAGAACCTTTAAGTGCTTGTAGTAGGACGAAGTCAGCTCTTCCCCAATTGTGCCGGTGCCAGGGGAAGCAGGTGTTTTGCCTGACCTCCGGGGGGGGGGGGGTTTGCAGAAGCCCGCCAGGGGGTGCGAGGAGGCTGCAGACCGCTCTGCAGGCCTCCCCGCACCTCCAAAATGCTTTGGGTTGCGACTGTGTTCAAAAACAGGAAGTGACCCAAAGTATTTCAGAGTTGTGGAAAAGCTTGCAGAAGAATCCACAGGCTCCCCACACTCTCTGGAGGGCTGTCGCCAACCTCCTCCAGAGTAGTTGCAAAATACCCTTTCTAGACTTCCGTCACTTGCAACTATGAAACTGATGGATCAAACCTCTTTCTGTAAATCTTTTGCACTATGAATTTACTTCTTTCTTTAGCTCAATGTTCTTTTTCTTTCATTTTAAACTAGCAAGCTTAGAGAAAAATAAAATCACTGCAACAGAATTTAAATGGAAACATTTATCATAAAGGGGTATACAGCTTACACATTGTTTCCCAAATGTCAGGTTTTGAGCTTTTGAACTTGGTTCTCCTCCACTCTGAATGAAAAATACAATAGTCAGCAATGAGTGGTGGGCATTGTCATCTTGATTTACCTACCAATTGTGCTTTGCTGGGAAGGCAGGGAGCACCAGGTGTTTTTAGTTTAAAGTCAGCTTTAGAACTAGAAAAAAAGAAACACTGATGGAATTACTTGTATCTGGGGAGACAGTAGAATTAAGGTCACGGGACCATGGAAAGCATGCAGTAAAAAAACACAAAAACACTGTGCCATCATATTCTAGAAAAATGACTATTTCATTTCCAAAACTCCATCTAGATGTATTATAGGAAATTAAAATAAAATGTGTTAATGTATCAATGGTAACTGTAATCCAATTCTGAGGTCTGAACCACATATTGGTTCATTTGGAATACACTGAATTTAGTGTTCTAGATTGAAGTTAATGGAACGGACCAAGCAGTTCAGAATGGTTTGTTCCAATGCAGCTTCAGTGAGCCAAGTAACTTTAGCTCTGCTAACTAGTTATATTAAATGTGAAAATTTGTGCTGATGTAGCTACTCTGTAGTAGCAACAAAACAAAACAAAACAAAACCTGTAGATAGGATATAAATAGTAACTTGCTCCCATCTTACTCCATAATCCTTATTCTATATGCTTGAACCAGTTTTATCTATTGAAGCTGAGCTACACATGGCTGTAGCAAATTACATTGGGTTGTAGCTTACGAACGGAAGGAGCATGCACTGGTGAAGTTAGTGAGGCAACTTAGCTATGACTAACTCAAGATCAATTACCGTAATTTCTGTGCTGCATGTTCACCTTTCTTATGATACAACACAATCCTACAAAGGGAGCAGTCTTCAAAAGCATCATTTAAATTTACTGGCTTTGTGACTAATAGGATCAGGATGGTTTGAATTAACCAATGCCAGGGGCCTGTTCAGACATTATAATCCAGGAAGAACTCAAGCTAAGAGTCTAAGATTAGCCTGGTTTGAGTTTTGAGCAGTGGCATCTTCTTCTACTGATACAAGATCTAGAACAAAGTAGGTTGCAACGTATTTATTTGAGCGTGTTAATTCCATGACCATTCAATCTTTCCCCAGAAAGAGCAGAGATTCTAAATGGATGGCCAGGGAGATACAGCTTCCAAATAAATATGGTAGAGATAAATAATTTGTTCCTTTCTCCCTGCTTTTGGGGATGGGGCAAGCACATGCATGAGACCTATACTAGGTTGAGCATTCTCTCAGGAAAACAATGCATGAATGGGCACCAGCTGCTCTGGTTTGGAGAGTTAACTGAAATGTTTGTTAATATAGGGACAATTGACTTGCAAACGGTTATGCACGTGCCTTGTTATAAACTGTCAAAAGCGGGGGGGGGGATCTGAAATTCAGTTGTAAGTTTTAAATGCAATTGCTGATCAAAGCAATCCTATTTGTTTTGATAGGGTGGGCAGTAGAACAAAGACTACAAGATTATTCCATATTCACTTAGCTAGCAGACCCAAGTTTGCTGGTTTGGATTATCATTGCCACATGCTAGGTTCAATCCAGTCTTGGTACAAGGAAAAGAAACTGGGCTATTTTCTCCTGAAACTAGAAACTGTTCCTAAACTAAACCCTCAGACTGCCTTTTTAACTCAGGAGAAGTTAAAGGTGCTGTTTGAAGACTGGGCAGCTCCTGTATGGAAAATTCTGGGGGGAAAATTGGAGCATGCCTTAATTGGTTAGATACATGTTCCTCTGGATTGTGGAGAAGAAGAAACTCAAGCTACTGCTGCATGGTTTAATAAAAACATTTTTTTAAAAGACTCAGTTTGAAATGTGTGCCTTCAACAGCAAGAATTCTATATAGATCTCCAATTTCAATAGACTGTTCTCTGAACATCGTGGTTCTTGTCAGGAATGTTTCTGCTGACTGTGCTTGAAATTTGTATTCAAGTCTAAATTGATTATAAATATTTGGATCAGTGAATTCTCTACTTGGGATCAACTTGGGGCACATCTCTCTCATTGTCTTCCTCACCTTCCTCTCTTCCTAGTGGTACTGTGCTCCCAGGCAGCACTCCATAAAGGGCAGCAATGCCACCTCCATGGCAATCAACTGCACCATGAGACCTGCATGCATGCACTGAAGTGTGTGAGAAAGATCCTGCCAGCAGCCTCAATAACCCTTTTCCTGCCTGTTGGCTGCATAGCAGGGCACTGAGGAAGTGGGCTCAATGGGCTGGCATTGCCATCAAGGCCCCTCTTGCTGCCGTCCCCACTTCCATTCCTGCCCCATCAGCATGAGTCAAGGCACCACTGCTGCTGCCAGGTCCCACCTCCTGTGCCCTGCATGTGGAACTGCCCTCTCAGCAGGCAGGTGGAGGAGCAGCTCCCACTCTCACCTGGGCGGGAGGGCCACAAACGAGTCCCTGTGAGGCAGGGAGGGTAGTGGTCAGGAAATTGGGGGCAGGAAGTGTGTAAGATTGGTGGACTGGAAGCAATGGGCCAGCATGATAGGGAGGCCAGGCTTGAGGTAGGAGCCTGTAGGTAGGAGGGGCTCTGCCTTGGTCTGAGATGTATTCACTTATTGCTTGACATGATGATGTATGTAAAGCTCTTTGTACACAGTTGTATAAATATAGTAGTTGATTCGAGATAGTAGGGCTAGAGACAAGGTGCTTCTTTATGTGGGCTTTTTAGCTATCCAGTGAGTAGTGGCTGAGGACCAGGAGGAATGACTGAGGATGGGGACAAGATTTCCTGATGTGGGAAAGAAAGGTTGTGGTTTCTGTGATTTCAGTATGCTTTATTTTAGTACGCTGTGCCTTTTGTCTGTCTCCCTGTTTTGCTTTTCCCGAGTTGCAGCCAAAGTACAAGTGATGGCAGCAGAGCCGTGTGTTTGAACAAAGAGCTGCACTAATCATGTGCAAAAAAGAGGTGGGGAGGGCTTTTGAAGAGCAAAAAGGGTGCACAGGAGAAGAGTGCAGAACACTCCCTGTCTGGTCCATTTCCCTGCAGTATGTTCCACAGATGATTTTTCCTTCAGCCAAGCTTCAGCTCCAGAAATATACTCAGCTGGGAGAAAAGCACTTGGAAGAAAAGGCCGTGAGAGGGAGGGAAATGGTGTATAGGTTCTATTCGCCCCTCTTGTGCACCAGCACTTTTGCAGATCCCAAACCATCTCTATGTAATTGGGAAAGACCTATATTGCAACACATTCATCTGTTGCCATCATACATACTTTGCACCCTGAGTTTCAAAGGATTATTCACTATCCCAGAACCAGCCATTTCAAAATGTAATAGATCAAGCCTTCTAAATTTGGAGGAGCTGCAATACCTTCCGATATGCTCATGTTTAGATAGCACAATGTTATCAATTAATCTCACATAATCAAACGCTTCTGTAATGTGAGAAGTTGCAATGAAACCTTTATGGGATTGAGGTTTACCATGTCTGCAGTTTTGTTTTGCTGTTATGTTTATGCAACAGATCATCTGGAACTAAGAATTTGCTGTGCTGTCATATATTCTCCCCAAAGAGCTTGCTAGAACTGGTTAACAGTATTTTGCCAAAAAAAAAAAAAATCTTTACTTCACTTGAAATAATTTTTAAAATATGAGTTAGGGCGAAACAGTGACAGTTTTTTTGTTACTACTGAGTTACAGTGAAAATGGCTAACTTTTTGAAAAAACAGAGATAAACTATCCAGACTAAAAGTCAATGAACAAACAAGATCCAACCCGAACATTGGTGAAAGGTCAGAATGTGAGAGCAGATCAAGTAATACTAACATAGCCTGGCACAGATGAAACACAGAGATCTTACCATCAAAGTCAGGCAATCAGGAGAGCCCTGGTTTCTTGTGTGAATTCCCCTTCTTTTTCAAGAGTGAACCATACTACAGATTTGCATCTGCACTGCTAGTAATGCCAACTTCAGTTATTGTCACTCCAGAAATGCAACTATGATAAGAACAAGGTTTAGCAATGTGTGTTTGAGCTAATCATGCTAAGTGATAACAATGATACATAGACAACACCCTGAAAAAAGAACAATAAGAAGGGGAATGTGAGGAGAGATGTGTATAGGCCCATGGGACACTCCTAGCGCCAAATCCTGTCCAATTTTCCAGCCTTCATGTAGCCGTCCCACTGGGCTGTGTGTTGCATTCTGTGGTGGAGAGGGAGTCAGGGAGACCTCAAGGTAAGGGAACGTTTGTTCGCTTACCTCAGGGCTGCATTGTAGCTGCACCGGCACCAGAAACATGGATAGGATCGGCCCTAATCTCCTAACTACGTTGTTACATCCCAGGGCCAGTGTGACTGGACACATAACAGGTTTTGTTTTTTACACTTCATACTGCCTTACCTAACAGTGTAAGGCATCGAGCAAACTTGTAAAAGTTCAGGAATGATGTCTACGGAAAAACAAACAAACATTGTTATTCTACAACAGAGTAATTCCAGAAAATATATTCTTGCATGGAAGCTAGATTCCAGGAATTGCTTCCTAGGTCATAAGACTCTTAGAAATAAATGGTGAAGGAAAAAAAAAATCCTTTATATTTTCCTATATATTTTATATAAAATCCTTTATATAAAATCCTTTATAATCTTTATATTCACATTTCCTAAGAAAAGGTAGTGAGAACTGCATAAGCTCCCTCTGGTGGGGGAAAATGTTGAAGCCCTAAACACAGAGATTAGATAGATTAAAGACAACTATAAGGCAGTGGTCCTCCAACTGTGGAACCAGCCCTCCTGAGAGGGGAAAAGGCACTTGCTGTATTGGTCATATAGAAGTGAATAATTTCCCTCCACGGGCCTTCACCCCTTTCAGACAGAAGAGTACCATAACCATCAAAACCTCTCATTTTTCCTCAGCTTTCCTTGTTACCTGCCCTCTTAAACAAGGCCCATGGTTAGCACATGCTGCATGGAGAATACAGGTGGTTTCATGCTGATGTGCATATGCTCTATCTAAAGCCTTTAGGAAGTTCTGGAGGCAGAAGTGGGGGGTTGGCCACCATTATCTTTGGGGTAAAGATAGAATCTCTCCAACATGGACAGAGTTTCTAATCTTGTCTGGATGAGACTTCGCTTCAGTTTTCAGATCCATCTGCGTTCTGAGCATGTGTGTGCGTGCATGCCTAATAGGAAACAGATAATCATTTAGTTTTCCATTCTGAAAGGTCATAATACAAACAGACTCAGGGTGCAATCCTAATGTTAGGCTGTTAGAAGTTAGGCTGGCACAGTTAGGCCAGCAAAGTTTGGCCGGCACAAGGGATACCATAATGTACGCTTGAACCTGACTCCTCCCTGACTCCAAGAGTGGTCCGAACACGTTTTACAGTAGTGGACCATGTGCCAGCCAAACTTTGCTGGCATAACTCCAGGTTAGGACTGCAGTCTCAATCACCATACCTCAAAACAAAATGTACTACAAAAACATGTTAAAGGAATATCAATGTATTTAAAATAAATAAAAACCTTACAAGTAAATAATGAGCAGCATAACTATTTGCGCCATCATGTTTTGCAATGTTGACATGCCTTTTTTCATTGCGGCCTACAGTTTTCAGTGCCGGCATCATTAAGAGATTCTTCAAATTACTTTTTAAATATGTATCTCCCTAAGGATTTTCACTTGCATCTAATTAGACTACTTACCCCATGCCATGTAATTCCCTATTACCAAAACTGTTAAATGCTTCAATGAGTAAGTGGAAAGGGCATCAATGGAGCAAGGCAGATGCAATGCCACTGGTTAACAATAGAGGTGTGAAGTGATTCCTTTAATTATAAAGCTAATTAATGCATAGTATTTGGGGGGGGGACACTCTTAGTGATAATTCTGTTACAATCTCCAGTACCTTCAACACAGCACATTATTGCAGAAAAACTTTCAATTTACACCTTCAATAAGGAAAGCTGGGATATATTTTAATGAATCATTATGAAAACCAACATTTCAGTGCAAGAAAGTAACACTTGGGGACAAACGATAAATCATTAGCTCAAAAACTTTCCATAATTCTCTATTACACTGATTTCGATTTCAAGAAAAGCAGTAATTTAAATATTAATTTATATTTAAAATTTAGTCTTATTCATTTGGAGCTGGTGAATAGACATTTCTGAAGAACAATAAAGCATAGAGGGTGAAGTGCATGCATGGCAAATCTAACATGCAACCTTCCCTAAATAAACTAGTATCTGAAGGCAAACCACTTAGTATGTTTATGTCTAGCCTATGTATTTAGCTAAAATCCTCAAATCACCCATTCAGTGGAAAAGTTCTTGAAACTTCTTGAAGTTGCAACTACTATAGGGAACCAGAACTGGGCATTTCCCCCTTAAGGGTGAAAGCCAGATGTGTGCTCCAATCCCCAAATGGAGCAATTTCTAGCATCGGGAGACCTGCAGGAGGAGGCCCTTGGGTTCCTGTGGCACCACAATCATTATGGACACACTCCCCTGCCCCAGGCCCTGCTCCAACAAATACCTAACTGTGGTCCCTAAGTCCGAGTAGGACTTTGGGAACTGTTGAGTTACTTATGGTAATTAGACAAACAGAATATCCTATGGTCCATCTTTCTGACACCCGAGTTTCATCTTAGGGGCAGGACAATGTACAGTTAATTTATTAATGATGACTGTGGCAAAATTCATAGCAGTTTCTAAAAAATGAATGGTTGTAACTAAGACTAGGACAAATACAAATATTTCATAAATGTATTTTACAGCTTTGACCAATATATTTAGGTTACAGTTTTTGTCTATCATTACAGTTTATGGATAAATGATAGATTTTACTAATCTTTATTTAAGCAGGTCGAAGTATTTTGACTAGGCTTAGTAGTCAGATGTTATTTCTAGTTACCGTAACTCCTACTCCTTTGTGATTTATGGTAAAGGGGAGAATCTTGGGGAGAAAGAGAAAATTCCACCGAGTTCTCTGTAATGCGCAGAGGACCACACGGAAGAGATGTCTCACTTCTTGCTCTTCCACAAATGCAGTTGCTGAATTCTTGTCCTCCAATAACTTGGCAACAACATTTATAGAACCCTACATTTAACCTTAACTCACTGGCACTGTGAATATAATCAAAGCATTTGTCACTGACATAGGGCAGTGTTTCTCAAATTGTGGGTCGCGACCCAATTTCAGGTGGGTGGCGTAGCATCTAGGGCAGCCATAATTTAAAATATGGGATGCTGGAAAGGGGGAGGGCTATGCAGTTATTTTGCTTGTGTGTGAATTTTTTTCTTCCTCACTTTGCTATTGGAAAATGACTGAGGAATAACCCAACTTATTGCTGCAGATTCAGGAAAGCAGTAGGCTCTGGTGTCACAAAGACAGCATTTCCAGACATCGCTTCTGGTAGGTCCCGGACAGACTGTCATTCTAAAAAGTGGGTTCCAGTGCTAAAAGGTTTGAGAACCACTAATATAGGGCATCCCCTTCATGGATCACTGCCTTGTCGTGGCGAAGGGGCTTGAGTAGCTCAATGAAGTTGTGAGCTATGCCATGTAGGGTTACCCAAGACGGACAGGTCATAGTAGAGAGTTCTAATTAAACATAGTCTGCTGGAGAAGGGAACGGCAAACCACTCCAGTACCCTTGCCAAGAAAACCCCATGGACTACAGTACTAATCCAGACAACAGCAAGTAGAGTACAAGGCTGTATGCTCTCACCCTGCTTATTTAACCTACATGCAGAGTACATCATGAGGAAGTCTGGGCTGGATGATTCACAAGAGTGAGGAAGAACCTTCTGATGAGGGTGAAAGAGGAAAATGCAAAAATTGGCTTGAAGCTCAACATTAAAAAAACTAAGATCATGGCCACCACTCCCATCACTTCCTGGCAAATAGAAGGGGAAGAAATGGAAGCAGTGATAGAGTTTATTTTCCTGGGCTCCAAGATCACTGCAGATGGTGACTGCAGCCATGAAATTAAAAGACGTTTACTTCTTGGGAGGAAAGCTATGGCGAACCTAGACAACTTAATAAAAAGCCGAGACATCACCCTGCCAGCAAAGGTTCGCATAGTCAAAGCGATGGTTTTCCCAGTAGCAATGTATGGCTGTAAGAGCTGGACCATAAGAAAGGCAGAGCGCCGAAGAATAGATGCTTTCGAATTATGGTGTTGGAGTAGACTCTTGAGAGTCCCCTGGACTGGAAGGAGATCAAATCGGTCAATCCTACAGGAAGTCAAGCCTGATTGCTCCTTGGAAGGACAAAGACTGATGCTCAAATACTTTGGCCACCTCATGAGAAGAGAGGACATGCTGTGAAAGATTGAATGCAAAAGGAGAAGAGGGAGCAAAGGATGAGATGGTTAGAGAGTGTCACCGAAGCAATGGACATGAAATTGGGCGAACTCCGGAAGCTAGTGGAGGACAGGGAGGCCTGGCATGCTGCGGTCCATGGGGTCGTGAAGAGTAGTACATGACTTAGCGACTGAACAACAATATCATAAGGTATGAACCAAGCATGCAGTTTGTTCTGTATTATTTATACAGCATCATCTACACATACAATACTTAAAGAATAGTGGATTGTCAAGCACATAGAACCTTACAATCTTGAACTACACAAGAGAAACAGAATTGCATAGCTTAAGGGACTACAAGCCTATTTATTTAAACCTCTCCTGGAGGAATTTGCCTTGACTGCCACAAATCAGACATCACAATCTAAGCCACTATGTGGTACAAGAACAGAACATGTGACTAAAGCAAGAGATTAAATCCACATTGGATTTGGGCAAAGGCTAGAACGCAGATACTGCTGAGAAATTTAAGTGGACACACAACAATTCTTTCATTAATGGCCTCCATCCAAATAATCACATCCAAGAGTGATTTCTGTTTCTCAAACAGCAATGCCACATGGAAAACGTCTTTTAAAACTGAGGTGACTTCCAAGAGTGCGAGAGATATGGAATAGAATTCCACTGTTCTAAGCAAAAATTGAATTGAGCAAATCCAAAGGTCTTTGGATCCTGACCAATATGTTTCAATCCTGCTTATAATAAAATTACAGGACTGTGTATCATGTGTTCCGTGTCCCAGAACGGCGACTAGCTTCTAAGCAATACATTAAGATGGCAAGAACAGACTGAAAAAGAAAGAACTGCAACATGATAGCACATTATATTTCTAACAACATTCAACAGTGTGAAATATATATCTAAAATATTCCTAGATGAAAACATTATTTGACTTTCAGTGAACGTGGAAGGTAGCCGATACCCATCATGACTAGTAGCCATTCATAATATGATCTTCATGCATTTGTCTTAACCTCTTTTAAAGCAATCTAAGCTAGTGACCATCACAACATCTTATGTTTGCAAGTTCCTCAGATTTATCGTGTGCTGAGTAAAAAAAGTACTTTTTGTCCACCCTGAAATAAGTTTCATGGAATGTTCCATGGTTCTAGACTAAGGTAGAAAAATTTATCTCTATTCACTTTCTCCATATTATGTATCATGTTATAGACCCCCCTCCCCATCATGAATATCCCCTTAGTCATCTTCTTCCTAAACTAATTATCATCAAGAAGTTGCTCCAACCCCATGATCATTTTGATGTCTACAAAGAAACGGATAAATTCATTAAAAATATGCCTTTTATAAGAAAAATACTGCTCTTTGGAGTTTTTATGGACCATCTCAAATTACACTGAGGGCGCAATCCTAACCTGGAGTTAGGCCAGCACAGTTAGGTCAGCCCAAGGGACACCGTAAAGTGCATTTGGACCACTCTCAGAGTCAGAGGCCAGCACACAGACACGCGCCATCCTCCCTGACTCCGAGAGTGGTCCAAAAGCGCTTTATGGTGGCCCTGGTGCCGGCCAAACTTTTCTGGCTTAACTGTGCCAGCCTAATTTAGGATTGCGCTCTAAGAAAGTCAAGATCTTGGAGGGAGTTGCTAGAGGGTTCATCTGTATTTCAGAACCTTTGTCCCATTCATCCACAGTACTAGTCTATAAAAACAATTAGATTACAAATACTCAATGAATAAAATATACAACTTACTGTAAGGACTGAAAGCAGTTCTTCAACATTACATTCAGGTTTTAAACGATCTTTGAACATCTTGACAGTTGGATGCTTCAAATAGTAATATGAAGCAATGCGGCCATGAGTCAGAGATTCAATGTTGCGGTCATCCTATTACAAAACAGGGACATTTTAAATAAATGCATGGTGCCTTAGTACTTCTCCTGGAGCTAAGTATTTTGTATAGTATTCTAACAGAGATGTTATCATTATATTTTAAATTGCACAATAGTGAGATCTGTGTCATAAATAAACTTAACAGCATGACACTAGTTCAAATGCTGAAGTGATGAACATCTCAGTACTTGCAACAGGACTAGACTAAGGTAGAAAAATTTATCTCACTGTGACCTACACATATTTCATCATTCAAGATACATCAGGAAAAAAAGATAATCCCAAACAAAGATTACTGCCACCCAGTTGTTCTCAGATTTTTGATAAAAGTACACATTAGTCTTACCTCCCCCATTTTAATACAGTAGGAGTATTCCAGATCAACCAGTGATTTCTCAACCAGGTGTGACAGGAACTTGTTCATGTTGTCATGGCTCACATCATCTAAGCTATAGTAGCTGCACATGTGAAAATATAACATGGTAAGTACTTTTAAAAAATATTGCTGACATGAATAAGGTTATCTTACATGTAGTACAAACTGTCATATGCTTTAGTTAAAAACCAATAGGGAGGAAACACTATTGGTTTCCTCCCTTATCTCTAGTAAGGACAATGGGCCTCCTCAGCTCACCACTCATGTTTGAGCAGGTGCAGAATCACGGAGGCCCACGTTGGAATCAGTCTCAGAGGCTGCTGCTGTCCCCACCCCCTTGTGGCCCTGATCCTCCCCTTTCTCTGCCCTTCTTCAGTCCCTTCCCTCACTTTGAAATGCCTTACTGCTGACTGGCACTGCTGGCACACCAGCAGACCAACCATTTTATTTTTCTTGAACAGATACTGCCCTTCAACAGGTACTGCTAAAAGCAGCTTGTAAAATGGTCACATGAAAAGCTAGTCTAAATATTAAGAAATTTTAAAAAACCACATTTACTAGATTGCTCATTAATTTTCTTCTATAGTCCACTATTTAAACAATTACACTTTTGCATAACCATGCATCTTTTAACTCATTTAATGCAATGTACCTCAAAGGGTGGCATAGTGAGAGTCCTGAGATATGGATATAAAAATCTAACATTGGGATCATGATGTAATTCAGGACTATAATTGTACAAATTCAGCTTTTAAAAAACATTATTCAATGAGAGGTGTATGGGTCAATGGAAGCGTCAACGGAACTTGGAAGTGCTTAACTTGGACAAACCTTAACTTGGACAAAGATGTCTGGATTTTGGATGTCTAGATAAGGGATCATCTACCCATACTAACCAAGATCCAAAGCATTACTTTACTGCACTAAAAGGCCCAGTAAAGTGGTTTACCTTTTTGGTGTGAAAGACAGACCCCCCCCCCCCATGTCATATCACATATTGCTTTTAGAGTGTCCCAGAATTCCAAAACGACAGTTGCCATATGGCATAGAGCAGTGGTATTCAAACTTTTTAGACCAGTACCCAATTTTTAGAATGGCAGTTGTGTGGGGACCCACCAGAAGTGATGTCATTAATCTGGAAATCATGTTATGGCAGGAAGTGACATGATTAAGCAGGACGTGCTGTCATTGTACCATAATAAAATAACACTCCTGACATGCAAATTGGCATTCTTTGACTGCAGCAATTGTACAACCATGAAATATCTCTGACAGAAAGCAAGATTAGGACAAAATATTATGTGAAAACAGTGAACTGAAAACAATTAAAAAAAAAACCCCTCACTTGAAAATTCAAACTGTTAATAGTCACAAAAGGAATATAACAAGAATAAGGTCTGCAGTTTCCAAGATGGCTGCTCCCAGTTTTCCACGACCCACCCACAGTTTGAATAACACTGGCATATAGTTTAGATTTGAGAAGCACAAATCCAAAGCTACCCTGAATGCACAAAACTAATTGCATAATTTGTTGGATCTAAGTGTTTTAAATGATATTTTACCCAGGCTGTATTCTGATAAGGCCAGTTGGTTTCTGAAACACCTTTGTGCTATAAGGGTAATTTTATTTCTAGCTACTATTATTTAGTAATTTATTTTAATTACCACTTTCATGCAAAACATGTACATATTAATAAAACTGCTGTCACAGAGCAATCCTTTGCACATTTGCTTAGAATTAAGTCCTGCTGTCATTAATAGAGCTTATTCCTAAGTGCTCATCGGATTTCAACCAATGGTATATGACAAAAATGTTCTTTATTTTGATAGAATTACATGACATGTTTGATCTTGTAGACTGCATGAAGTGACACAATTTAGGGAATTGTTAAAGGTCAATGCTTTAGTTTGATTTTTATGATATTTTCGAGTTTTTAGGTCCTTAGCAGACAAACTTCAGAACCCAGTACTCAACTGCAAGAATGGAATTTTATTAGATTGTGAGCAACAGACAGGGTTCATCTTTTAATCTATTATACTTAGTTGCAGGTCGTATAGTATTTTCCATTATTAATCATTTGTATTTTTTTGAAAATACCACTTTAGCTAACTTCCAGTCTGTGGAACAGATTCCTATAAACAATGTTTTAAACATTTAAACAATGTTTTGTATCAATACAAAACAGTCCATGATCAAAGCCACCATTTTTTCTAGCTTTAAAGTAAATTTTAAAAGGAATATTTTAAGTCATGAAGTTCAAGCTAGTCCTGGGAATCTTAGGAAACCAATACAGATGTAGGATTTTCATTTTATAGATATTATTGATACAATGCACGGTGAAAAACATTCCTCCTATAAGTAGGATTTCAACACCACAGATGAATGTTCGTGAGTAAAGAACTTCTGACTTTTCAGAATTGCTGTACATATTTTTCAGTTAACAGAGATAGTTATATACTGGTTTTCAACAACAAAGTGGATAATATAGCAACCAAGGGCTTTTTATGATTTTACAAATATAGTATTTCAAAAAACTTATAGATGAAAAATCAGAGGTGAATTGAAGGCTTGTACAGTAGGTTTAAAACAGACAAAACTATACTATATATCATCCTTCCCCCTTTTCTGGTAACTGTATTATCTAACTGTTTAATTGCAGATAAAGAATAAAAACAGTGCAGTTTCATGGTCACTGCATTGAATCATCTAGTCATTATTTCTCCTCTGCTGCAAACAGACAACCCACCTTTTTGTTAGCACACCATTTCATTTATTTCACAGTGAAACCCAGTTTCACAATAATTGACTTGTCAGGAGCTCTAATTTATGAGGCTGGGCTCTGTAAGCCTTCTCCTATATTCGGCTCAACCTGCACACAAGCAAGGTTGAATATTTACAATGCTGTTAACAGGTGCTGAGTTGTTTAATGATTCTAATAGCCAGAAGCGTACTGAGAAAGCCAGCGGGATCACAATTACAGGCTGTCTGAACACAACAATTACTTGTCCCCTGAGAGGTGTGAAAGTCAAAGGCAGTTTTATACTAACAGCATCTAGCACATGGGGTAGGCAGGCTAACTTCCATTAGTAGCCCATTGGGAAAAAAGCAATAACAAACCCCTAGGTACCATAAAAATTTACAAAGTACATAAAATTTAAAGAATCAAATACTGAAGGAACTAAACTTTTTGTCCACCCCAAACTGACTCTTAAACAATATACTGTATAATAAAAACAAAACATGCCTCCCACTAAACCTGCGGAATACATATAATAAAGAAGAAATACCACTACCATAAGAAACATGAACTTATTTTGCTTTTCCTAATCTAAGCAAGCGTGGAATTGCACAAAAAAAGAGAAAAAGAGAGAGAGAGGATTGCATGTGTAGAGACATAAACCGTAGATGAAGTTACACAGGCCGTTTGGGGTTTAATGCGGATGGTAGTGGCAATTGTTTCCTGTTTAGTTTATGTAAACCTGACCCAAGATCTGCCTGGGAAATTTTTCATCAGCCTTGAAATGGCGCTGCTATAACTGTCAGGGCTGTGAAGTCATTTGTTACAGACACCGTGCTTTTTATGTTCGAATTATACGGCAGCAGTAATGATACAGATAATGAAAGTGAGTGCCAGGGACAGCTGAAAAATGTTGTAAGAGGGGAAGAAAACACACACCTTTTGCTTGTATTTAGACCAATTTCCCAAAAATCCACAAGACGAAAGCTCATGGAATTTTTTTTTTTTTTTGGGGGGGGGAGATTTACCATTCTGACATTTAATACATAAAATGGATTTACAGTTATTCCCTCAAATGGTGTTTCATTTTACTGTATTTATTTCTTTTGGAAACATAAATGGAGGTGACTCTTCTTGAAGTGAAGCCACGGATGTGAGGTTTCGGTGAAATCTATGATTCTAAGTATTTCCTGATGGATGGATGGATGGATGGATGGATGGAAGGTTGGAAAGGTGACCCAATCAACCTCTTCTCTGGTTCTATTCCAACAGTTGTGGATCAACATGCGGCAATGGGAGGGAAATCAGATACTCCCATGAGAGCCAACTCATTTGCAAGAGAAAGGAGGTTTCTGTCATTGACTCCAAGCTGAATGGTCATCATTATCATTCTCAACTGGTCATAAAAAAAAACCAAATTCATTTTTAAAATGGCTCGCTGGCTGGCAAAAGTACTATACCTCTCACTGACAATCTGAAATATTAGCAGACTTAATGCTTCCTGAGTTTCTTTAATATCTGAGTATTTGTGTTTACATGTAATTGCTTAACTGAAAGAGCTTATGTTTCAGTGGATTGATCCCAGAATTCCTAGAACTATTTAATGGTTTAAACATAACCAATTTTTTTGGGTTTAAATTAGAAGACATGTTACTATTTTGTGCCCTACAGAAGTTGTGCAATACAAAGCAGAAGCAGAAACAGAGATGAAAAGGGTTATAACCAAGGAAGACTGACTGAGAAAAAGCTGTAAGGAGGACAGATGAAAATGACTGAAATAAAAGAGCAACAAACAGAATTGTGTTCTTCATTAACATTTGATAATGCTGTAAAACTCTTCACAAGGGGCTGAGTGCTCTGTGCTTGCTGAGCAGATCTTCTCCAAAGACTTAGCGGCTTTCATCTGTACTCCATCTTTGAAAGCCAATAAAGCATCAGGGAATTCCTACATCCATATTTGCACTACACTTCCTGTAACTCAATCCTACGTACTATGCTCTTGCAGCAAAACATGGTTGAGGGTTGCTGCCAAATGCGATGTGTGGCTAATCCATGGAAACTGTATAATGTGATGGTGTCACAACACAGCATATCTAATTCTCATCACCCTTCCTAGTGCCCTATTTTCCAAGAAAACAAATACTTCTTACTATGAATTACTGTTCTCCGAGGCTCACAAAGGACATACCAAGATCTCCCTTGCTGAAGAAGCACAGTCAACTGCTAATGCTTGCCTTCTTAGAATGAGGATCTGCCTCACTTTCCCAGACTGAACTGAAAAGCAGACTATACTTCATATCATAGTGACTCAAAAATACACTGCTAATGTACAATGTGTATCATTCCAGCTTACTCTGTGGGATGAAAAAGAAAAGTCTCAGGGTAACAGGTGTCAGGAAACCTTCCCAAGAATCTCACTTTCCACTCCACATAAGCTAAGGCAGAAACTGAAAATACAAGGTGCAACAGCAGTGGTTCCCAAATGTTTTTGCATCAGGACCCACCTAAAAAACTGTTTCACTTTACTAGGAGCACAAGCCTCTATGTCTATAATGGTGACTGGGCAGCTCTGCTACCCCACACAAATAGCAGGCTGTTTAACGCTTGATGCACATAGGCCAATCTGCACAGTCTTATTGACCACCACCCCCTGAAAAATAAATAAATTGAGTTGTGACCCATGGATCCAAGGTTTGGGAACTGCTACACTACAATAAGCGCCTTCAGTCATATAGAGAGGGGAAAAAAAACCAGGGATGGGCCCTCTGGGATTCTCAGAGAATAGGAGTTCATGGTAAGAAATTTCTGTTATCTTCTGAGGATCCCAGGAGGCTTTCCAAATTCATTGGAATGTAACAGACCATCCCAGGGCATGACTCTCAATTGACTAGTTGTGACAAAGGAAGGATTGCTTACAGCATTTGCCTATTTCAGGCAGCCTCTGCAGAAGATAAACAATCTTGTTGTGCCTATTAAAAAGGAGTGGTTGTTTGCCAATCGATTTTCCAACTGAAGTAGTCTAATGTGGTCAGTTCAGTAGCATTGCTTGGGGGGATGGTAAATATGACAGGGGCTGCGGCAGTATCTCGTGTAAGTGGCCACTTCCTCCCCCCACCACTGTCAGAACCATTTGGGGAAGCGATGTGCAGGCGTTCACTGAACCAATCGTGTGTGTACCGCTTGTCTCACCAAGAAGAAGAGGCAATGGTAGAGCACATCTTAAGAAATGATGGATGGACAAGGTTCAAAGGTAGATTAAAGGAAAGCTAGCAGGAAGAGAAAGAGCCACATAATAACAGAGAAAAAGGTGGTGATATATGCTGACCTGCATAGGCTTCCACAGGAATGGTAAAAGTGGAGTTCAAGTAGTGTAGGGGCTAACTGCTAAGATGACAGCTTAACTCTAAAAGCAGCAAGGCTAAGAAGTCTCAGAATCCATGTATGATTTGCGAAAGATTTCTATGTACAGGTAGCCATTAGCACCCATTATTACTAATAGTTATATTACTGAACTCAACATTGATGCTATAAGGGAAGACCATTACTGTCATTCAAGCAAAGGTACTGCAACACTAAACATCAGTAGTTCCCTATAGCACATGTAGAATCATATCTCAATTATCATTCTTGTGCCCCAGTAACTCCAGGTTAAGACTGCGCTTCAAGTGTATACATCCATTTTCTGTTCAAATGTATTCAGCAAAACAAAAATGGAACCAGATGCACCTAACATCAACACCAGTAGGACTGTTGTCATTGAATGTCAGTGGAACACACCTGAGCAGTGTTTCTCAATGGGTGGAACATGTACCACCAGTGGTATGTGTGGCATCCCTGGACAACCTCAGTCTGGCAGGATGTGATGCAGCAAATAATGGTAAGAGGCTGAGCTTGGTGGGCAGAGCTCCAGCGAGCAGTTTTCACATCCATTAGAAAGCTCTCCTGATGTTTGTTGCATCACAGCAGCCTCCCAACCTGGAAGGAACTGGTGATGACGTCATAATATGCAGCCTAGGTAGTGGCACGCAAGTTAGGGGGACACACGCAAAGTGGTATGTCATCTCAACAATAGTGAGAAACACTGCACTACTATAGGGCACAATTTTTGTGAGTTGTGAAAAATAGACCAAAAGCTCCTGATTTAACAAAAAAATATTTTGAATATTACCATGTGTGAATAAGGCTGAGGAAAAAAACCCAAAATATACACACTCCTATCCTTCTTTGTAATTTCAACAGTGGCCACAGCCATTGCAAAATATTCAGGCCCTTCATTGCTGCCCGCTTAATTTGTCTTTCAAAGTCTATTTATAAGCTCTATTCAAACAGCTTGTCATTCAACATTCCTTTGAACAATGCCAGCTGCTGAGCAGAAATGCTAGTATAGAGGTTTAAGTACTCTTTCCCCCCCTACAACATTAAAACAATTATTTTCACAGATAAGACAGCTGAATTAATAATGAAATAAAGTAGTCTGCAAAGTACTAAATCACATATTTTAAACATTATCCCACATCAAGATGAATTAGTTCAATATCTGTTGGCTCTCCTGCTGTATGTTTAAAAACCACTAAAGTGGAACTGAAAAACTGTTGCCACATTTTAAATATTTTTAACATTAAATACATTTTCTTGAACATCTCTGGCCTTGAGCCAAAGAAGTTTGTCTCTCTTAAGTTCTATTGAAACCAACAGCACTTAACCAACAGCACTTAAGTGAATAGTGGTTAATATAAAGCCCAATTCATCGGAGTTTAGATGCCTTGGTCTCTAGCACTGAGGCCCGTAACTTCAATTATCGCAGAAAGTTTATTCTAAATAAACATAGAAATTTATTTGCAGTTTTTTTTAAACTGCAAAACAGCTCACAATAATGCATCAAAGATACAGAAAATGTTACCAGTGCAAAAAATTCAACTTTTTAATGTTGTTGATCTTGCTGAAAATAAGGCTAAGTAAAGGGGATGGATCTCAGCAGTGCATACCAGGATCCTATTCCCTTTTCCCAGTCCAGAATTGCATTCCAAGTCAGACTTATGCTAGCTAAATACCTGCCGTGGGTACAAGGAGACCCATTAGGAGCCTGGTAGGAGATAAGAGAAAAAAATTTTTTACTTACCATTCCTGGGTCATCCAATTCTGTGCCCCCCCCCCATGATAGGATATAGTACGCGCAAGTACATAATCTGCATTGCACCAACTGGTGGGGAATGGAATTGGGGCCTAATTCTAGGACCCCAAAGCAGCTTCCTTTTTTCCCCAAGTCAAAAGTCCCCGTCCCCCCCGGCATATCATCTTCCTTTTGAAAGTTTGTGGAGTTTTGAAAGCAGTTTGTGATACAACACGAGGAACTGAGCTGCCCAAAGGAAAAAGCCAAAAGTTTCACTGGCTCTTGCCTGGACCTAAGGATCTCTCTGGTTGCCAGCCAAGAGGTTTAATAATTTGGAGAGATTAATCGGCAAGCCAACTAACGCACTTGGATTTAATCCAATGTGCATGAGTTGGGCTGCCAGTTATGAAATGATTAGCCATAAAGGAGCTCAACTGTAAAAATAAATAAACGTCAGCTATTTATAAATGCTCACTCGGGAATACACATCACTGTGCACTTGTATATCATTAATTATAACAAAGAATTAAAAGCACTTCATAAATCATGTACACAGAAGTTATTCAGCTTATTTCAGGAAGGGCATCTGTTGAATAAAATGAAGTAGTATTGAACCACTTATAGAACTTGGAACAGGAAAGTTCAAACTGCTGTGCATATTGAAATACATTTAATGGAATTAAACTCAAATTTCCATTTATTTATTTATTTGCACTTCTACTCTACTCTTCCTTCGAGGAGTTTGGAGCAGGTTACATATGGCCTCCAGGTGAGCTCAAATCCATACAAATTACAAAGCCACACTGCTCTTTAGCTTCAGCAATGAAACTGCTTCATATAAAACTGGAATAGTTGGGTAGAACTAGATATTGCAGGTCCAACCTGATTTTTGGTCTGATTAGACTCAACATGGATGGCCACTGCAAATGAGAACAACTGGGCCAATCCTGGGAGAGGGGGAAAAATGCTTCCCTTTAAAATCACAGTTCAAAAACGGCTTCTCTCACAGAGAGCAAACTAGATACAGGCAGGAAAGCCGTCTCTTACAATTAGAAATGCAAACGACACCCTCCCTTTTTCCTAGCTCACTGAACACTAGAATGCCAGAAAGTGTTTAATTACTTCCGCATTCCATTCTTCAGATAGGCAAGATGGAGGGAGGAGGTCGTGTTGCATTTCTCTATATTCTGCTGTGTCTCTATATTGTGTTGCTTGTCTCTATATTCTGCTGTGAGAAAAGCAGTTTCTGAACCACAATTTTAAAGGGACACTTTTTAAAGCTGCTTTTTTATTTAACGCATTGTTTGGTGTCAGTGGGGAGTCCCAGAACCAAACCCCAACCTAGTTAGTTGCTTTTTCTTCTTTGTAACACAGTATGTCACTATGAGCAGTCTAATATCACTGTATTCCTGCTAAGAAATCATGTGAGATAAGGGGTATGGGGATAAGCACAGTGTGACATCACACTAAACACTGTGTTATATTGGCGTCCCTTGGTATTTCTTAGTCTCCCTTCTAGTCTACAGGCTGCCCGCCTGCTCGTCTTGCTATAAGCTTTCTTATAGGGTTTTGGTAAAGCAAGACACATTACAGCTTTGCATGAATTTAATGAAGATAAAGTAAAGTAATAGGTACCTGGGGTGGGTGGGCGCAGGGAACCAAGGATCTGGGAATATCAGGGGCCGCCTGTGTTTCACGTTGCCCTGCCAAACTCCACCCACTCCCACAAAGCCAGCAAGTACTTCATGTACAAAGTTATTTATGTCACTACAAACCATAGTAAATATGCATATTGTTCCCATGATTCATGCTAACCCTATAAAAAGAGATTTTGCAAGCAAACCTACAGCTAGGTTGGGTTTACAAAGATTCCAAGGTTGCCTACAGCAGAACCAGCTGGCTTCCAAAAGCTCACCTAGGATTCATGATAAGGCGACGGAAGAAATAGGTCCAGGTGATATAATCCATTGCATCCTGCTTCGAAGTTATTGTTCCAGCTGCAATTTCCGCATTTAAGTGATCAGACAGAACTTCCAGCAAACTAAAAGAAAAAGAAATTTGTACAACCTCATTTAAGAGAGATTACATTAAGAGAAATGTTTCCTCATAATTCACAAATCCGTGGTATTTTCTGGTACCTTGATTCTACTGGGAAAGGTTCATAAAGAAATTTTTTGTAGAAGTCTTTTTTGATGTCATGAACCAGAATCACTGCTTTGCCTTGGTCATCAAATTGAGGCCTACCAGCACGTCCCATCATCTGAAGAACATCTACAAAAGTCAATTGATTACAGGGTTAAATAAAGTGCACACACTATTGATCATATACCAAGGCATTTTCCTACCGACTCTGATTGAAGTAAGTTCTAAAACTTTTGAACTCAAAAAGTACTATTCAATCAACTGAAAAAGTACTCTTCAATAAATTTCCTATTTCAAGTTAAGACAGATTTCTAATGTCAATTTCTAAAATCCAGTCATTTCCTACTGCCAGAACATGGTTGAAATGCCACCTGCATTTTCCCTTGTAGAATTTCTTTTCCTTCACACATTCCTCCTTCTTGCTTTCTTCCTGACCACAGAAGGAGAAGCAGCAAAGTAGAAGACTTCTGTCCGCAATGGCAAGCAGCCATTACTGAAGAGCACCAACCCCCACCTCCCCACCCCATCATCCACATGAAAAGAACAACTATAGGGGTCTCTGTTTCCGTACCGAACACTTACAGAAGACCCTCATATTTCAGAAGATGAGTATGTTTGAGAAACAATTGTAAGTATGTCTTTTTGAAATGTTAACTGCCCCTGCTCCTGTATGTTTATTGTTTAGTAACAAACTAGATGGGCAGTGGAATTAACCACAGGAAAGCTTCTGCTGATTTCTCTGCTTGCTATAACCAACCCTCTTTTGCAACACCCACGTCTCAAAAGTGAACTTTGTATTAATAAAAACTTACAGCTCAACTCTATGCATGTCTGTTCAGAAATACTATATTTCACTAAATTTAGTGGGATGTGCTCCCCAGGCAGCGTGCATAGGATCGCAACCTTAGAATACTATTTCAAATTTTCCTAAATTCCACAATCTAGATGTGTTCCAGCAGAGTGCTTGACCTGACGTAAATACCTTTGTTCAATATAGTGGATTAGGAATGGAACAACACATACATGTATGAAACCGTCTTAAATCAGTAAATCCCTGCCCAGCTAACAGGATTCTTGGATCCAACAGGAATAGCAGATGTTGAATGGGATCTTCTGCATACAACCAAGATATCATAAGCAGAGATATGATCCCTCCACTATGTAATGGGCTCACGTGGCTAGATCCCCCCATGAATTTCTGTGGTATTACCTGAAATAGTAATAATTAAAAATCCCAGGTGTCTCGTTTCCAAATGACACATTTTTTTTTGTATGCAACAAGGTTGAAATCAATTAACACCACTTTTCAAAAATCAAATAGAATTTTCTATTAACTCTTGGAATGTTGTAGATGAAAACCTGAATATGAAGAATATATTTCTGGCAACACTTTGATATTTTCAAATTCTTGCATAATCATTTTTTAAATTTTTAAAAAACTAATTACTGTCCCCAACTTTGACAATTCTCTTTGACAATATTCTTTTGCTATATGTTCGCCTTCAAATTTATGCAAAATTCCGTATTTTTAAGGCAAAGAAAAAAAAATCTAAGCATTCAATATGGACTAGAAGTTCAGCATCACTGAAGAACTGGAACAAAAAATGAACAAAAATCTGAAAAAAGTTAGGTTATATTTAACACTTTCATTATCATTAAGATTTAAGACTAGGGTAAATAATAGTTTCAAGAAAGTTATAAGATTTTTGGGATACAACATGTACTCATCTAACACGTGATTTGTAACAATACCTGTAATTGGATAATCTACATAGCGTCTTGTTTTCCCATCATAAAATTCTGTTCCTTTAACAATCACTAAATGTGCTGGAAAGTTGACACCCCAAGCTAGCGTACTAGTGGCAATAAGAACCTAGAAAAGGAAAAAAAACGTGTATGCGTGAATCTAACACAACTTTTAAAAAATAAATCATTCAAATATGGCTTCATGAACAAAACAAGCATACTTGGATTTTGCAATTCACAAACAATTCTTCCACAGTTTTTCTGTCTCGCTCATGCAAACCGGCATGATGGATGCCTATTCCAAATGCAAGTGTCAGTTTGAGGTTAGACTCTCTTATTGTTGCTATGATGTCATTCATCTGGAACACAAAAACAAGCAGTTCCATTTACAGATAATCTCTACAGAACTTTCAGCAATGTAAAAATGATTTAAAAAAAAAATCCCAAATCCTAATCACAGTGCAATCCTACCTTATGCCGGCCTAGTAAGGACAACATAGCAGGGCCATATGCACAGGCCCATTTGGAGGCAGCAGCAGCAACGTGCAGGACAAGGGGAGGTTTTTCTCCTTGCACCTACGTAAGCCCCAGTCACCCCTATGGGCCTGCTCGGATCTGTGCCGGCAAAATAGCAGGTGCAGAGGAACGTGCATGGGAGCGGCCCGAATTGGGGCCGCCATGGCCTGAACCAGCGTTAGGATATGGCACTACTGCTGTCCTGCGTCACAACCGTTTCATAACTGCCATCTCCGCCCAGTTACGCCCCCGGTTACGCCCCTGCAGAGCCCCTGCGCTGACCGAGTGACGCTGGTGCTCAACTGGCGCACAGCCGGCTCTGCCGATGGTTGTGATGGCACCTGAGCATTGGCGCTGCTGTTTGCGCCAGCTGAGCACCATGGCAGACGTGCTTTACGGCACATTCGCGACAGCGTTCGGCTGGCGCAAGAGCGCAGCGCCGGTGCTGAGGGGGGGTATAGGATTGCGCTATTTAATTTGTACTGAAGAAAAGAACAGTAGCTTTCTCAAAGAATTCACAGAATATGCATGTAAGCCAAATAGCAAAGAAATAGCCATAAAAAACTATACAAATGTATTGTCACAATGAATACTACATGCTATTAAAACTGAAAAACCAAATGAATGAAGGGAACATCACTGTGTTTGCATGTTGAAAAAAAATCATAAACAATTTTACTGGTTAGTACCCCACTTGTTAATTATACAGCTATTTCAGACTAGAAATGTTTTCAGATTATGTACTTGCTCGAAAGGTACATGTGCAAATACACATGTACTATAGTTTCTAAGTTTCCCCTTTCTGAAAGTAGTCCCCATGTTATCTGACAAATTGCTTCTGAAACTTGGGAAAGCTTCAGAAGCTTTCTCCAACGTAGCATGAGGAACTGTTGTCAGCAAAAGAGGTGAAATACGTTCATCCAAAGTGATCCGTCGGATCAATTTTTTTGGCATTCACAAATATAAATATGTTATTAGAAACCTTTGGATAGTCATCTTTTGAAGTACATCTGAAAAGCCTAGCAAATTGATATCTTGCATTATAACAAAAGATCTCATATGTATTTGGTCATACCACTACTTGGAAAAAAAAGGTTCCTTAAATACGCAAACAGTCACAGGTTAATAGAATCTATTCCATACTTGACCGCTTCAGACTAATTTGTCAAGCAGATAGAACCCAATATAATGTAAATGTACAGTAGTTTAAATGACAATGCCATTTACACTGGCACAATAAGGAATCCCGGTTGTTAAAGTAGTGTGGAATTTCTGGGACCTATCAGCTTACATAATCTAAGGCTCTGAGATTTAGTTGTGCCTCAGGACAAAGATCCTGCTACCCAAATGTTTCTAGCAAGTATCATAAACTAAGTAGAAAAAATGCAAGTTCACTGTACAAAGTGAAAGCATGAATGGCAGCTCATAAATGACTTACTAAAGCCCAAGTAGACAGGTAAAGCAGTTAAAGAAAATTAATGTAATTGGAGGGCCTACAAAGCTCAGGGAACAGAAAGTGGGTTCTTCTTTAATATAACTTCAAAACGACATGCCATTTGTTTCTTCTTACATGATATTTATAATCAGAACGTTCACAGTTCTCTGTAAGTTGCAATGGAGGAAAACTGCAGGAAAAACAGCTCTCAGTAATTTTTTTTAAAATAAAATATACTGCAATTTTTTATTATATATCTATTGCCCTTGGAAGTAATGCATATTGCTGTGTCTAAGGATTCAGCTAGAAACTGGTTTAATAAGTTTTGATTTTCAAACACGTCTTGAGACCGGACAAAATGACAATTTTGTAACATATACATTAAAACACTTGAATTCACAGATTTTACTCTGTAAAGAAATAAAGCAAATAGTTGTTCCCTCAAACAAAAGCCTTAGTTATTTGTGGTATCAAAAGGTTTCAAGTACAGATTTTGTATTTTGTTCATTACGTCAACAAGCTGGCTACAAAGCAGAGTACAGCTGTACTGAACTTCCTTTTTATTAACGCCTTACACTGCAAAACCTATCGCACAGCAGTTATACTGATATTTATTCAATCCTTTGCTTCAGCGAAATACTCTGATCTGGAAAAAAAATGAATTTGTCTCTCCTATAAAATAATAGGAATTGCATTGGGGGTCTATAATGCTTATAGCTGGTCAGAATGTTTATTCCTCAAAGCCAGCTTTGTAGCATTAATCGTTCTTTTCATTATCAAATTTCAAGCATAAAACATCCTCCCAAAATGACACTGCTGCGCACTCATTCAGAGACGATGTTCTTAATGTATGCTGGGGCAGTGGTGTTATTTCCCACTCCCTCCCATCTGCCCATTGCCTTGTCCTACAGCAGTCTCCTGCGGTGCTGTTAGTTATACCTGCAAAGCTGTGTAATTTAACACAGTAAAACTAAAGGACCCTTAGCAGGAGTGCTGGCATATGAGCTGCTATCCTGTCATTCTAGCAGCAGGGAACCATCGTCCTTTCTAGAAGACCCCCCCCCTTACTTTCACATAGATCAGTGTATTAAGAACAAAACAACACACTCCTCTTTCACCCCAAAGCACATTCCAAGGCTTCAAAATTCTCAAGACAATTTACTTTATAGCAAATCCCTTTTTCCTTGAGTCAATTTTTGAACAAACATGTTCACATTATGTAATGAGACAAAAAAAAACAAACACAATGTATATTGAAAAAGCAATTTGTATAAAAAATACCCAGTGATTTTTCCATTGAAATCAAGAGGCAACATTCAGGGGGAGATGTTTGTGAACCTCCCATACCATATAAGAATAGTTTAGTAATTGTTTTATCCTTTGTCAAGACAAACAGTATTCTCCCTCCAAAAAATCCAGCTGGGCTAATGAACAGGGAATCAGATGAATCTGTAACAGCATGAACAAGAACTACCATGAAAAGGTAGTGTAAGTCTGTTATCAATTTGTTAGCAAAATTAAATTTTAAATACAACCATAAGAAAATGAATTTCTCAGATGGTCTGCTAAATTTTGTATGTCAGCTGAAGAGGGATGGATTATTAATATTAAGAATAAAGAGATTTGAAAACTGACGTAACCTGTTGTGATGAAAGCATTCCCTTAATGTTAAGGGAACTACATAATATAGTTTAATTATGAACACATCTCTTCACGGCTATGATTAAAAGCTGAATCAAGAGTCCAAGAGCCTAATAGCACTATTGTTTTTAAAATCATAACTGTTGCAAGGGGCAAAAAACAGACAACAATGTCGGCTAGAATTTTATCAAGCTAATAAGTGGCAATTTTTCCTCTGTTCTTGCACACATGTAAAATTCCAAACGGTTTAATGTTGGCAGTTTTTTTTTTTAATGTTATAATACCTAAAAAGCTTTCGTAGAAAGATAGAATTCCATTTAAGTAGATACATTACCCTGTGTCTGAAATTCATTCCAGCCAGAGTATAATTCAGCAAGTTGATGACAACGCTGGCTCCAAAAGAAAGGAGGAGACCAGATTGGACAAGAATGAGCTAACAGATTGTGCAGCCCAATTCTGTCCCTTTGAGTGTGATATATTGTTTCAAGATGCTAAAACCCCATACTTTCTCAAAGCATATCTGCCGCACTGGTTTTCCCATTTTCGCAGAATCCTCATTATTAGTACTCTGTACTCTTTTTCAAAGCACGTCAGACTTTGACCATATGCCACCGTATAATGCTTATCGATGGCTTGAAATGCCCAGTAAAGAAAGATGTGCCGAACAAAAGAATCATGAAAGTTATGAAGTCTTAAAACAAAATATAATTACCCATTTCACATCTGGCACAGATGTTAAGTGAAGTTAAAGGGCTGTTGTGCTAAGGTGAAATGGTTGTGTGTGTGTGTGTGTTTTAAATGACAAAACAAAACACTCCAGAAGTAAGCTGGACTGTAAAAAACTAACCCTACCCCATCCCCATTCCCCAAATAATGCATCTCTGCTAATATGCCTCATTGTAAGCAGTAAGGCCAGTGTGATGCAGCAGATACAGTGTTGGCACTCATTATCTCCTCAGTCCAATAACCACTCAGCTATAAAGATCACCTGTTGGGCTTGGGTTGATCAACTGAATGAATCCAAATGTGCCCTTCTGCATGTAGAAGGTGTATTTTGCTCACTGACGTGCCACTTTTCACTTGGCGCTGGAGCATGGCATGAGAAAAAAAAAAACCATGAGGCTCGAGTCTTCAAGCCATGGATTAAAACACCCTGTGGGATTTAGTTCCAACATTTTATTTTCACCTCTGGAAAGCATCTTCGGTGGGAGGGGGTGTTACAAAGAATTTTTGTAAGAATTCCCCTCTAAAGTAAATGGCTGCACACCTCTCAACTGAGCTCCGTGCAGTTCGATTGACCCAGAAGCTGGCATTGACGTGATGCCATCATCGACTGTTGGGAAGGCACTGTCACGCCATTGCGCAGCACCAAAGAGCTCTGCATAGTGGTGGTGAACCTTAGAAGGAACACTTCTTGAGGTAGTCAGTGCAATGAAAGATGCTTCAGAAGACATTATTTCTAAATATGTACTTGTATTATATGTACTTCGGATAGGAACTGAAGTTTTAGAAAAGCTCCAAATATACACACAACGCATGGTACAAAAACACACAAATGAAGCTAAAGCCTGATGAAAACTTTATCTCCTTCAAAATAGGAAATGGCTACAAGAATTCACAGCATTTTCCAGTAACTGATATAAATGATAAAAACTCTTCTTTGTATCAACTATCAACATAGAAACTAAAGAAAAATCCTCTAAAACGAAACATTATACGTTACCATATGTCACAACAGATTAACAAAAATCAGTCTAATTTCCGTTTCCTTATACCACATGGTACGGGAGGGGAAAAAAGTCACATTGATGACATCAGATTATTGATGAAAATGTCAGAAGCGGAAGAATATATTCCACAGTCTTTAGATACTAAACAGAACCAATAGTCAGAGGGAATTTTATATACTTCTATTTTTAGATCTATACAGAAAGAACTCCACCCCCCCTATACATGCACACTCATTTACTCATGATCACACATTCTCAATCTTATATGTGGTTTCCTGTTCAGAAGCTATAAAGAGCTTCATCCACTTCCCCAACATGTGTGATAGCCTTCTCAGCAAGGATGACCTAAACCCTTTTCAAGTGTTACTAAACATCGCAGTTTTAAGATGCTACATTCATTTTTATTGAATTGTGTTAGAACCTTAACGAGCTTTAAGTGTTAAAAATTCAAAATAAGCTGTTGTAAAGTTATTGCAATTGCACTGAAAAAACCACATACCAGGACTAGAGTTTCCTGTGCCTCATACCTTTCATCCATGGAAAATGTAACAGAAGTTTATATTTGTAAATTGTAAAAGTCACAGAAATTTCTATTGGAAGCACAATAGAATCCAGTCCAGTGCTTTCTGGTATGCTGCACTAATTAGCTACCTATTTCAGCAGGGCATTTTCTGCACATATAATACTTTTAGTGCTACCATTATTACACAGGGGTGATCCACTATTACACAGGGGTGATCCAGTTCAAACCCCATAACTCCCCTTAATTTTGCTTTATCCCCCCATAGATCAATCACTGGGGGTGGGAGCGGGAGCGAATAAAACTGATAGCAAATCAGACTTGCTGACATACAATTGAGATTTGTGAGACTATAGCACTTTTGCTTCTCCAAACATGAATCAAAACAAAGGCTACAGGAAACATTTAACCAGTATTTCAAATACAGAAGAGAAATGTAATTACCTTCCTTGATGTAGAGAGGTAGATACACCAAAATCTGTTCTACAAAATTTGAACAAAGTACAGACTGGCCCCCATATCTGTGGGGTATCCATTCCAGAGATCTCTACCCCCTAGATACAGACACCAAGGATACGGGAGAAACCTGTCTGCGCAGCCCGCCTGCATGCCCCCCCCCATTAATGCTGTTTAGAGCCTTACTGGGGCAAAAATATTCTTGCTTTTTCAGGTTGCTCTATGCATTCAAGCTTATAACAACATGCAGGCGTGCTGCCAGCAGCCTGAATGATTGAGAGAAAGAAAAAAACTCCCTATATGGATGCTAACAGGAAGCAGTTAACTTCTTATAAGCATTAAAGCTTATAGCAGCCTTTAAGCGCAAGAACATTTTTGGCCCGGTAAGGCTCTGAACAATATTAACGGGCAAGCTGGACTCTACCAGATCGAAAGATAACCAGGTCTACAGATACAGGGGCCCATCTCTATACAAGTTGCTCATCTGCATTTCTCCTCAATTACTATGCTATGTGCATCTAATAAATCTGATTTTGAAGTGTCAAGTTAGCCTACACTGCACAGAACTGGAACCATGCTCTTTGTACTGGAACCATGCCCAACTCTTTACAGTTCTATGTACTAATGCACAACCTGCAGTTACCCAAGGAAAAAAAATGATCTAACGTTTGCAGTGCAACCTCTCTCCTTCCCTTATCTTGAGTGGATTGTCTATGAACAGCCTACAATTTACCATCTAAGAGTTTCATGCTTGCTTTAAGGTAAGGAAACAAATCCTGAGTAATCAACTAAGATTTATAAAACTATAAAGGCTAACCCGAATTCATGCAGAAGTTCTTAAAGAGATTTTCTACCCATGTCCCCATATTAGCTATCCATGGAATTGGGGAAGGCCCGCCGACTCAGGAAGGTTGGTGGAGGGAGGGCAGAATGGGGTGGGGGGAGAGTGGGGTGTGACAGAGACTAGAAGGAGGTGCAATGCAGATGGTGGCACCTGGTGCAGATGACTTGTTCCAGCGGCCATCTCCTTCAATAACAGCTGGAACACCCCTTTCTCTCCTTGGACTTGTGTCAGCTAAAGAGCTGGTACAGGTCAGAGAGACCACAGCACAGTGGAGTAGGGTAAACAGAACTAGGCCCAACAAGTCTCCCATTATGTCATAGCAACCCCACCCCACCCCTGCAGGATACAGTGCAAGTCTCCTTGGCACAGCTGAACTGGTGGGGGGGGGAGAGGATAGGATTGCACTGTGAACCTGATAATTCTGACCAAGCACAGATGCTTTATTTTCTTGATTTCCTGCCCTAAAAGTTATTCCAGAAGTGAAGAAGAGCAAGTTCAGAGTTGAAAGAGGGGCCCCACATAAATGAGGCCCAAATTCAGATAGCTGATACCTTTGCATTTTCCCCAAAATGTTCTGTTTCTCAGTAATTTGTAAACAGTTTGTGCAAAATTGCTTTGAATATCTGACATGTACATTTGAAAGTTTAGTTTTTGGTGGGTCTAAAGACATGTTAGAAACTGGAAATAGGATTAAGGAAGATTCCTGCAACTAGCTGCTTCCTATAGCATATGACTGCCAAGGTACTGTGTTTTTAAAGGAACATTTTGGCCTAAATAGTTTTGATAACATTGTTCTAAAAAGAGATACAATCCAGACTTTTGTCCATATATTGCTGTGGTTACCATTTGTTTGTACCTCAGAACTGTATTATTCTGGTATTCATGCACAACAGTTCTTACCATTACACATTCCTGTTAAATTATTTTGTTCCTCTTTCAGTACATTTCATTGTCTTTCATTCTATTACAAATACAGGCAGATTTTTTAAAATAATATTAGCTTCATGTTTTTGTTTTGTGGTTTGCTCCCCCATCCCACCTCCCAAATAAAGGTTTGCATATCCAGAAGAAGAACTTGAACTTGTGAAGCAGTCACAAGAGCTGTGACTGTGTTATGGTTGTTTGCCATAACAACCCACTATCAATTATCACAACCAAGATGGATGGACAGGACACAGCAGCAGTAATCATAAAACCCACAGATCACAGTGTAGTGGGCCCACTAAAGGTTTTGTCATGGCCTGCTGCTGTATGGAAATTCCCCAACTGTTCCAGGGAATGGAGACCAGCAGAGGTATTCCAGTGGGAAACGTCTTTGTGGTCCAGGGACCCAAATAATTTGTACATACCCAATGGAGCCCACAGTTTTATGTCACAATTCTGAGGTGACCAGATACAAACTGAGACAGAGTGCCTATACCTTTTACCACAGTATAGAAGAGGGAAATTTGGCAAGTGCAGCATTTGAAACTCTTCCTTGATGAGCTGCACCTGCCCAAATTCCCCTCTTCTATACAATGGTTAAAGGTTTAGGCACTCTGTCCCAGTTAGTATCTGGTAACTCTACCTAACCCCATATTACAGTCAAAACTTTTTTCTTTTTAAAATGCAGTTACAGAAAAATCTGGTGAAGAACGCCACTTGGATTACTGGTCACCGAAATGAAGTCAACATGAGTTTATGCCCCACAATACTCCTGTCTGCCAAATGATTGCACTTCTGAGATGTTGCTGAGTTTGCACAGGGATGTTGTAAGATTTCAACTAGCAGCAAAAACCTTGCCATGACTAGTTTTGCTTCAGGAGGTATGTCAATCACTCCCCAGATCACGAGTGTATCTGGGAAGTTCAGTGGTCTTAGGTATTCTGCCCAAAAAACTATAACATCTTCTTAAGGTGTTCACTTTGAAAAACTAATAAGAAGTTCTCCCACATCAATTCTGTCCCGTTTCCACGGTGAAAAGCATACAGATCTCCTCCCTTGAAAACCCTCAAAAGAAAATTTGAACAGCAAATCTATTAGCTCATTGCTTATGCCTTGTGGCAGTTCAGATGGTCATGTGCTATATTAAATACAGGTATAATGAATCCTATCTTGATGAATAGAGCACCTGCCAAGAGGTTTTCTGTTTGTAAGAACATGTTCAAACATAAGTGTCTATATTTTCAACATTGGTTATATAAATAAATAAATAAATAAATAAATAAATAAATACTTTAGGTCATAAAATAGTACAAGCACTATGACTCTGACAAAGGATCTGCTTTTGAATGAGATTTTGTTTTTCCAATTTCCAGTTTCTTATGCTGCTTGAGTCACTTTAATTTTTCATCAAAGTGCTGCCAAGCAGCAGCACTGAGAAATGCCTTGTCTGCTTTCCTCTCGAACTTTTGAACAGGGATGAAAGGCAAGCTAGACATCTAGTAATTCAAGTTTTGGCTGATTATGCAGAATATCTGTGCTGCTCTTCAATAAAAAAAACTGTGCTGAAATCCAAATCAAAATGTATAGCAGGTGAAGAGTCATCTTCTAGATTCTAAGGTTTTAAACACACACACAACTATTTTCTACAATAAGAAATGGAAAGATCTATGTTTATATTCAGTTATAAATGTATACACTTTCACTACTGCAGTGCCTGCCCATTCACTTCCAATCCCAACTTAAGAGGATGGTACTGACCTTTAAGGCCCTTCATAACTTAGGCCCAGCCTACCTAAAGGACTGCCTTCTCCCATACATACCTGTTCGCCCTCTTTATCATCTAAAGGGGCTGTCCTTCAAGTGCCCCTTCTGTCCCAAGTGAAAGGGATGACAACTCAGGGACAAGCCTTCTCTCTAGCAGCTCCACAAATATGGAATTCCCTACCAGAAGAATTAAGAACTAAACATTCCCTCATGGCCTTTTGGAGAGGGCTCAAATCATACCTATTTAGTCTGGCCCTTGGATGACTGTGTGGCTGTCTGCCCTCTGTCCCTCTGGTATATTGTCACAGTCTGTTTCACTCCCCTGGTCTTTTCCTACCCTCCAATACGTGCTGATATCAAGAATTGGATCTAGCTTTCATTCCAGTTCACTCTTGGTGTTCCCGTTACTGTTTAATTTGTTGCTGCTTTAATGTGTTGTTTTAATGTGTTTTACTTAGTATGTTCTACTTATTATGGTTACATTGTATTTTGTTTTTCCTCTGTAAGCCGCTTTGGGCATTTGCTTCGTCATAGGAAAGGCAGGGCATAAATTCTTCAAATAAAAATAAATACAAAAATAATACTTAATATGCTTAGCTTGCTGCTAAGTGCACGAGCGTGCAGACTTTTGAATGTTTTAGGACACAGTAACATAATAAGATAATGCTAAAATATTTATAATTGTCTGGGTCTGGACTTGCTAGGCAGGTTGGCAACAGGGAGGTCGTAGAGAATGTGGTGCTGCTTGGCAAAGATTGGACCAATGATTCCTGGGTGGCACTGGCTACTGGTAAGCTTAGTGCTCTTGTTCGGGTGCCCAGTGAGAGCCGGGTTCTTGCCAGCCCCTCTTGTGCCAGTTGAGTTTCTGGTGAGAGAGGCACTCCCCCCAATTTTACCAATGGTCATGAGGTGGTCTTGTAAAATGGTTGGAAAGTGCTCTGAAGAGGGATAGCACTGGGACAAGCAGGAAGATACCTGAATGGAAGTGTTTTAAGACCCTGCAGGGCTGGATTACCAAAGGAGTGAGGTGAGACAGGAAATGGCTTGTGAGTGAAGCCTTAAGAACCTTAAAAAGCCGCTCAAGAGGTAGGTAGTATCATGAAGACTGAGAGAAGGGATCAAGCTCCTGGAGAGAAGGCGACCAATGCTGACCCAAGGAAAAAACTATGTCTGACCCAGAGGAGGAAAAGGATACTGCTCTAAACCCTCCAGCTCAACAGCCCTGAAGACACCAAGACGAACTCTCTGGCGCTTTTATTTTGTGTGTTCTAAAAGGCAGTGGGGGTGTGGGTAAATCCATATTGGAACTGTGGCATTGAAGAAGTGGTTTTTAATCTAATTTGTACAGTTCCCAATCTGTATCATCTCTCCGAAGCTTTTTGGCCTGGATAGAAAATTCCCACTGGTCATAAAAGAAGTTCTCTATCTGGGGCTAAAAGCAGCCATTCTGGGAAAGCAGCAGAGGCTGAACAGGATCTGGACTGTGGTACAGGAACAGAGCTATACTCTCTCTCTCTTCCCTCATTCTGTCATGATCTGGATTGCTCCTCCTGCAACTAATACTTAGTTGCAAAAATGCACACATATCTTTTGCCAATCACAGGCTAAAAGAAATGTCCAATTTGATGGGAATGGCTAAGGAGAGGTTTGACAGGTAAATCAGTTTGCAAAGATACACTGCAAGTCCACAATGGAAAATTCACTCTCTACTCATTTACCCCTGCTAACTGGGCAAGAGGCACTTTTTCAAGTGTTGTTTCTCTTATATTTAGCAGGGGGAGAGTAACTGTTCCTCTTCACTGCTGTGCAGTGTCTTGTCTAGTGGCTGTTGCTGGTGGTGTTCTGCATTTATTTAGACTGTGAGCCCTTTTGAGGCAGGGAGCCATTTAACGTTATTATTATTAATTGCCTGTAAACCGCTTTGTGAACTTGTGTTGAAAAGCGGTATATAAATACTGATTGATTGGTTGTTTTTTGAAGTACAGTAGCCATTTGGCATGATTTGTATAGTCCAAAGCACAACCCACAACCAAAGAAGAAAGATCTAGTTTACCCAATACTGTGTGCATGTTTGTGTGTGCGTTTATGTGTGTGAGCGCACACACATACCCCTCTTGCTCAACTTTCTAGAATGGATGGATGCCAAGACAATATGTTTTTCTGAACAGAAGGATTACTTTCAAGCAGCCACAATAAAACAGGCTCCAGATGAAGTAGGTGTGCCTGTACCTTTTCTCTCATTTGGAGTATTTATGATAAAGCTAATTTAGATAATAAAACACTGTGACACCACATTGATGATGCAAGGATGTTACTTGAGTGCTACAGGCAGAAAAACAGATTTTAGGATCATGGTGTTAAGTTGTGATCTTATAAAAATGTTATGTAGAGGATAACCCTTTTTTTCTCCGATTATTGTCTCCTTTGGTCACATGTCTTTTCTCAGACTGTGAACTTTTAGGCAGGGACTTGCACTTTTCTGTTTTTGTATAGTTCATACTAGGTTATATTAAAAATAATAATTATAAGTAATCTCATCAACAGAACCCATAATTCATGCACAGTGGCATCCCAGGGCTCCATGTGACATCATGACTTCATGTGTAGGCCCTCGCAGCTGCAGCCTGGGCTTGCAAGCAGGTGGGGCACTTAGGCCCTCACAGTTGCAACTGGGCCAAAATCACCAGGGCCATGACTGCTTCCCAACTTGGGAAGTGGATGGAGTGCGCAGGCCCTTGTGATTCCGTGGTCCACTCCCAACTGCTTGATCATGGTTAAGCAACTGGAAGAGTTACATGTGCTGTAGCCACGTGACTAAAGAGGGAAAAAAAAATAAGGTAACCAAGCCTTAACAGCCTTATTGTAAGACTTATCACTAGTGCAATAGATCTCTGTCAAGCAATGATCAAATTAATAGAATAAATAAATACAAAATGTACATGTTTACCTCTCTTTCATCCATATTTAGCCATTGCTTTGGGTCATCCTCAGTTGCCAAGAAAGCAATCAGCTCCAAAGCAGTGAGTCTAGTCTGACGTCTGGAGGATACAAAGATCAGAACAGGCTTGGCTGGAGAATGGCTCCTAATAGCTGATGGAAAACAAATATTCAGAACCTGACAATTCTTTAAACTGGAATTTCCAATGTTCATCTTGCAGCAAAAGTTTATGGGTTGACAAATGAAAATTATAAAGGAAATGGCACTTTCATAAGTTTGGCATAACAAACAAATAGAATGCAAATATTCTCTGCAAATCTCATTTCTACAGTCATTAACCCATCAGCCAGTTTTAGTATTAGTTCGAAACTACTGCTTCAGGTACAACAGACAATATCTACTATATATTTAAAAATGAAGCATTTTCTAAAGCTAAAATTGAGATTTATGTAGCTTTATGAATGTATATTTAAGGAACAGATGCCACTTTAGTACAATGTACTAAATACATGGCAATACATTTCTGTAAATGTGAACCATTGCCTGCCCATATGAATATGAGAGATGACAATGTTAATATTGTATTTTCTTTACAGATATATCAATATATCTATTTCCTAAGGAAAGCTCGACAGCTAATGAATTTTTGTTGCTTCAGGAACAGGTGTGGCTGAACAGCTCTGGACAGATTTATTGTTCATTAGTGTTTTTCTACAATGCTCCTCCTTGAGGTGTAAATAATCTGAACTGCCAAGATTGGTCTCTAGCCCCCAATCAATACTTTGCTTCTGTCATAAGGCTAATTAGATCAGCTAAAAAGTCACCTCACAACTGTCGTTTTACAATCAACAGCAGTTCACAACACAAAATTTATTAGGGGCTTCTTTTTAATTGATATAATAAATATTCCTTATGGAACACACACAGAACATATTTCAATAAAATACGAAGATTTTTAAAAAAAAATCTACCCTGCTTTCCAGGACAGGTCAAGAACAACAGAGAGAGAGAGAGAGAGAGAGAGAGAGAGAGAGAGAGAGAGAGAGAGA
>JAJKFI010000049.1:2954830-3004012 GCA_029204185.1 Lerista edwardsae
AGAGAGAGAGAGAGAGAGAGAGAGAGAGAGAGAGAGAGAGAGAGAGATGTGGACACCCTGAAAATTTTGAAGTTTATCGTCGTTGCCTCAACACCAGAATTATGTTAGTTAGCTTCATATGAAACTTAGGTTTGTAATTTTTTAAGCTTCCATGGGAAGGAAATCTCATTCTGAACTGAATCAGTATAGACAATGATTTTACATATTTATAATCTTAAAATGTAAATAGGAAATTGTTTATGCTGTGTCAGCCACCTACAGTAAATTTTAGTTACTTAAGCATTTGCTTGAACATTTAGATTACACTAATGCAGTGATTCTCAAACTTTTTAGAACTGGGACCCACTTCTTAGAATGACTGTCTGTCCAGGACCCACTAGAAGTGATCATTGTGATACCATCATTGTGACGCCATAGCCTGCTGCTTTCCCGAGAATGCAGCAATAAACTGGGTTATTTTTCAACCATTTTCCAATAGCAAACTCAATCAGAAAAAAAAACCTAGTTACAACCTTAACACAAGCAAAAAACTACATAGCCGTCCCCATTTCCAGCATCCCATCTTCCTATATTTTCAATATGGCTGCTCTAGGTGCTTTGTGACCCACCTGAAATGGGCTCACGACCCCTCTGGTGGGTCACAATCCACAGTTTGGGAACAACGGCACTGATGTGTTATGTCAGCAACACAACGTATGAGTCATGAAACCAAATTATGCTATTAAAGACATTCTTTTTAAAGGAACCCAAGGAAGTACATAGTCAAACAAGATATATTTTTTCTATTCCTTGCTTGAAAAAGAAAATTATAGTAGCATACCCTGAAATGCTGGTTTGTTCATGCTAGCCATACGAGGACAGTAGTGCTGTCCAGGGAAGCCTTGAATGTGGACTTCCAATGGGACTGGGCGCACTGATGGCCGGAAATTGAAAAGTCCCATCTAAAGAAAAAACATAACAATATGGTTGCTCCTTTGTTCATGCTTAATGGTACTATTATTCTAGACTGCAACTTTCAACCACAATGGAATGTCATGCCTTCTACATACCTGATTAATATTTAGCCAATCAGCAAGATCCCTTGCATTAGCTAATGCAGTGGACAGACCAACCACTCTGACAGGTTTTTCTGTATGGGATGAGATGAAGTTAGTTCGAGATACAATAACTTCCAGTACCGGTCCTCTCTCATCCCCTAAAAAAAGAAAGAAAAAAGAATGCACATCATATATTTTTTTAAAGTTCAGCTAGGAATGCCAGAGCACACTTCAATTCCAGACGTAATGATGATAAAAACGGCACTCACCTAGCAGATGGATCTCATCTATGATCAGAATGGAAACTTTCTGAACATAGCTTCTATTCTGCCAGCTTCTGCTGACCCCATCCCACTTCTCCGGCGTAGTCACAATAAGGTCAGCTTGGGCAATTGATCTCATATCAGGAGTCACATCCCCTGTCAACTCCACAACCCTGTAAAGGGAGTCAAACGGTCATTGTGAAGTGATACAATCCAAATCCGCCTCTGGTTAGAAGTCAGCAGTATGGCCAGAACATTAACCATCAGCATAAACATGACAAATAAAAACTATCCTGTCTGGATGCAAGGGTGGACTAAAAAGAGGACCCCAAATATCCCCCACAGACAAAAGGGAAGTCTTCATTCTAAATATAAATATATGAATATCCTTTCACAGGCAAACCACTGCTAGAGTTCAGGGGCAAAAGGCAGCATGAAGATCCTGGCCAGTACAAAAATATTTATATGACAACAGGAGTCTGCTAATTCATGACTTTGAACAGAAAAACTGGACTGATTTTATATATCCAGCCTAGTCATGGGCAAGTTAGAATATCCCAACCATTATCAAGTAATATATTTAGGGCCCAACCTGATCCAACTTTCCAGCCCGGATATAACTTCAATACAGCCCCAAAGTAAGGGAACAACAGTGCCCTTATTTTGAAGAGGTCTCCGTAACTGCCCCGCCCACTGCAGGATGCAGCACATGCAACACAGGCAAGGCGCCATTGGCGCTGGAAAGTTGGATACGATTGGCCCCTAATTAGTTCAGATACCTGCACACCAATTCCATATGCAGGTTCTTAACTAAAGTTGATCAAAGCACAAGGACTTTTTGTTGAGATTTATACAATTGAGAGGGTCCAAAACAATGCTGGTCTAAGTATATGGATACTGTTCAATTTCCGAATGGCCAATGCTTCAATTGAAAATTATAGGTAAATTTTACTTGCAACTATAGAAGAATTCTTAAGAACACCATTTTCTTTTTATACTTGCTGGGTATTCTCTGGATGGTTTTGTAAGTAGAGATGGTGAAGACCATAAAAGCCCTGTTAGATGTCTACCCAGTATCTTGTTTTCTAAAGTAGCCAACAAAATGGCCTCTGGAAAGTCCAGATGATGCCTCTACGAAGTACAAACAAACCTTTATGTGAATATTGAGTAGGCGTGGCTTGTAAAAGTGCAATAAATTTTATTTTTGCTCCCTCCATGGTTAAATGAGAATACTTGCTTTTTTCCAAGCTTTTCTTCAATTCTAATTTTCCAGTCTTCTATTCTCTCCCGTACAAGCGCCTTTAGAGGAGCAATATACACTGCCTGCAAAGGCCCAGGTCAAGAAAAAAAATGGTAAACAAAGATTATTATTCCATAATTTTGGAAGTACTTTAGCATTAATGCAAGACAAACAGTTAAGGCATACTGCTTCATATTGACCCAGTTAAGATGATAATCCAACCAGGCTTAAATGTTCGCAAACGAGTCTGGCACAAGGCTCACACACTTTGCCTTCCCCCTCAACCATGCACAAGAGGATAGTGAAAGTGTTTGATTTCACTTTAAGAACAAACCACACAGTTCTACAATACATATACACTTGGGGAACTGCACCACAGGGTCCAAACTCTACATTTACTCATCTAGGGGGAAAGGGGTCCCTGCCATTCCTGGAATGGCAAAATCACCTCCTGGATCTGTGACCTCCGAGGAAAAAGTTCCAAGACCCAATCTACAAATTACAGAGGATGAAGTGGAAGGCTGAAAGGCAGAATTTTGGATTATTCTGTTTCCAACTGCAGGTAAGGGCTCATGTTTTAGAATACCATACCATGCAGAGGTACTGCATAAATAATGGAAGAAACATTTGGTGCAAATCTCCCCCCAATTTGCTCTTTTACTACACACAAGATGTCGTTTTATATGAGAATTTATACATATGACCTGCAGCCCAAAGTGGATCAGTCCAAAATTGTACCACACCAGATTTCCACTTCATTCTGTGTAAATTATAAACTAGGTCAAAAACGTGTAGCATTAACTTTAGCTCACCAAACAGGAAGGTTTGAAAAATCCTGCCTTCCCACATGTACATAGGCCACTTGCATTATAGACATGATAAGTCTATACATCATTCATAATGTAGACATGATATAGATATGACTGCCCATAAAACAGCTCCAATTCTTTGCTTTAATAGTAAGAAAATACTTCAGAGGCAGCTTCGAATCTGGTGAAACACCATTTAGTAAATACCAAGAGATAGAAAAGGTTTGTTTTTTGCACAATATTGCTATCCATCCTTCTGCATAGTTCAAATCTACTGTAAAGCTGCAAATGGACAAGGAACATTAATCAGAAGAATACGTTTTGCAAACCTTTGAGGTGGGATAAATGTTGAAAATTCTAAAGATAGCCAGTTCTGCTGCAACTGTTTTTCCAGAGCCAGTGGGAGCACCCAGAAGAACATTACAATCTGTGTGATACATTGTATGGAATATCTGAGTCTGAATCGGGTTGAAATGAGTAAATTTGTAAAGGGCTTCATACTCAGGATGTCCCAGTGCTGTGATAGGTAAAGGCTGGAGATCTAGTAGTTCTAAAAATTAAGGAAGAAATCATTAGTACTTGGTTATATGTGAAATCATGTTCAATAAGTTGTTTTCTAAACTCAAAACAGAAAATCAAAAATATTGCTCTTAAAAGCATTCTAGAGGTCATATTCATAACGGAGTTAGAATTCTTTACTTTTTTATTCTGCAGAGATCATGCGCTGAAATGAGAACTTAATAGCTGGTTTTATAGGTCTTTAGGAGTTTGGCAATTTCACCATTAAAGTTTATCATGTGGTGCTATGGTGCCTAAAATTAGCAAAAGATATACTATTCCCTAATAGTTTGTCTTTCCAATGTAATATTTGCCTCTAAAAAATATCATCATCTGCTCTTTAACTAAACAAAAATATGTAATGATAATATAGTTACATATTCATAGCATTTCATAAATATATGTTTTAAAAATTCCGAAGGTATTGAAAAATTCTGATAGGCATTTCATTTAGTTTAAAACATTTATATGCCACACATTGGTCAACAAGGCACCAGCAAGTGGCACATGACAGTAGATAAAATACAGAAATGAATACAACCAATTAGTAAAAATCAATGAATTCATAAGAACGAACCATGATTAAACAAATGCCAGCACGTGGAACAGAAGAAAAACAGGTATATTCAAACAGAACCTTCTCGTCATAAAATTAGCTGAAATGGGAGCCCACTTTGTACTGAATACAATCTATAATTTACCATCCTAAGGTTGCGATCTGATACACACTTACATAGTAAGCCCCATTGAATTCAGAGTGACCTACTTCTGACTAGATTGTGTTGCAAGTCTTATACACTCAGTTAATTAAAAAAGCTCTTCTGTGTTTCAAATTTTAAGTAACTATTCAAATTTTAAGTACACTTCACACCACACTTCAGTTTTGGATCTGCTATAACAAATGCTTCACTCCAAATATTTTTCACAACTGCTTATATAATAGTAGTTTAATTTAGAGAGAAACTGAAAATAAAGCTGTAATCAAAGGAGTCCAAAGTGGTCAAACCAAAAACAAAGCAGCATGGATTTGATTTTCTAATCTAAGTTTTAGTACTAGAACTTTCTCTTTCTAGAGTTATTCTGGAATTCACTATGGCAGATAAAGGTTTGTTAAAGGCACAATTAAATGACCAGAAACTGATAAACACTAGGGATGATTAGGTAAACCAAGCCAAAAGCTTTATCTGCTCAGCTGATACTGAAAAAGCAAAAGCATTTGACAGAGTAAATGCTTTTAAAATTAAAGTATTTTAAAGTTAAAATACTTTAATTTTTCAACACTGCATCCTATCCAATAAAATGGAACAATCTAACACATAGATTGATCCAACTTCTTAGATATGGTACCCACTGATTATTTACTCATTTATTGCCTAACAGTCATTGTAACACCTTCCTCACCCATCTGGTGCCTGCCCTCTTTACAATACTGTATCATCTTTTATTTAAGTTTAAAATTAAGATTTTGGCTATACCTATCAGGTAAAGTACATAAATAAAACTAAATAAAAAGGAACAAATGGTATTCTGAATTTAAGTACATCTAAGCTCTCATCATCACACTGGGAAGATTCAGAGGTGTATCTAGAAGCACAAAGGAGTGTGATTTCTGCCAACTCCCTTCCTCCATCAGCAGCCAGCTCCTCCTATCATATCTCATATCATTCCCTATAGACCCGGTACTTGTCAGGATGGCTTTTTAGTAGGTGGTGGAGGAGAAAGAGTGGGAAAGTCTTGTTCCATGAGCTGAGCACCACGTACGGGTCTCCGACTGCAACCCACAATGAATTGGTGTGACATCATGGTGAAAATGTTACAATGAAAGCCAGAGCTGCCTATTTGCACAATTCTAAGTTAATCTTGAGGAAATGAAGGGGAAAAAATGAAGCATAAAAAGGATGAACTAGGTCTTTGGGGAAGCAACAGCCAATTTAGGATTACATCTGTTGTAGTTTGTTAACTTTAATGCAACAGCAAAAAGATACAAAAATCACATTGCTGGAAACAGAGAGACATATATCTATAGCCCTGTAATACATTTTATAAATATGCCTAATTAGAAATTAAGAAAGAAAAACAGTTCTTTAGTATGAAGATGACAGTAAACATTTTGGAGGTGTTTTTGGCCAAACAATCTGAAACGATGAAGTTGGGAAACAAGACAGAGCCAGAGTAGACGGGGCTTCTATCAAAGTAGTGGGACTTGTGCATTGATTCTGTTACACAGATGCTTTCTTTGAAGTTCTGCATGGCTCAAGATCTCAGTGCCCCTTTTAGGATCCTTCACAGTAAGGTATGGCTTGAGAGCCATAAAACTTGTCGAGGCCGCAAGGCTTAATATTCTTAACATACTTTTCATAGATAGTTCAGAACTCTTTCATCATCCCCGCTAATGCTGTGATTTTTTCGGATCTGTCAAAGGAAGAAAAGCCCTTTTCTTGATCTTTGTCTAGCACAACCTCTGTACTCTTCATTGTTTCAGAGGAACCAGATGGGAATGGCAGTCAATTACCATAAATCCTAGAGGTTCCATATCTGGTGATGTGTAAATATCTTTTTGTTTCTTTTGAACAGCATTCACTGATCAGTTAATTAGATAAATAGGGTACACATGTTTAGTCAGACAGCTTAGGTGCGGCACAACAATAGTCAACCACATCACAAGCGCATGTGAATTTATATGTGTTAAACACAAAAAAGGATACATAACTCCAGGCATGTACATTTCTGAATGTACTCCATTGGCTGAATTTTTAAATGACATGATCATGATTACAGTAGAAGTCAACACAATAAGAAGCACCCAAAGTATAGCTCGCTGATAAACTCATACGCCAACTGTACGTAGTCATGACTAGGGGTGAATAAAATAGTATGACAGCAGTGCCCTGTGCGATTAAAAAAAATCACAGCCAACAAGCAACATGGCTCATTAAAAAATCCACCTTTTAAGTATCTTTTCTAATGACAAAATTCCACTGTTTTTGGTGTTCAAAACAAAGCCATTTAAGAAAGCAACAAATTAAAAGGACATAAGACGACGCTTGCTGGATCAGGTCAAGGGCTCATTCAGCTTCCTGTATCTCACAGTGGTTCATCACAGTGGCCCACAAGTGGCTCTTGAGCACTCCTCACAAGACAAGTGTATCTTGATGCCACTCCTTTGCATCTGGCATTAATACCTCTAAAACTTAGAGGCTGCATACAGTTATTATGGCTTGTAACCTGTGATGGATTTTTTTCCTCCATACATCTGTCCAATCCCATTTTAAAGACTTCCAGGCCAGGTGCCAACACAACGTTTTGTGGCAGGGTTGCACAGATTAATTATGCTAGATCACTGGATCTCAAACTTCTTACCATTGGAACACAACCCCCCACCCCCCACAAAAACCCAAAACCAAAACACAACCTGCCATTCACTGTGGCTATGACAATGATGGGCATCTGTCTTCTTCCCCAAGAGCAGGTCATTTAACCCTTAATGCACATAGCTTAATCTATCCTGAAAGTTTTGCAAACCACCAAAAACAGGGTGGTGGGTCATGGACTCACACCTTGAGAACCATTGTGCTAAATTATTTGCTAGGATCAAGACATAAATTTCAGAAATTCATGGAACACTGCTTAATAGTTCTCAAACTCTTGCAGTCTATTTAAAAAATGTAAACACATACAAAACGAAGAAATGAACATGAATAAAAAATTAGGCATACATAGTTTCTCCAGAAATCAGGAGGACATATGAATATATATTTGCCCAAGATTAAAGTTCTATTAGATTGTTACCTGTATGAGGTGGATGTCTCTCTGGTAAAATTAGATGTTGAAAATTGATAATACATACAGCCTCAGCTCCTAACCATCTATCAGATACAGCTCGGATATAGTATTGGGATGGCAGTGGTTCAAAAATTGGTATTGTAAATACCAGTAGTTGAGTTTCCTTTGCAATGACCTAACATAAACAAAGTACATAGAACCATTATTGATCTCTACAGAGCTAAAATTAAGTTACTTTATTCTCTCATGTAAGTACAATATGTAAAGAGATGTAAATCTAGAAGTACAACATATTCCTCTATACTTCTAAAATACACAGTAAACAAAATATTCAATTCTCTTTTTTTCAAGCTTGTGCTTTCGAGATGAATTCTTTTCTAAATGGATTACATAGTAGAATAGGCTCTTGCTCAACTGTTTTTGTTTGACGGAACTGCAGCTAGTAATAGTTTCTATTGACAACTATAACAGAAGGGAACAGTATATATCCAATTTTTTTTTCATCTTCAAGTATTTGTTCCTTAAGGCACAAAGAAAAGCAAACACTTCGATTTTATTTTTGAAGTGTTGCCAGGGAACAATTTCATAGAAAGCCAATTTTAAAATGATACTGACAGCGCAATCCTATACCCCTCTTGCGCTGGCATTAAGCTCTTGAGCTGGCCGAACACTGTCGCAAACGTGCCGTCAAGCGTGTCTGTGTCGGCACTGTAGTGCTGGACCGGCACAAGAAGCAGTGCCGGCGCTTAGGCGCCGCTGCGACCACCGGCAGCGTTGACCATGTGCCAGTCTAGCGTCGGCGTCACTCGGTCGGCACAGGGCTGCCACGAGGGCGTTCCAGAGTTGTTCCGGGGGTGTAACTAGGTGGCGCAGTGGGCGGAGACGGTTGTGACACAGGACAGCTGTAGTGCCAATTTCCTAACGCCTGTCCCCAGCCAGGGCGGCCCTGATTCGGGCCGCTTCTGCGCACGTTACTCTGTGCCTGCAAAACAGCAGGCGCAGAGCTGAGCAGGCCCATAGGGGCGAGCGGGGCTTACGTGGTGCAAGGGGAAAACCTCCCCTTGTCCTGAATATTGCTGCTGCTGCCTCCTAATGGGCTTTAGGATACAGCCCTGCTAGTCGGCCTTACTAGGCCGGCATAGCATAGGATTGCGCCCTGAATATCTGATAATGCTGCCTTACAATATTTAGGTTAACCAGATGTATATTTACATGGTATGTGTGCTTTAACTGCTGCATGATGTAGGTATACTTACTTGCTTTTTTTGAATAATAAAATATTCTGAATGGTAAATATGATCATTAGTAGGGTCTTCTACCCATATCCACCAGGGTTCTCCACCTGTGCCATGAACCTAAGGGAAGAAAGAAAATGTACACCCATTCAGAAAACCTTAGATATTTCAGCCTGCATATTAAATTAAATGGTAGACATAATAGCCTGGTTCAGATGCCACAAATCATTGTTGGTTGCAATAAGGAACAGGTATAAGCCTTGGGCTTGTACAATTCCCTCCTGTTTCTGGCTTGATATACTAGTGTGTAACTGAGGGCACAATACTAACCAGGAGTGTCACAAATGCGATGTAAAGCATGTTTGCACCAGTATCGGACTCAGGGAGGCGCAAGTTAAGATTGCACCCTGAGTGCAATTCATACAAGTCACAGTTTCCAATCTTTGACATAATGGGAAATTGTAGCTTGTTACAAATTGCAAAGCTTCCATTGTTTAACAGCCAGTGGTGTGTGGGGTGCACATGAGTCCAAGGATTGTGCTTCCTAGTTTTTGTCACAACAAACTATGCAATCAGACCTGAACCAATATTTCAACAGTGGGAAGGATATTGGAAAAGCTGGAAATTATTAAAATGTTGAAGCTAATTATAAAATGTCACAAAGTAACATCAGTATCTAACATTAGAAATGCATATCAAAAACATTATAAATTGAAGTGTTCTTAAATGTTTTTATTTTTTTCACAGATTTTGCATTTCCCCCCCTAAGGAAAAAGTACAGAAACTGGTGTTCTTATGTGTTTGTATTATAAAGGTGCATTTTTATAAATTATAATAGCTTTAAAAGTGTACCAGGTAGTAGTATCAGAAGATGCAGCCATTACACAGTCAGTTCAGTGTTAGAAAATTGTGGTTTTTTGTTTGCAGATTTTTTTTAAATTAGAAGTGCAGAAAGTGGTGTTATTTGTTTTTATTTTATTATCACCAAAATATCACACCACTTTTAATAAGTGTGGAAGAGAGGGGCTTAATCTACTACTTACAAGACTGCATGTATTTCTTTGTTGTTTTAAATACCTGTGGGTTTTTATGAATATCATGAATTCCATCCACACACAGTGGAAAGTAAAACGGTATTGGTTTTTACAGGATTGGTTAAAATTGGTTGGCAATGCACTGGTCCATTTCAGATGATAAGTTAAAATAAACCTCATTTTCCACAGTTGCACTTAAAAAAACTATGTTTTAGTTAAAAATTAAAGAGCAAGCTTTTGCTCTCCTCTACATAAAAAAAGCAAGAACAGAAGGAAAGGAAAATATGTAAACATAAAGCTTGCCCTGATTTTTTATGAAGGTCTATACACGCTTTTAATAATTTTCTGAATCTGCCAATTATGTAGGATGGATGCAATACAGGACGTATAAATTTACCTTCAGTATGACTCTGATCTTTCTTATGAATGTTTCTAAGGTATAATCAATCAATCAACCAACCAACAGTATTTATACGCCGCTCTTTAACACAAAGTTCACAAAGCAATTTACAGGCTATTATTATCATTATTATTATCATTATTATTATTAATATTATTAATATTAATATTAATTTAAATGGTTATCTGTCCCAGACTCACAATCTAAAAAAATACATACCACCACCCGCAACAGCCCCTAGAGAAGACACTGCGCAGGGGTGAAGAGGGACAATTATTCTTCCCCTGCTAAATATAAGAGGAATACCACTTGAAAAGGTGTCTCTTGGTCAGTTAGCAGGGGCAATAATACAATTATTACAATACAATATAATACAATTTGAATTCATGTATTGTTTTAGTTAGACTTGTGACAGGTAACAAAATGAATTAAAATATCATTTGGAGTGTATTTATCCTATCTATTACACAAATCTTACTTATACTCACATTCTGGACTAGGTACCGATATGTCTCTAAGAGTCAACACAGATGTAACATAATGCTGGTCTTGTACTAGGATTAAAAGGTTTAGAATGGGCTGAGGACTGCTTACCATTCTTTCCTCTCATATCTTCTTTCTCCTGGCTCAGTACTATATTGTTCTGCCATTAATCCTACTACCAAAAGATTCCTAAATCTGTTCTAGTGAGCATTGTAGTTTCTCAGAAGTTGTTTAGACCAAGAAATTGAGAGACAAGAGTCCCTGATCTAATGACTTATAAGATCCAATAAACTATCTAGTAGTAATAATTTCCAGCAAAACTAGGAGAGTCCATGTTGATGTTTACCTGATCACTCCATTTGAAATCCGAAGTGATGTTCAACCTCACTCTGAGGACAGTACGTGTAATTGGCTGGATGGTTGCTTCCATTGTAATAGAGGGTATTTGATGGACACACTGTTTGACCTTTAGTCCAATATTCACATGGTGGAGCATGTGACCTGCAAAATAAATATAACTTGAAATAAATCTGTATTTATTGAAGGCCCAAGGGAAAGGGGCGAGAGGAGGACATATCAGACTTTTCAATAGGCTTTAGAGAGGAATATTATTGCTTGTTTATTAGTTATTAATTGTTAAGTGAACTGATTCTCCTGACCTACTGTGTTTGAATATAAAGTAATATTCAGCTTGAATCAGGGCCAAATCCTACCCAACTTTCCAGTCCTGATGCAGCCAAGCCAATGGGGCATGCACTGTATCCTGCAATGGGGGGGGGCAGCCATGGAGGCCTCCTCAAGGTAAGGAAACAAATGTTCCCTTACCTCGGGGCTGCATTGGCACTGGAAAGTTGAATAGGATTGGGTCCTTGGAATTGTACAGCTCAGAAAGCCATCCTTAATACTTCTTTTAGCTGTTTCTAGCAAGTTAAATAACTATTAAGAATACAACCTCCTACCACTCTTTCAGCCCTGCTCCCTTTTTCTTGATCTAGCACTTAAAATCCACAGGTCACAAACGTGGAACCCAACCTTATTTAATACAGGACAATGTTTGTACTTTTGCAATGCAGAGATGTGGTAGGTCATAGTGGAGAGAACAGAATCCCTGTAGAGGGCACAACGCAAAATGCACACAGGTCCAATGCACAGATTGGGTTTAATTAGGTTCCAAACCCACAGGGGAGTGCTGAACCTGAGCTTCTGGACGTGACTGGAGGTGTTCTCTGGTCATGTCCAGGAGCTCTTCTGAGGCACGCACACATGGCCTCCGTGGTAGAAGGGCACAGTTTTCATAAGTGGTAAATAGTTTCCCAAATGGCCTCCGTGGTAGAAGGGCACAGTTTTCATAAAAACCATAAGTGCCCTTCCAGCACCCCCCGTATATGCTTCTGAAGGTTGTTTGGTCTTCTGAAAAATCCCACAGGAAGCTGAAAGTCTGAAATCTGACTTATCCTAGGCAGGTATCCTACAACAACAAATTCCTTTAAGTGGAGATGTCAGGATTGAATTTAGGGCTTCTGAAAGCACATGCTAGTACCACTGATCCTGTTTTAGAACATTCTGAACTCATAATAAATAGTTTGTACTAAAAAGCACTGCAATTTGGCAGGGGATTTTGAAGGTTTTCTTAATAGGAGAAACAAAGGAGACAGGATTAGTCTAATTTAAGCAGTGAGGCTTTGCGACAAAAGTACTTGTGGTTAATTTTACATTAGTACACACACACCCCAAGCCTTTGGGATCAGGAAGAATCTAGATAAAGCAATTAATAATGCCATGACAGAAAACTACAGTGCAAATGTTTTAGATGGGTCGATCTGAGCCTTGTCCTCTTACCTATTTCATCTTTCCTCATGTCCTTCAGCTTATCAACTGAGAGATTTTTTTGTTCCAGTTTGGCGAGGACCGGCGGGGCCAGGACTGAGAATTGTCGCAAAGGACTGACCCAACCCCACAATCGCTTGTCGATAACCTTGCTGAGATTCAGCAGCCGATAGGTCATTGCAGGCCAGCGTTTACGGAGAGCGACCTCAAAAAGGGCTCGAACAATGCGTGCTGCGTTCTGGAGGAAAAACAAGTTTTGGCGATGAACTCTTTTGCCGAGTCTGTTCCTTCGCAGTCGTGCATACTGTGCACAAAATGACACAATTATGACTAGCAGTTAGGACCTCTGCTGTGGCACCTGCATTATGGAACTTCCTCCTTTCAGAGATCCAGTTAGCACCCGCACTTTACAGTTTCCACTGCCTGCCTGAAAACTAACGTGTTCTGTAAAGACTTTGCAAGCATTGGTTGGCTGGCTGTTTTTTTTTTTAAAACTTCTGTTCTTATTGCTGTATTTGTTTTATCTTGTTTATAAGATTGTTTTTTTAAAAAAAAACTTTGCTTTAAGGTGTTGTGAACATTGCCTTTTTTATAAATAGCAAAACAGCAACTCAAATGATTTGAACAAACGCTGTATTACTTGGGCAGCACAGTCCAAACCCTGAACTAGAATAGGCAAGCCAACACACCTGCCCCATACCCATCCTGGGGCTTGGAGCTGCTGCCATGCTACCTGGGGAAAGGGAAAAAAATTCCCCTTCCCCCAGGTAGCGTGCAGCAGCCGCAGTGGGGCTACTTAGAGCTATGCCGCCAAAATTGGCAGTGCAACTTGAACGCCCAAAATCGGAGGAAGCTAGGATTTGGCCCAAGGTCCACTCATGGGTCTACCTGCTCTCCGCCTTCCCTCCGCTCCATCATGCCTCCCAAGCACAAGCAGCTTGTGCCAGCCTCCGGGTTCTCTGAAATGGCACCATCATGCTTTACAGTGTGTTTGCAACACACAGAGGCTGGCACAAGCAACTTGGGCTGGCCTATACTAGACCAGCCTTTGGATTGCGCTCTTAAGGATAAAGTATTTTGACCAGAACAAAGTTTTCTAAGCTGAAAAGCAGGGACATTTGACTGACAACCTTTCTGATCACAACTTATCTACTATTACTGATTTTTCCCTTGCAATGAACAGCTATAGAGGGAGAACTAGGTATCTTCTAGTACTGATCCTTATTTCATCAAGAGTGCATTCTAGAACCAATAGATTCACAAAGGTTCCTCACAGTTCAAAATTAGTGTGTAAACAGTTCCATGAAGGACAGAAGTTGGAAAACTGCTAATTTAGCATTGGTTTAAAAAAGCACAAATTCCAGGTTTCCAAATTCAGATAGCATTACAATTGTCCATGGAGTTGAATACTCATCATCTTCTCTGGGATAATACATTAATATACAGGTTTTTTACCTGTGCAACATAAGCAGAGTCTGAAATAAGGGAAAAGCTATCCATCTCTCCTCTGCTAATATAGGTTTGAAGTAGGATATTTATTTTCCCATAACTGTTCTCCACACCACCAGGAGCAGGAAGTTCACAGAAATCGCACAGCAAGGCTTCTAGTTCCTCTATTTCTTCTTCTCTCACCTGAAATACAAATTAATAGACTTTGAAAAGGCTGGTGCAACTTGTTAAATCTTCCACATGAAAATTAAATGTCAATTATCTCTCAATAACAATGTTTTTAAACAGTCTGCAGTTTCTGAAAAAACAAGTCTCCCAATACTGTACTTAATAGAACCTAATTGAAACTATCTTAATAATGACACAATTGCATTTCATTATGCATCACCTTATATTAAGGTTGCCATTGACACACAAAAATATTATATGCCTCAAAAATTAATTCTCCTGACCGTACCATCCTCCACCTGATGAGATTTCCCTTTTTATTTGACCAGAGTATGACCTCCGCCCTTATGGATTAGGGCAAACTTGAATTAACATTAAATGCATTCATTAAAGTCATATAGTTTGCATGTGGCATATTATGTTCTTATCTCAAAACTCTGAAGTACTATGATTCATGGTATTAAGGTTTTCACTGTTAATAAGATTAAGTCTTAATGCAAGTAAAGAAATATTCATATCTACAGTCTGAATAATGCATAGTATTTTAAATTCTCACTCATACTTGCAAAACACAGCATAAATCTACATATTCTTTGGTTTGCTGAAAGTCTATTAGTCTAGAACTTATTTAAAGAGGGTAAATGTTTGGCACCTGCAGGGAACCACACGGAGGCCAATTCCACCACGCTCTGACCAACTCATTTGCTATAAGGCAGAGCTGAAAAGTCACAACTGTCACTTGAACCATTTGAGGGACTTTCAATCACTCCGTAATTACCACATTTCAAGAGAACCCATCTCTGTTAACCCCTGAAAAGTCTCTTGCTACACTAACACTTGTATACAGCTATTGTACAAACAAAGAAGGCTCCAGTAGTTGATGTTTCAACAAGCATGAGAAAGCAACCAAATTCCCACCATATTGTCAATTTTGCCTACAAGGAGGAGGAAGATTCTCTGCCTCCTGCTTAGGCCTCATCTATTCAGTTGAAACAGATTTCTAGAGGCTGCAGTGACTATTTTCTGTAGCACAAAACTTAATCACTTCCATTGATGAAACAAAAGCAAAGGCAGTCAATAAATCTCCAACATGCCTTAAAAATATCCTCGCTACCCAACCCGTCTTTCCTACTTCCTGAATTGCTATCCAAGCACAGCATTTGGTTTACAGCTTTGTGGGTTTGTATCCATAAGTAAGGCCTTAAGGCCAAAACACATTCATTCAACCTTAGTTGAATGGATAACTGGATAACACAGACTGGATAACACAGTAAAAGTAAGCAGTGGAATTTAGCGAGGCAACATTATATCTAAGACAGCAGGGTGTCCTGCCGGAGCCACAGTGATTGTGGCAACGCAGGCACCCAGTGTCCTTTTAATGTAACTGGTGGGTGGGTGGGGGCTTGGGTGGCCCATAGCCTGCAGTTTTCCCTGAAGGCAAAAAGATCCCTGTATTTTAGTGCAAATGCATGCTTTCGTTTTGCGCATGAAATCTGGAAGCTGGCGTTGGAGCGTTTGGGCTCAAAATGGGGCTCTTTCCCCCCCTTATGGAGACCCACAGAGGGGCCTGAAGACCTCCCCAACCCTTCCCAAAGGCCCTCCTGACCCACCATGTATGTTAAAAAGACACTGGGTTGCTGTGGCTCCTTCGGGACACTCAAAACTGGGAATTCTCCCTCAAAAGGGAATGGTCCAGTTTTGCTTCCCAATGGTGGGTAGTGACCCACAGATGGGGAAACACTAATCTAAGGTATCCAACAATCCAATTTGACACACTTGAGGCCCAGCTAGCCTGGACTTTGCTATCGTAATGTCAGAAGCAGTATCATATGTGAAAGGTAGAGCTGCTTGGAGATGTTCCTTATACAGAAGTGAGATAACCTTGGGCCAAGCAAGACATATGTATATGTGCTTTGGAGCTCCTGTGTGTGTTACATACCCCTGGATAACTTCTTAATCAGAAATGTAATTAATTATGAAATACCAAATTCTGTTTCCATAAGATCTCATTAAAATACAGTTAAATAAACATCACAGTATTTGAACTCCAAAACATCATTTTATGGATTTCACAGGAAGTCCCCCAGCCAAAGAAAAAGTGCTTGGCTTTTCTTTTCTTTGCGATCAGTGGTGAATTCCTACCTTGATCTGTTCAAATTCCTCTGCTTTAGACACTATAGCAAGTATATCACCTTCTGTCTTGTGGGCATCAAACAGTTCATTGAAAGTCTGCAAAGAGAATAGACTTCGGCTTGTGGTTTAGAACATTTAGCAATAGCTCCTATCTAGACATTGGAAAAAAGTCCTACTATCAGTGGCAACTTTCAGAAGAAATGCAATACCATGATTTTTACTTAAAAGGGATGTGGAGTGTTTGCATCATGCAATTCAAAGCACAAGAGAAATAATTCTTAAAAACCGTGATGTAAAGAGGACACCCATTTTTGTAAAAATAATTTTTTACAAAATTTAACCAGGAAGGTATCGTGTATTCCTGTTTTAAAGAAGAAAATGTAACATGAAATATGAAAATATATGTAATTATGAGGATAACTCTAAATTAGTATTGAATAAGCCAGTGAAGGTTCAAAGATGCAACACAGGGCAAATGAGATCCTCGGGATAAATTTTTGGGCTACAGAACAACAGATAACAAAATGTGTAACTTCACACTTCTGCATTCACACACACACACACATCTACCTGTGTGTAAACACACTACTATATCAGCGTATATCAAATACGCTAAACAATATTTTTTCACAAAGTTATACATCTCAATAGTAGTCTTTCATGACCCAGTTTTACAGAATAAAAATACATAATCTAACACAAATTCACCACCACCCCAGATTTACAAGTATATAGCCAGGCAAAGGATTGCAATTTATTTTACTGGCAATCTTAGTGCACAATCCTATGCGTGTTACCTCAAAAGTAAATTCCACTGATTTCAATGGAACTTCTGTTCAGTTAAGTATGCATAAAATAGATTAAAATGACTTAATTTTAAAAAATAAAGTATAGAGAAAGGCAGTTCTATTACCTCAATAGTACTATATTTAATATAATAGTGGCTGGCAATTCTTCCTAAATCTGTTGAAGAAAAAAATCCAGTTCTTTCTTCGAAACGAATCATCCGGGCTTTATCCAACTTTCGACCTACTTCAATCACTAGCTGTTCTCTGTGCTTCTCTAAACTTGGATCCATCTACAGATAGTTTATAAAACAGTAGTCAATGAAGCGTTGTTTGAAAAATTGTTCTCTATATTTTTCTTGAAACTTGCCCCCCCCCCACATTCCTTCCTTTTTCAGATTAACACATTTTTAGCATTTTCATTTGACAAGGTCATTCAGATAAGCCACTGATTTGGAATATTTGGAATTGAAAAACATTAGTATTGTCTTTGTATTCCAAGCCAAATATGAAATGGAGAAAATTTTCAAATATGAAATGGAGAAAATGAAATGGAGAAAAATAAAATATATTTTTTATTTCATATTAAAAAATATGTCACATCTTGAAGACCTTGGGGATCAGGTAGGAGTTCCAATTTTAGATTTCAATGGGGAAGCAAAGATTTTTGATATGATAATGATGAATAACAATTTTTATACACTGGTTTTCAACAAAAAAATGTTTACGAAGTTAATTAAAACAGCAAAATATTCACAACATATTTTAATAGCTTTCCCTTAGATATATTTAGGATGAGAAATACTATCTCAGGAAAATGTTAAGATTATGTGCTGCAATTAATAGAATGGATCCAGAAGACTGCAAGTTGTGTTCATGAAAGAGAGCTTCCCTGCCCCTTCCATTCTACTACAGCCCTAATGCTGTGGTCCCCAATCTGTGAGGCGCGGCTCCCAGGGGCGGCACAACAAATGTGTGGGATGGCCATCCCACTAGCAGGCTGCTGCTGGTGCACCCAGGTCATTGTAGAGTTGGTAGGTTGGGGAAGCGCTGCCCTAAGGTATCCCCCTCTCCTAATCATGACGCTCAGGGGACTGCCAGGAATAGTCTTGGATATGGAGCAAGGAGCTGCTGACGAAGGAAAGTAGAGAGCTGTAAGAAACTGAGGTCCACCTTTGGTGGACAGGAACGCCCAATACATCTCTGAATCCAAACCATTGTCTGTGTCCTGGATAACTACAATAGACTTAGCAGGCAAAGTTGTGGAATAATTAAGACACAGTACCATCTGAAACATGGGTGGGGGGAGGTTTCTCCTGCCCATATACTCTTCCTAAATAGTTTCCTGAACTTGCATTTTTCTCACTAGCACCCAACCTGTCTGACACTAAAACAGTAATGTAAGAGCTAATTTGTCCTGAGTTGAGAGACTGGCAAAAATGTATCCTCATGCAAGCACTGGTTGCTATAACATGACGCATAATGTATCTGCCAATATGGGGCAACAATGACTTGTGCCAAAGACTGAGCTCAAGCAATTCAAGTTGCTCCATTGTGGCTGCTGCAGTTTTCCTCAGGGAAAGGAGACAAGTATTCCCTTACCCTCCAGAAGCTGAAATTCCTGAACAGGATGTAGTACTGGCCATGCCGGAACTGCTGTGTGGGAATTTACATTGGGTTCGACTGCCCATTTTATTTATGTTTTTAATCATAAATTTTACGAAACTGTACTTAGCTGAGGTGAAGACAACTGTATTTTCACTATAAGTCTCACTGAAAAGTAAACTAAAAACCAGCAATGAAGAACATGCAAAATGCAAGCTTGGGGTTTGTTCATATCATGCCTTAGGGACAAATAATTAGACTTCACAAACTTTCAGGACCTGCCAAGAGCTATAAATTCTATGAGGAAATATGTTGAAAAGTCCATCAATTAAAGTAGTAACATGTGATATAAATACATAAATAAAATGGGACCAGATTGCATTATCAAATTTCTTCATTTAATTAAGTTCTATCCTATGCACACTTTACTAGAAGTAGGCACCACTGAACACAGTGGGACTTACTTCTGAGCAAACATGCATAGTATTGATAACAGCACTCAACATTTCTAATGCTTTTTGAGTGTTTAAAGTGCCACACATATATGATCTCCCATTATCTTGGGAGATTTACAGGGATACCCTATTCTGATACTCTATGCCACTGTGGACTAGAAGAAATAGAAACACTAAGTCATGTGCTACTTTTCATAATTTTAATACTGACCAATGAAAAACCAGTCGATCGATCCGCTGATCTCAACATACCCAGGTAGATCTCCCAATTACAATGACTTTTATTTTCTCTTGGATAATAACAAATATGTAACTGAGATTATAGTTAAATTCTTGCCAATAGTCTTTAGGATAAGAGCAAAAATTATAAGTGATCATTTGTAATTATTCTGGATCAGCTGATATTTACCCATGTTGTACTAGATAATTTGTAACCATTATTGTATGAAACCACTGCCTTCTGTAAAGCATTGTTGAAAAGTCTATTGATGGTATTAATAATTATTAAATTTGTACATTATCTTGCTGTACTTCTTACGACAGCCCTACAAGGCAGATCAGTCTTACTAGCTCCATATTGCAGATGAGAGGCTGAGCGGGTAGCATGCACAAGGTCATCTAATGAGTTCATAGCAAAGGTGAAATTTGAATTAAACTGAAGGGCTAAATCATTCAATTTAGAATGCAGTCTTCTTCCCATATCACTCTCATTGTCATACAAACACATCAAACACGCATTTGACTCATACTAGTTTACAAAATCTATATTTGGCACTGAAATGCTGATATACACTGTTGTACAAAACTGATTTACATACATAACATGCGATGGTAGCTAATTTGATTGCATTCCGTAAGTTCTCTGTTAAATGAAATTTTCAGCCATCAAGATGGTGCAGGAAAGATAATTTAGAATACTTTTTTTCATATTCTGTACTTCAAAATATTTTCCGCGTTTAAGGCACTTAAAAGGCAATGCTGACGTCAGGAAAGGCAGCAACGGCAAATATTTAATCTCCCATCAGGAAAGGATTAAAGAGCAAGAAAGCAGGTTGGTTTTTCATGCATTTTCTACCTGATAAGCCTTGTGACTGATGCCATATACTAATGGGTTTGCTCTCATCCGTACATAAAGGTAAGTATAACTTATCCACTTTACTGCTTCCTCGACATTTGTCACAGTTCCAAGCGCAATCTGGAAGTAGAAAGAAATAAAATTTATACGTTAAGTGTTAGAATGGCAAATTTATCGGTAATCATACATTGAGTTTTATATGCGGAGTAATTGAATAATCAAATAGTGACACTACAATGAAATAGTCAGAAATTGACAAATTCGTATGGGGCTGCAAATACTTTTTGTTTTAAAGAAGGACAGTTTAGCAGAATATTCTTAAGCTTTGCTTTTTTTAATTTTATCTAAAATATTTACATAACATCCTGTCTCCCAAAAATAGTGCCCCTGATCGCATGTGTGATAATAGAAATGAGGGTCTTTTCCACATACCATGCACCAAATGCTTTTAGCATTCATTTCTTGCTCAGTCTGTAACTCAGTATTAGGTTGTAGGACTGATGCATTTTTTTAGAACTAAAAGAACAGCATTTTGCACTGAGGAAACCAGACTGTACTTTACACTGTTAATGTGATTGATGAGCAATCACAAGGAACCTGAGGACCCACAGGATATGTTTTTTAGACATACAAACTATTTTGAGCATTTTTTTTTTGAGAGGGAGATTCTGTATCCCCCCAAATACGCAACTGTAGCATTCCTCACTGCCAGTTTAAAAGCACAACACCACATACATACAAAGCAGATGGCAAGGCAAATTTCCACTGCAATGCCCTTCACTTTTTTAACCTTTGTTTTATCTTATTTATTTCTATTATTCTTCAGAGAGGGTGCACCTACCCCATCCATGTTGGAATGCACATCTAACCAGAGTTTTTGCTTCATTTTATTCATGTACTGTATGTATTTTAAAAATTATATCCTGCCTTTCCCATGCCGAAGAAAACACCCACAGCAGTTTTGAGACAGGGAGAACAGTAAAATTGCTATCATTCAAATAAGAATTCCTCGTCATCTTCCATGTTATTGCATGTTGGTAGGATAGTGCCATTGACCATGACTACAAAATGTCAGAATGAAGTTAGGGCTTGCAAGGAGGTTCTGGATGTATATAATGAAATTGTAAAATACCAAACCTTCAATGCAATAAGACCACTAGAATGTTTGTGGTCTCCAAGAATATACGCATTTACTTAGAGATAAACCTGACAATCATGGTCAATTCCCGATGGAGTAGTTTTGGGAGGATTACAGTAAAAGAGAGAACTTCACAGTAGCAATAAAGTGTGTACTATAAATTTTGAAATTCTTCGACTTGCCCAACGTTTACTTGGAACTGTCTCAGTGATTTCTAGGGAACTATTTTTTAAAAAATGTGTAGAGAACTGCGGGCCATATACTCCTATATCAGGCACACTTACTTAGAAGTAAATGCTAACAACTTTTATGGGTTCCCTTGGGGGGAGAGAAGGCAGGAAAAATACGGTAAATAAATAAATGATAGAAGGTACATATTTATTAATTATGAGTCGCACAATACAGTGGGATTACACAGTTTGTCAATAATACCTCCCTGTCTCCAAAGCTCACAAATTAATTCACACAAAGCCTTCTTTCCTACTCCCATGGGTGTACTGTAAGATTCAATCCTGACCAATCTATTATTAACCCAATTCTCTGCCCGAAATTATCTTATAAAATATTCCTGTCAGGACTACCCTATCCAATGTATGACAAAACTATCCCCGAACTGTACTCTTCAGGCTGGACAAGAATGATTTTGTAAAACAGTGTTTAAAGTATTGACTGAGTCAACGCAAATCTGAAATTCCTCTATGACAAATAAAAGGGTTACAGCATTTTTTTTTCCTTTGAACAAAACTGTGGGTCACAAAAAGCATGGGAATCAGAAGTCAAATATTGTTTTGGTATCTGAATGGAGCCATGTAAAAGGTTAAAAACACATATCTACGCAGAATAAGTGCAACTCAAGAGGAGAAAGATACCGTAGCTAGGCCACTGGCATATTACATCATTTGTTACCTGAACTAATTTGTGCATTTGATTTGCTCCCATGATTCACTGATGAACTTAGTTGTTTTACACTGAAACGGAAGCGATGACATTTCAACATTGCCCCTTTTGTAAATAATAAGTTTTAGAGCACTGAAACTATACAACTAATTTAGAAGGAACAACATGCTCCACTGTGAGTCTTTTCCCTGCTCTACTCTTGCCAAAAATGCACGCTCTCACCCAAGCCATTGCCTCCAACACATTTTCTTCTCATTGTTCAGAACAACAATGCATAATCCAAGCGATAAGGGAACAGAGAGCAAAAGTAGGCTATATGCAAAATGCGCAAATATTCATAACAATTGGTAACTGCTTCACTTTCACATTACATCAATTAATACCAACAACATTTGTTGCTATTGAACAAATCTGCAGTCATGAAAATGGAAATCCTTTTCAGTGTTGTTACCATAGTACTTATTGAAAGCTGATGGAAAGACAAAGGACATATTACTTTTGAAGTTCTGCTGCCACCTGGTGCCCAATTCAATGTCCTGAGTGTTTAATATTCTCCTTTTTTCAGAGAGTGAAAAAAGTTATATTACTATTGAAAAGGACAACTGTTTTGAGTGCTGTTAAATGCCCATTGACAACATTGTTTTATTTTTCTATCCAGATTATGCACACTACTAATTGCTCTAACAAAGCTGTTCAAGAGCCCCAAAGTATTTAAAGCTTTAGAGCACTGGTTTTCAAACACAGGTTTTTAGCACCAGGACTCACTTTTTAGAATGACAATCTGTCAGGACCCACTGGAAATGATTTCATGGCTGGAAGTGACATCATCAAGCAGAACATTTTTAACACCCCCATACAACAAAATCAAATTAAATAAACCTTTAATTTAATAAAATATCCATCTTAACCCTCTCAAGCGCTTGCTGATCTGTTTAAAAAAAATTCCCCAATCATCTCAAAAGCAGCAATCCGCCGTACACATAACCATGAGGATACTCCGTTGACTATATTGTTAAAAGCATATATATCATCTATTACATTTCCCCAAATTCAGTCACATACCACAGGAGCATCCAGTCTAATATATTAAAAATAATATACACACTGAAATGGATGGGGACCCAAATTGGCTGGCGACCCACATAATGGGTCCAACGCAAAATGTAAGATACACTGTGCAGGGGAACCTTACAAACTGCATGGACAGGATAAGGTTCGAAAGCTTCCCGGTGTTTTGACCTGAGGGTTATTTTGAGAGAGCTTCTGAACTTTGGGAGCAGGGAAGTTGTTGAATCCATACTTTTCTATGACCAAGCTTGAAGAATCCCACGACTGGGATACAGCTCAGGCAGAGTTTCTTTATATATGTCCTCTCTGGAAGAACTAATCTAGCTAATGTGACTACAGGAAGAACTACACCAGAGTTGGTGTCACATGGGCCAGAGAAGGGGCATAGCAAAAGAAGTGCAGAGGGGTGCAATTGAACCAGGCAACAAGCTTCATGGGGTAACAAGCTGAGCTTGACACTAGTGGCCAAAATTGTGAAAACCTTGGTATGTATGAATAATGCCATCATTATATATCATTGGAAAGGTAATTTAATGCATTGGAATATCCGTATTCTATCAAACATTAAAGCAAAAAAAAAATCCCAAGAAAATGAAAATACAACTGTGATGTCACTTCCTGTTGTGACATCACTTCTGGGGCATCATTTTTCCTCTCCACTGGGCTACACTTTCATTAGCAATGTCAGTGGGTTTCAGGAATTCTTACTAAATGTATCTAAAAATTACTTTCCATAAACTTGGGCAATAGTCAGATTGGGGAGTTCCCTCAAATTTATGCATGCTCAAGAGACTGTTCATCGCTCTCTCTTGTTCATCAATATTCAGGAGACTCCCTGAGCACCACAGATTACCTCATAAACTGCAGTTTCCTGGAAATCAGACTTTAGGAAGTTTTACAGTTATTTGATCTGCACTAGTGCACAGCTTGGACAAACATTTTTCTTCAGTTATACCAATGTCAACAGAACTACTGAAATTCAGAAAGTCAGTTTAGATCCAGGAATATTCCATTTGCACTGTTAAATACATTTTTGTTGTGTAGTTGACAATACCATTCTTACATATTAATATCATAGAACAAAACCCTTAAAGAACATGGAACCCCCTGCTACCTATTAAAAAATAAACTGCAGGTACAATATCAAAAACCCCGCTTTTTTCCTCTTTACAAAGTTTAATTATTTTTGTTTACTCCATAATTATTTGCCTATTACAAACAAACAGGAGAAAGGTCCAGCTCTATTAGATTGATTGCATATCACACTGCATGTTAAACTGCTGCAATGTGTAACGGTCACTGAAAATTATTCATGTAACATTTATAGGTGATGTACTGAAGTTGAGATCATAATAAATTAACTATTGGCAACACTGATCTGATCTTGGGGAAAAAACATAACTGTGTGCCTTTTATATTTCATGCATTTATCAGTTTTTAAAAATACAACACAAAAACAAAATCTGGATTAAAGTTTTAACTGAATATCCTTTTTCCTTGTATACCAACCCTACTTACATATCACCAGTAAACTGTACCTCATTAACAATGACCTAACATCAATTTAGAGACCACTGTGATAAAAAGAAGATCTACAGAGAAAGCATAACCTGTTTTTAATCAAGTATGTTTTTATGTAAAACTTACTTGGTAGCTAAAGTATTTAACACCATAATTAAAGATGCAGAAGATACAGTATTTGCTTTTAAACTGGCACAACATGAATTCTTTTCTCAAGTGTCTCATATCAATCAATCAATCAATCAATCAATCAACAGGTACTTATATACCGCTTTTCAACACAAGCTTGTTTTGGCAATGCTACCATATTCTGAATGGCCATCTACTTCTTACAATGCACAGATGCTAACTGTTTAACTTTTTATGACTTAACTGAGCAACTTCCAATTCACTTGTCATTCTTATACATCCATCTTTGGACCTATTTATCATACACAGCTGTTAGATACACTCTTCCTAGCAGTCCTGCTCAGGTGATTGCTCTCCTGTGAAGAGCAAATCCACATGAGGCTTGTTAGGTATATGTGAGCTAGCCTGCCTCTGCTCTCCATGCATTGCTCTTGCTGACCGCCACAGCAGAACACTCAACAGTGGCAATCACAGGGAGAACCTCTTCCCACATTCAGCATCTGGCTCTGCAAGTTTTCCTGCAAAGCAGGGAAAAAAGATGACTGACAGCACAAGCCACCCCCTGCCCTGTTGTGAAACGTGTCGTAAAGCACTTCTCATCTACTTGGAAGGAAGCTGAACTAGCACAAGGACCTGCACCCAGAACAGACAGGTTTCTGCCAGCCTAAGCAGGCTGGTGAAGGAAATGGTAGGGCAGAATGGAGACGGTTTTGGGTGGGTGGGGGAAGGTGGTCTGGGAGGTGGTGGTACCAGCTTGGGCAACCTAGGTCAGATTCTAATCCCTGACCTAACCAGTGTTACACAGGCTGCTCAGATTTGCACCTGTGATTTTGAAGGCATAGATCCAAGTAGCCCCATAGGGCTAAGCTGGTGCACAACATGGCGCAAGAGGAATAAAAACCCCTTACTCCGAGTTGCGCCCCAGCCTACTCCTAACCTGTGCTGTCCAGCTGTTCCGGCACAGGTTAGGACTGTGCTTTGAATGTCATTGGCAGGGGTAATGGTGAGTACAGCACACTAATAAGAAAACTCCTCACGCAGGGCCAGCTGCCCCAGGAATGGTGGGGCCCAACACGGGATATTCTTGCGGGAACCCCCATCCTCCCCCCCCACACACACCCTCACCATAGAGCCATGGCCAGAAGAGCTCTTGTGGCACTGTGTAGGAAGTGCAGCACCTGGAAATAGTTGGCAAATGACGTTTCTGCCAACTGCTTCTGAGAGGCCATTTCCAGCCATTTGGAGGCTAGGCCAGGTGTGGTAGCCCAATGATCAGCCATTCCACTCACCCCACTGGATGACAGCCCACAGGCATCTTGGCTGCAGCAGCAAGCAATCCGCTCGCCACATGAGTGTGTGTGTGGGGGCAACGTGTAGTGATAACATAGGCCACATTGGCTTAAAGTCAGCCCTGCCCTCACAGATTTTCTCTCAGTAGGAGAATGCCTGAACAGGGCTAGCTAGTGGTTTTTCTTTTAAGTCTTTAAGAAATATGGTATTTCAGACTGTAATTCCAGGAATCTTTTAGCTAAGTGCACATCTTCTCAACAAGGCAGAATTACCCTTCACCTACTGACATCCAAAATGGTATCAGTGTAGAAACCCTGAATCTGGACATGTTGGTGGACAGGGTGGTAGAAGCTTTACAATAACTTGCCCATTTTATACATCCACCTCAGCTCTGTTTCTGTACCATAAGAGGCCATTAACACCAAGCTAAGGCACTCTCATGCTTCACCTTGAAGCATCCAGGCGTCCACACTTCTCTGGATCCCATGCATGGCTCCATTTCTAAGTAACCTGTTACCTGGCTCTGACCAAGAGATTCTCTATGGTACGGGAGGGCCTCAATTTGTAGTGGATAACGAGTTGTCTCTCTTTATATCTGGGGATTCACTTTTCCCAGTTAAGTATTTAGAAAATTTCTGCATTCAACGCCATATTTGCACATTTACACAATATTAAATAGTGTGGCAGCTTACTTGCCACTAACATTTAAGATCTCTCAACAATGTATGCATGTGCACGATATGCACATAAACTATTATAATTACAACAAATTCCAAACGTCCAAATTCCAACAAAGCTCCAAATTTCAGGGGAAGTTTGTCCTGTTTTTGTCACGAAACCAGAAGTGTTTTTTTTCTTTTCCCCAGCAGTTTTGAGTTCCCAGGAGGGCTGCAGAGGGGGTTGCAGGCTCCCAGTACCCTCCAGAGAGCCATAGTAACCCCAAGGTAGGCTTAAAAAAACCCCTCCCTGATCATCATTAGCAGGATCATGGAGATTGTGCTGCTGCTGACTTCCGGGCCAATCCCCTTAAAGAGGAATCATCCTTTTCCGTTTTCCCTGGTTGGTCGTGACCCACCAGTTTGGGAACCAGTGGTTTAGAACTTACTGCATCACAAAAAGTGTTCACATTTTTTGTTCCAAAGTACAAAGCTACTGGAGGACACTTATTTGGATACAGGGCAGTCCAGCTGCAAGTTGAAGGGTGGGGTGGGGGGCTGGCTCCAATTTCACTCGCACACTGAACAACATTCTAGAGACTCCTGAAACCTTAAAAGTAGCAGGACATGCAGGCTGCATCCAAGCCACTGTTTTTAACAAAATATCTCCACTGCATTCAGAAGATGGCATATCAATTGTTTTGCGTATCATGTCTTGTTTTCCCAAGCATTGTTACACATAAAACAGATATCTTCATTCACATTTTTCATTGCAATTCCAAAGCCTTTTCCTCAGATTACTGCAAAAATCTAGTCGCACAAGGAGAGATATTTATATGATGATCTGAACTGAAAGAGAGAAATGACTGACTTACAATCAAGAAAAGAAATACCGCTGTAATTGGCCTGACTCCCAATTGATTTTCTGTAATCAAGCAAGTACTGATCTTTCCTGGCTTGTTATGTCAGCAGGAAAAGTCATGTCCAGTGTTCCAGACTACATAAAAAATTATGGTTTCATGGCCCTGTCAGTGCTTCGCACTTTTGCTTTTCAGCATTTTCAGTTACATCAGCCAAGATGCATTGCTATTTTCACTAACATAAGTTTATTAGAAATCATTAACACACTTCAACATTGACCCTCGGTTGTCGGAACATGGCACAGCTCCTGACCATTGAAGATTAATTTTATGCTTACTGTGCACTACATCTTTTAAAGCATAATTAGACTTTTACAAAAAAAAAAAAAACACCCCACAGAATTGCACTTTGCTTTAGCACTGGGGAGGAGGGGAGCTGATGAAAAATGCGTTTCCTGTGACTTTCCTTTTCTAAAGTTTTCCCTATTATGAGATGGGGATTGATGGTTGAGCTGCTGGTACTGCCTGAAGCTAAGCAGGAGAACCTGTGGTCCTGTTTCTGGATGGGAGATGAAATGCCAGGGTGTGACAAGCTGCTATACCCATTGTGGCAGGACCAAGTTGCTAATGAGCCGATTAGCCACCGCAAATGAGAGTTGCAGGAAAGTGTGCGAGAAGGCCAGTTAGCAAAAAACCTGGAGTACCACCTTGAGGACCTGTCCACGCTTGATTTACGATTGCCTGCTGAAGCTTGATAGCACACAGCCAGAAAGACACTGTGTGCTAAGATGAAGAAAGATACTTCACACTGTGAAGGCAAGATCTGGCAACTGAGAACTGTGAATCATAGAACACATGTTGTAAAAAAAAAAACACCCAACCCCTTTAAAAAGAATAGCCTGCCCATGTAAATCACCTTGAATGCTGTCTTAAAAGAAAAAAGGACAGAAAGGTAGTATATAAATACTGATATAAATAAAGAAACCTAGAGTGCCTTCTGGAGACAACAATCTTAAGATTGCTATCTGTGCATGCCCAGTTTCCAAAGAGAATGAAAAGGAAGGCCTAAGACTCTCTCTTCCCTCTGCTTTACTCTCTGGTACCGTCACTAAAAATACATTCTCTGTCAATGCAAGGCTCCTCTAGCAGAACACCACCCAGCTCCTCCTTGTTTTGGAACCTGGGAATAGTTAAAGTTGAATTTTAAAGTGCTGTAAGCCACTTTGAGGACAGAATGGCTGAGTAGTTCCAAGTAAGCCAGATACTGTATCATAAATAATTTCTTTGGCCGAAAGGGAAAAGACGAAAGAGATTATATACAGGCAACATATCAAAGAAAATTAAGTATTACCTACCATACAAGGAAAGGAAAGTTGCTTTTTTGCATTATATGGTGTGGCTGATTTGGGCACAAGCAATACTGGGCACAAGTGTCTTTGGCAACGTCATTCCATTCACTTTTGTTGTGACACTGTCTCTACTAATTGACTGTAAAGGGTCTAAATATTTATAGCCCTATGTATCCCAAAGTAAGACCAATGTGGGGGTGAGTAGTATCTGGAAAAATTGATGGGCAGGAGAAAGGGGATCTAACTCTTCCTGTCAATGCCTCCCTGCAAATCTCCGCACCACCAGGCTTATTTCTGGTCTTAGAAGCTGGCAATGGAAAGAGGAGAAACAGGCCAATAGTAGCCTGAAGGACCTTTGAAGGGGAGAATACTGAATTCTACATATGAAATAGAAGATACGAACAACTCTTATTTGGAATGAATATAAAGGCTCTAATTCTGTCATGTGCACTTTTGAAGGTCATTTTAATAACTAAACTAATAATTCATACTTCATTAAGACAGATTTTGCTCAGAATCCCAATCATATTAGTTTAGGCCAAGAGAGGGCAACTTGCTGAATATGAAGGGCAACGCTGGAAGCATCATGAGCCATGATCTCCCAGAAAATACCATTCAGGTAATCAAGGATTTATAACTCCCACAATGATGGTTTAAATGTTATCCCTGTTAATGCCATGAACCACCCAGCTGTAGAATTTGGCAAAAAAAATAATGCTCAATAGTTTCAGAATTAGGGAAACTTATATCTTCAAATTATACACACTACTAAAGCTGTATGATTTTACAATATATGTATGGCTGATTTAGAACAACCCTTCATCTATCCCCAAATATATCTTCTCTACTTGAGATATATATCAGCAAAAATATTATAGTATATCTAGAACTGTAGGGACGGGACCTTTGCAAAATTCCACGAAGACCAGCAGCACAATCCTAGCCAAGCTGACTTAGAAATACATCAATTCAATGGGGCTTTATCCATACTCAGAGCGCAATCCTAACCTGGAATTAGGCCGGCACAGTTAGGCTGGCACAGTTTGGCTAGGGACACTGTAAAGTACGTTTAGACCACTCTCGAAGTCAGAGAGGCCAGCACACAGATGTGCACCATCTTCCCTGACTCCGAGAGTGGTCCAAAGGCGCTTGACTGTGGTCCTGGTGCTGGCCTAACTGTGCCGGCCTAACTCCAGGTCAGGATTGCGCTATGTGCTTAGGACTGCAGCCTTCAATGATTTTCATTCCATTATTAAATTATGCTTGGAAATCTTCATGCAGTAGGCTCATTTATGGGCCCAACAATTAAACTATTCAGGATGCATATAAGTACTCATTCTGAAAAAAGACAAATGACCATTACAATATCAACATGTTTCCAGCTACCATCCAGGACACAATTCATTGTCTACCTTCAAATCCTACATTACTACCATGTTTGTTCCACTCCTTCAGAATAGAGATGAACACCTGCAGGATTTAGATCAGGCATTCTTAAAACTACATTATTAATTTGTAAATGTGAAGAAGCAGGTAGCAATCCTCAGGGCGCAATCCTAAAGTGCATTTAGGCTGGGGCATGTCCCCTGGGCTGGCTTCAGAGTGTTGCAAAAGGTATGTCTGTGCCACTCCAGAGGAGGCTAGGTTGGCTTGAGTATGTGTGCCGGCCAGCCTGCCTCCACTAGGGTCCAGCAATAAGAAAGGCCGGCCAAGTTCGGTAAGGATGAAGGGAAGGAAGGCATAGGGGAGGCAAACTGGGATGGGGAGGGTGACAAGAGGATGGACATGTGGTGGAACAGGATCCGGCACTTATGCTTGATCCTAACCCCCATCCCCAACCCAGTCAGCCCAACATGGGCCGCTCGGAGGTGCACCAGCCATTTTGCTTGTGCAGCTCTGAGTAGTGCCTCCAGCTGCCGCCTAACGCATGCTGGATATAGCTCAGGCCTGTTCCCATGCAGGTTAGGATTGGACTGCCCGATAGTTATCTTACTATAGGACAAACACAGCAAAGAAATACTCGCAACAGATACTTGTCACATACCTCATTTAAAATCTCTTCAGTGCATCATCAAGAATCTACATTCTTTCCCATCTTTTCCTTTCATAGATCACATAAAAACCTGATCACATAAAAACCACACACACACCTTTCCCTGAACCTGCATCTATGTACCATCATTAGATAATATAGCTCAATGCCAAAAGGGGGCAACACTTGATGCCATCATTGACTAGGTGGGCAAGAAAGTCCATTTCAATGCAAATAATAATAATACCTGTATTTATATACCGACTTTCTTAGGTCACCAGATTTCTCTAATGACTATAACTCAAGGTGGTTTACATAGGCAGACTTTATTCAGAAACCCAAAGGTTTTACAATTTTTTTACAGAAACGTTCTATCTTACAAGAACTACACACATACAGATGGATCTTTCTGGATTTAGTCCTTCTTTCTGGCCACCTTTTTGTCTTCTGCTGGCTGATAAGCGGCTTCCCTGCTCCCACCAGAGAAGATGCTGACTTCAGCACAACTCCCCCTCTCACAAGGCAGCCGAAGACAGCTCAGCTGTTAATCAGTTGCAATTTACAAGGTCTGCAGCTCACAGAGATTGAGCGGCAAATGGATTCCTCATCTTACTCTTTTCTTTTTTTAGTGTTTATCAAACTGTCTACAATGTAGTTCTTTTTGTGCAGATTGAAGCCTGAGAGACATTTATACGATCAGATTATTGTGGAAAAGAAAATATGTAATTATTAACATGTTGCTCTAAAGAGTCGGCCTCTTACACTTAATAGGATTCATAAGAAAAACCAAATACTCTTGAGGAGCTGAACAGTTTTTTTAAACTGAAATTAGCTAAAATTTAACTTTGCTTTTCCCCCAATATATTTTTGAAAATAAACTAGCCGTCTTGATAGGAAGCAAGCATAAGAATAAAGAAATAACTATTTAGAAAACTATGTTATGCCCCACAAAATATTATACTTTGCATATTATTATGCTTGACAATCTGTTACCAAAGTCACAACACAATCCCCAGAAACTATTCAGAGAAACTATTATAATGCATAGATCTGAATATAAATAGCACATGGTTTTGGTTCTCTCTTACTCATATTGGTAAAGACTTATATGCATTAGCTGGGCTGAATAGATAAGAAGCGATACCTCTGCATTCAAGTTGTCTGCAAGGCTCTCAAGAAATTGGCTCTCAATTGGGTTCTGCTGTGTAAGCAGAGTCAAGTAATGGCTGAGCTTGTCATGTGTTGTAATAATGACTCCTTCTCCAAATTTGTCAAACTGAGGCCGTCCAGCTCGACCAAATATCTGCATGACATCTAAAATTCCAAGGTCAACAAAGGAGCCCCTTTTTGCAGCATAGATCTGTGTTCCCTGGTTGACGAAAAGTTAATAAAAATTAACATAAACACATATGACTATAATCCAGATGAGCTGAAGACCAAAATTAGGCAAATACAGAAGGATTTCAAAAGTGTACTTTAGCTAATCCTTTTATAATCTGTGATATATTTAAATCTTTACCATCCAACTGGATTCCCAAAGGAGAAAGTGAGTTTAACAAGCAACCCCTCCCCAAAATTCTAGATAGTTAGTAGCACATCCTCCCCCATCCACTCCCTCCTTCCTTTTGCAAACCTAGAGTAAACATCGTGTTACATGAAATTATATATATATATATAGTTTAAACTATATATATATATAGTTTCTATAGCTCTCTCTCTCTATAGAGCTATATATATATATATATTTAAACAGTTGATATACAGAGAGGAGATTCTCTTACCTTAATAATGACAGCATGAGCTGGAAGATTGACACCCCAAGCTAGCGTCGCTGTACAAACCAAGACTTTGATATATCCACGAGAAAATAAATTCTCCACCAAATTTCTGTCTTGTCGCAGCATTCCTGCATGATGAATACTGAATCCATCTGGAAACATTTCTCTTAATTGCTTGTTTCTGGACTTCTGCACCTTTACATGAACAAGGGGAACAAAAGGTAACATAAACATGAGATTTACATTAGAATACAAGAAATTCTGCACATATAAAACTGCCTGCATATTTCAACAATATACCATCAACCCACATCTAATGCAAGTGTTATGTTCCGTGGCTGGCACACAAAACAACCTTAAATTCAGAAAATATGTTCAGTCTCTTTAAGGACTAAAATCAGAGTATGAGGGATTGAGAGAACAGAAGTTCATTCTTCCATTTCTGGTTTGCTCCAGGCCTCCAACAAAATGCCCAGAGGGAGCTTATAATACTGGTTGATATGGAGACCAGAACTTGCCTGAGAGCTTAATTTTATTACTGCATTGTATTTTTTAGAATGGAACAAGGTGGTGCTGCGGGTTAAACCACTAAGCTGCTGACCGGAAGGCTGGCAATTCAAGACCACACGATGGAGTGAGCGCCCGTTGCTTGTCCCAGCTCCTGCCAACCTAGCAGTTCGAAAACACATAAAAATGCAAGTAGATAAATAGGTCCCACTTCGGTGGGAAGGTAACAGCGTTCTGTGCGCCTTGGCGTATAGTCATGCTGGCCACATGTCCACGGAAACGTGTCCTCAGACAAACGCCAGATCTTTGGCTTATAACTGAGAGAGCACTGCCCCCTAGAGTTGGTTTAAAGTGAACTAATCCAGTACCATGCTTTGCAATCTTCCCAGCAGGCAGGAACAGATCTATCTTAGAGTGATGCCCTGTGCCCTCATCTAGGATACTACAGCCAAGGGTATCAAAAGTCATTGAAAGATCCAGGAGAACCAACAAGGTTGCACTCTGTATTCTTTTTCCACAGTCATCCACCAGTGTGCCCAAGATACTTTTGCAGCCCAATCCTAAGCCCTGTCTGTGCCTGGAGGAACAGTGCACCAACATGGCTGCTGCTGTATCCAGTGGGGCCCGGGACAGCTGCTGGTTTCCCCTCAGTATAAGGGAACATTTGCTCCCTTACCCCGGGTAGAACGTAGCCAGCAGCAATGGGTCTCCTAGGATCTGGAGGTAAACAACCAGCAGTGAAAGTCACCACTGGCCCTACCCCTGCTTCATCCTGCCCCATTGCACCTTCCCACCCCACCTGGAATCCCTGCAATGCTGGCAGCCAGTTCACTTACTGTCTACTTACTGCGTTGAACATGCTTTTAAGTTTTGCAACACCAGGGCGGGCGGTATGCTTGTACTGCCTGTGCTTATGGGCTCAGGATTGAGCCCTACGTCTTCTACATACACAATGCTACCTGTTTCAATAAGATATGTTTTGAAGTAGCCACTCCTACAGGTAACTTGGCAAATGAGAAATTTTCATATTTGCCTTCCAGAGAACTTCACTCCGTCTAACCACTGAAGTAATTCCAAGTACCAAATGAAACAGTTAATTTTCTGAAGAATGTTTGATGTCTAAACGTATGAAGAATTGATCTATTACATGAAACTCCCTACCTTCCTGTGTTTGTGGGCAGCAGGGGAAGCCCATTTTCCAGAATAAACATTTCAAGTCTTTAGATTTCAAAGGCACAGGAGAAAGGGACCTCTGCTAGAAGACCTTAGAATAGCCAAACTGTATGTACAATTTACAGCCTGGTCTCAATTTCTTATTTCCTTTTGCTGCAGCTTGTGAAGTATGAAAGTGGTACAAACTACTTTTGGAAGGGGGAACAAAATCAATATTATTCCAATACAAGGCTCTCTTGGGATTTACATTTTGGAGCAAAAAACCAGGAAGACAGCTAAATTTGATGTTGATAATTCTCTGAGCAGAAAAAAACCCACAAAAAAAACCTACTGAAGACTACTTCCACATCTGAAGAGCACACATATCAATAAGTATAACAAAAATCACACAGAAAAGACTAAATGATTGATACTTAAGGCTGAGAACTCTCAAACTCGTTTCACAGCCCAATCCTAACAGGGGCTGGTGCTACACTGGTGCTAGGTATAATCACAAATGTGCCATAAAGCACATTTGCAACAACTTTAGAGGAAGGAGCACTGGCAGGAAGGCCTGCACCATCCTGCCAGTACTATCGAATATAGCACTGAGCAGCGTAGGGGCTGGGGGAAAGCAGAATAGAGGCAGAGAGGGAGTGTAATGTGCCACAGAAGGCAGAACAAGGGTGGACTGGAAAGGAGGCCTCCGACATATCCTATCCCCCTTCCCCAGCCTGGGGGTGAAATCCTAACTTTCCAGCAGTGGGGTAAGGGCAATGCAGCTCTGAGGTAAGGGAACAAACATTCCCTTACCTTGAGGAGGCCTCTGTGACTACTACTCCACTGCAGGATGCAGCGCATGCCCCATGGGCACAGCTATGTCAGTGCTGGAAGGTTGGTTAGGATTGTGCCGTGGAAGTCTAATATAGGGCTTCGCAGACCTGCACCAGCAATTTAGCTGTGCAGATCCGAGAAGTTCTACTAAGCAGAATGGGGCTCAACATGGAGACCTAAGGAGACCTCTAGTCTGCTCAATTCCAACACTGGATATGGTGTGGGCTGTACGGCCCCGCTGCACCAGCACTGGATAGGACTGGTCTGTCAGAGTTGTTTCTAAGTAGAGTGATCCTTCAACAATTTGAAAAATGAATCCAATGCATAACTGACCTCCTACTGCTTTGAATTATTGTTGCCTTTAGTGCAGTCATATTTACTAGGTTGTCAATATTATTGTGTATAACTTCAGGCCTAAATCACCATCACGGACATGGCCAATTATATATGTTTAATGTTGTGTAAGCAAGAATGCTATAAATAATTACTTATAATGAAAATCCTATATGAAGTATTGACTAAACTAGAAGTTCCCATACTAAAGCTTGTCATCTGAGAAATGTCCCCTTCACATTCTCACCTCAAGTAACCAGCTAAAGTACTTCCTCAGGCTACAGATATCTCACATTGAAATAGAAGAAAATAAAGGAAGGTATAGGGAACATAAGGACTAGAGTGTAACATGAGAAGACTCCTTGATCGCTAACCTAAGTACAATATGATCTTGCCCTCTCACAAGGGACCAGTGCGACAGACTGCTGGGGAAGAAGTTGTGGCGGAACTGTACTAGATCACAAGCACACTTTTTAAAAATAGCTTCCAGAGCTGTGCTGCAAATCTTGCACAATTGTTTAACCCAATAGGGCTACTATCATCATTATTCCCAACAATCTGAAGAGAATTACAAAAATTTTAAGGACATCTGATAATGATCATTTCTCCAAACCAGTGTTTCTCAAACTATGAGACGGGATGTACTAGGTGGCGCCCCATTCATTTCCATATGTTTTATTTTTAATATATTAGACGTGATGCTACCATGCTATGCGAAATGCATTTGGGGAAATTGTAGAAATCTGTACTTTTAAAAGGCTATTATGTATATATGCTTTTAATGAGAATCAATGGGGCTTACTCCCAGGTAAATGTGGAGCCTTTGGGATGTGTGGAGATTTTTTAAAAACAGATCAGCAACTGCTTGGAAGGGGTCAGATGATTCTTCTTTATTTTAAAGTTTTAAACTTATACTTATTGCAAACTTAATTTACTTGATTGATTGATTGATTGATTGGATCTTATTCTTTGGGGGTGTCCAATTCTCCTGCTTGATCTCACTTTCAGCCATGACATTACTTTCAGGTTAATGGCATCACTTACAGTGGGTTCTAACAGACTGTCATTCTAAAAAGTGGGTTGAGAACCATTGGTCTAAATGCATGAACGCCGAAATCAAGCATAAGGAAAAAAAAATCCAGTTAATTATATAACAAAGTAAAAGCCAAGCACTCTGGAATAGTAGTACCATATATAATCATGTATAAGTCGAGAAATTTATGCCTAAAGATTGACTAGAAAAACCTGGCCCCGACTTATATACTGGGGAATACAGTAAATACCTTAAAGTCACACGATGGGTGGATGGCTTAGCTGTTCAGAGTACTACATTTGTAAGCCAAGGAGCTGCAGAGCCTTCTGAACATGCTCAGGCTTGAGCATGCTCAGAAGCAGCTGAGGAAAATGAACAAGTCCTATGGAAAGTGAAACTGAGCCACACTGCATGTTTATTCATGAGTAGGCAGCCATGCCATGGTGCGTTTGAAAGGACAGGTTGAGAGGAATGCAATGCTGCCAGAATGGTCCAGATCCGATGAAAGAAAGCCCCAAAAACACTTGAGAAGGAAATCCCTCCTTCTAAGCTGAGAAGTATTGAACCTTATGGAAAGTGAAACTGAACTCCAGGATTGCTATTACTTGTGAGTAAGCAAGTATTTGATGCAACACATGAGCAGAATTCAAAAGGGCTCTTCAACCTCTGCATGTGAGGATTGTGCATTCACGTGTGAAAGGTAAACAGTTGGCTTAGAAAACAGGCAGAAAGCTATTGGGACAAGCTCTTTTCAGGATGAGCTCTCAGACCATGTGCTCTCGTTCCAGACGACTGTGCTGCTGAGGTACCATGCAAACTATGGGGGGGGGAGAAATGGGCTCTTTTATTACTCCCAAGTATTACTCCCAGGCAGGTATGCTGCTCTTCTCTCAAGGCATATAGAAGAATCTGAGGGAAGAGGAGGTGTCTCTCTCTCTCTCTCTCTCATATAAGAACATAAGAACATAAGAAGAACCCTGCTGGATCAGACCAAAGGCCCATCTAGTCCAGCTTCCTGTATCTCACAGCGGCCCACCAGGTGCCCCAGGAAGGCATGAGACAACAAGATGCTTGCATCCTGTTGCCACTCCCTTGCACCCAGTACCAGTAGCCCTCCACCTTTGTAAGGAGGTTGCACAATCCATCATTGCCTATAGCCCACGATGGACCTTTCCTCTAGAAATCTGTCCAATCCCCTCTTAAAGGCATCAAGACCAGATGCCATCACCACCTCCTGTGGCAAAGAGTTCTACAGATTAACTACCCGCTGGGTAAAAAAGTACTTCCTTTTATCTGTTTTAACTCTCCCAACCCTCAGTTTTAGCAGATGCCCCCTGGTTCTGGTGTTTTGAGAGAGGGAAAAGAACATCCCTTTATCGACTCTATCCCTTCCATGCATAATTTTGTATGTCTCAATCATGTCCCCCCTCAGGCGCCTTTTTTCTAGGCTGAAGAGCCCCAAATGCTGCAGTCTTTCTTCATAAGGGAGGTGCCCCAGCCCCGTAATCATTTTTGTCGCTCTCTTCTGCACCTTTTCCAGCTCCACTATGTCCTTTTTGAGATGCGGCGACCAGAACTGGACACAATATTCCAGGTGCGGCCTTACCATCAATTTGTACAATGGCATGATAATATTGGCTGTTTTATTCTCAACCCCTTTTTGAATGACCCCAAGCATGGAATTGGCCTTCTTAATTGCTGCCGCACACTGGGTCGATACCTTCATGGAATTGTCCACCAGCACCCCAAGATCTCTCTCTTGAGCTGTCACAGACAGCTCAGAACCCATTAGCCTATAGGTGAAGTTTTGGTTTTTCGCCCCAATGTGCATCACTTTACATTTGTCTATGTTGAAACACATCTGCCATTTGGCTGCCCATTCCCCCAACTTGGAAGAGATCCTTCTGGAGCTCTTCACAATCCTTTCTGGTTTTCACCACCCGGAAAAGTTTTGTGTCATCTGCAAACTTGGCCACCTCGCTGCTTATCCCTGTCTCCAGGTCATTTATGAATAAGTTGAAAAGCACGGGCCCCAAGACAGATCCCTGGGGCACTCCGCTTTTCACCTCTCTCCATTCTGAAAATTGCCCATTTACCCCCACTCTCTGTTTCCTGGCCCTCAACCAATTCTGGATCCATAAGAGGACCTGCCCTCTTATTCCCTGACTGTGAAGTTTCTTCAGCAGCCTTTGGTGGGGGACTGTGTCAAACGCCTTCTAAAAATCCAGGTATATGATATCTACAGGTTCACCCACATCCACGTGCCTGTTGACCTTTTTAAAGAATTCCAAAAGGTTTGTGAGGCAAGACTTACCCTTACAGAAGCCATGCTGACTTTCTTTTAGCAGTACTTGTTCCTCTATGTGTTTTAGGATTTTATCTTTGATGAGGCTTTCTACCATCTTACCCGGAACAGACGTTAGGCTGACCGGCCTGTAGTTTCCAGGTAGTTTCTCTCTCTCTCTCTCTCTCTCTCTCTCTCTCTCTCTCACACACACACACACACACACACACACACACACACACACACACACACAGTTCCCTGACTCTTCCTTGCAAGAACATAACAAACCAACTTAGGGGGAGGGGGTAATCATGGAAATTGCGGAAGATGACCCAGAGGAGATAGGGAATGGTATCAGCAGTGGCCAGCCACTGTCAGCCAGGAATTACAGGGTTAATTACAAAGGTAAGCCTTTGCCTGCAGCTAGTTCACAACTGCAGCAAATTGGGGATAGCAAGGGCCCTGGGGATAAAATGAGCTCCTGGGATGATCAGTGATGTTAGTTTAGAGAGGTGGGAAAGGGTTGAGGAAATGGGGAAATAGTTGAGGCTGTTGGGACTAGGATTGTGGTTGGCACTAAGGGTGCTTTTGGAGGCTGTGTGGCATTATTGTGGGGCTGCCATGCCTCTGCAGTCACCAACTGAAGGAGGAAGGAGGACCTTTGTGGCTGAGCAGACAAGTTGACTGCATTTTGCCTTTTCATGGGTGGTGGGATTTAATGGTGCCTTGTGTAAAACTCAAGTGGTTTTGGATGATAGAAGGGAAGCTACTACGCCTACCGTGGGCATAAGATTGCAGAGAGAGAACTTGGCACAACAGTTATCCCTGCAGAAGCCAGCCCAAGCCTGTAAAGAGCTCTGTAAGCAGGTAAACTGAGCTCAACAGGATGACATGTATTCCTCGGTTGATCCAGGCAGATATGCTTAATCAGTTCTAGCCTTGAATAGCCTTTTTGTATGCCTTGTTGCATCATTCCAGCTTGCCTTCCCCTTTGTCTGTAATGACATCCCTTCTGGTCCCCATAGGCTGTCATTTTCAAAAGTGGTCCCAGTGCTAAAAGTTTTGGGAACAACTGGTTTAATAGTTGCTTGCTATGTTGCTGTTTTATTTTGTTTTTCCCCCTGCACTTTAATAAATACGTAGACTGTACAGTTCTTAAGTAACAATCACCTGTCAGAATCTGGTGTTGGGTAAAAAAAAATCAGAGAAAATTATCTAATTCAAAGAATTGCAGATTCCCTTAAGTTTTCCCCTCAACTTATCCAAGGAGCATGGCAAATTCCATGATTTTTAGCTTAAAACCTGCCCTCAACTTATCCATTATTGACTTATACTCGAGTATATACAGTAATTGTTACACTAATTAGCTTTGCCATTAACTTATCAAGAGGTAAAAAGTTAAACCACTTCTGATCCATGATGGTATGACACTTTTTCTATGTCTTATGTTTAATTTTGGCAATGACATTAGCAAAAGATATTTTTGGTGAGGCTTTTACATGCCAAGAATGTACTCTCTGCTTTCAACACAATATAAGGAAGTTCCTTAGAAATGTGTGTAGAGTTTTCCTTTTAAAGAGAAACAACCTTTTCCCACACCAATAAGGAATCTATGCCTTAAAAGATAAAGGAATACAGGTAACATTTACACAGTGCCTACATAATATCCTAAAACTATTTCCCTGCTTTACTAATTGAGCAAGGGTGGCAAGAGTTACTCATGGTTTACAGTCCAAATATAAATGACTGAAAGTCATGATGGCATTTTTCTCCTCAGCTTTTGTTGTTACTGCTGCTCGAAGGAAACTGAGATGCATTGGTTTACAGAGAATGTTATTCATCTTGCATTCTAAAAACTATGCTGTTGTGCAAGGTTATTGGACAGGTGAAGGTAAGTATGTCTGTACATAAACCAGCAGGTTCTCAATCTCTTTATAGTTTGGGGTGGCATGTCTGCATAGCTGACCATATACAGCTGCCCAAAGTTATCAACAACAAAAAAATGCTCTTTTCAAATGTTCAGCTAGGAGATGTTAAAAAGTTTTCTATGATAATGAGCAAAACAATTATTGAAAGTTCATTCTGCAGTAAAAGGGAAAAAGATTATTTGACAAAGAATTCCCTGAATTAAAGTCCTCAGAAATATGTATGATGCTAAGGAGTTGGGTTTCATCTACTACAGTGTTTTTCAAACTGTGAGTTGTGACCCACTTGGTGGATCACGAGATGATGTCAGGTGGGTTGCGGAGAGTTGGAAGCAGCCATCTTGGAAGCTGAAGATCTTTCTCTTGCTAGATTCCTTTTGTGAATGTTAACAGTTTGAATTTTCAAGTGAGGGTTTTTCAAAAAATTGCTTTTAGTTCAGTGCTTTTCCATAATATTTTGTCCTAATCTTGCTTTCTGCCAGGGATGTTTCACGGTTGTGCAATTGCTGCAGTCCAAGAATGCCAGTTTGTGTTGCAGGAGAGTCAGCTTATTATGGTACAATGATAGCACTTCCTGCTTGATGATGTCACTTCTGGCTATGGCATCACTTCCAGATTAATCAGTCACTTCCGGTGGCTCCCAACATGTGTCATTCTAAAAGCGGGTCTAAAATGTTTGAGAACCACTGATCTACTAAACACATTGCTGTTATTCTTGTATAATTTCACTGGGGAAGAAATATTTTACACAATATTTTATTATATCGCTTGTTATAAAAAGGGTTTCCTGAAAAAAAATGCTCAGCCAAGAGGAAGAACAAATTTTTCTATGTATGTAATAGAAGATAAAACATATGGAGTCCCTGCTGGAAGGTCAACAGGGTTCTATTTATAATTAAATACGGAGGAAGTTCCATTTGGTGGGCCACTGTGAGATACAGGAAGCTGGACTAGATAGGTCCTTGGCCTGATCCAGTGGGGCTCTTATATTCTTATGAGAGTAGTGGTCCCCCTTGCCAAGAGGTATTTCTTCCGAGGAAGTTCATTTTGCAGCAAAATAGGCCTCAATATCAGAAGATAGAATGCAGCTTAGTATGTTGGAAAGACTATAGGAGGAGGATCTTGGGATAGGTAAGTTCACAAGCTGACCTCTGCTGCAGTCTAAGGTATAAACATAGAGAAGCACTATGGAAAGCAAAAGTGAGAGTGACTCCTACTACTGTTCCTTGTAAATCAAGATGTGGACACTTCACTGACCTCAACTGAAGCTCTTATTAAGGGTGAAATACCATGTCCTCACTCTGCCTGGTACATCAGAAATACAAACATTTCTGTTTCTGCATTCTGCAGAGAAGTAAAGAACTACGGAGAACTTCAAAGAGAAGTAGAGTAATGAGTTGTCTCTCCTTGCATGCCTTGAACAAGTTGATATGCAACCAGGCATTTGAGAAATTGTTCTCACAGATATTCACTTGAAATTGCCAATAGTACTGCACTGTCACCAACATTATTTCATTAGTCATAAGGAACTCTAACACGATTGCAAGTTTTTGTAACAAAGCTACATTAAGATTTAGCTGAGAGGGTTAATGCCTCCGTTTGCCCGAAGATAACAACTGAAGATCTCAAGGTCGTGAGCTCGAGACTCCCAGAAGTCTGTGTGAGCGGCAGACCTTGCAAACTGCGGCTGATTAAAAGCTGAGTTTCAGCTGCCTCGTGGGAGGAGGAGTGTGCTGAACGCAGCTGCGTCTCTGGTGAGAGCAGGGAAGCCTCATCAGCCAGCAGACGACAGACGGGTGGCTAAAGAAAGAAGGCTAAATCCAGAAAGAAAGATCTGTTTGAGTGTGGTTCTTGAAAGATAGAACATTCTATAAATTGTAAAAACCTTCGGGTTTGTGAAAAGTCTGCCTATGTAAACCGCCTTGAGTTGTAATCATTAGAGAAATCTAGTGACCTTAAGAAAGGCGGTATATAAATACATGTATTATTATTATTATTATTATTATTATTATTATTATTATTATTAATAATAATAATAACATTCATAACTACCCATTTTTGTTTTACAACATCAAAACAAATTAACAAGAAAGAAGCAAGAAGATAACATACAGGAAGATATTATGTATAGCATTTGGCGCACCTGTTATCATTTAGCAAATTTCTACATGTTAGAAGTCAATTTCTGCAGCACGGATTAAGCTTGTTAAAATAATTACATTTTTGCTATTTCTCTTTTCATTTCAGATTCAGGTGAGGAAAAATGTTACTTGGAAGATGAGTATAAAATACTTTGCAAAAAATCAAATACAATTAAAGCATGTATAGAAAGAATACAGTTTTCCAAAATAGCATCAAACTGACTTAGTATATACTAAGAAAAACTAACCAACCCAAACAGTAATATGCAATAACAAAAAATCCACAAGGTGGCTCTCAATACTCAACAATAACTATGTGTGTGTATTCACACACACTACCCAAACCTTTTGAGCTACAACAAAGAAGTGTTCCTATTCTGCAGTAAATTTTCAGTGCATTAATGAGCATTAATGAGCAACATTAATGAGCAACTGAACTAAAATGCATAAGGTATATAGAGTAAAAGTACATTTTGAAACATTATCTTTTTTCTGTCACTTTGCATACACACTTATCTCATAAGAGTAGCTAAAGAATCATGATAATAATCCATTGGCAAACTTTTATAAACCTGTGGCTGGAGCTTTTGTAAACTACTTCTTTTCATCTTTATAGAACACTGCCTTACTGGAGAGCTCCATAAAATGAGGCGGGGCTGGTGTTGCACAGTATGGTGTACTATCAATTCTGGATGGCTGCTATATTTGTTGTTGGGGGAAAAAGCAACCTGCCACTAGAATTCCCCAGTCAAAGGTCTAGAGCACCAATTATGAGAATAAAATCCAGAAACACAATTCTAGACGTGGATGAGAAGTATCAGGTTTGCAGGTGCCAGTTGTGTGAAAGCGAGTATGGCATTTTTGCACCAGGTCTGGTTATCCAGGTGAATCTGTATACCCCCCAATTCAAGCAACAAATTGATGCTGTGAGAATCGTCATGTTCAAAGGTTCTTGCAAAACATCAATCAGCTCTTAAGTTGGGGGGGACAGGGCCCCAGACAGTACTAGTCACCTGTCTCATAAGGCAGGAACATGATACGTAAGTGAAGCATGGATAAACGGATGCTTAAACTAAGACTGTGTGCTGTGGAAACACCTTAGGACACTGCGTGCACACTTCATGCATATAAATGACTGGGCCCCAAGCATATCTTAGAGATCACTTCCTGTAATAGAGCGCAACATGGGAGATCTCTAAAAGGTACTTTCACAAGACCCATGCATCAGGTTCATAGAGCAATGACATGATCATGTTGATTACAGATTGGACTCACAGGTAGGAAAGGTTGATGTGTATGAATATTCATTAATATGCATCTTTTCTTTTTCAACGTAAATAACCACAATAATACCATAGTAATAAAATGTAACAGGCACATCCCTATTGTGAAACTCTCTTGTATCATAAAATAAAATTACACTTCTAGCTGTAATAGAAGATACTGAAAATATAGTGTCTATTTGACTTCAACAGTTTGTATACTGTTGAAGTATACTGTTCCAACAACATTTTGACAAAATGAAGGTCTGGACAATTTTTAACAGAAGACAGCCAGCTATTTCAATTTGGGGAAAAAAAAAACTCCCACAAAGAAATTAAGAGACATCTGTAAGTAATTAAAAATCACCCTTAGGAATTTATCCTTGATTAATGCTTTCAGGTATTATAAATAGTGTGACTCAAGTTCAGAAGCATTATGAAATGGAAAAAGTTGCCAGAGGAAGACAAGCCCCGTTCCACCCCCGCACTTCCACAAGCAAGGGAAGTAGAGTTATGCCATAAAAACTAGTTGAAGGAACTAATCAAAAGATGAAGAGAACTATCCTCAAAGAAAATGCATCATTTAATTACTGGTATTTCTTATCATATCTGCTGGATCAGACCCAAAAGGCCTATCAAGTCCAGGATCCTACCCCCAAGAGTGGCCAAGTAGGAAATGGGAAGCATCCCTCCCAGGGTTGCTCTTCAACAATTGCTATTCAGAGGCAAGCTGTACTGCCTTTGTAGCATGATCATGGTCTGTTGAGGAAAAACTACTAGAAAATGTGAAAGCAATGTAAAGAAAATTAAGCCATGTGGGGAACTTGTACAGATCCTATATTTGAACAAACAAGGATAAGAATTGTCTGGCATCAGACTGGGATAATTACAGGTTGTGCCTGATTATCCATGGATTTTTCATCTCCTGACCCGTGTTGAGCCTGATCAGGCACTACTTGAACCCTATGGACCTGACCGGAGCAGAGTAGAAAACCCTCCAGACCCGATCAGAGCACAACTGGCTGGCCTATGCTGTATCCAGAATAGGTAGGAGGTTGCTGGAGCACAACTCAGAGTAAGGGGATATTTAACCCCTTACCCCAAATAATGCCCCGGGGGCTACTCGGATCTGCACCAGTGAAATTGCTGGTGCAAATCCAAGCAGCTCAGAGTAATGCTGGGCTGGCCAGAAGGGGGGTTAGAATATGGCCTAGGTCACCCAGAATGGCTCCCACCCTCCTCCTAGGCCCCGTCTGCCAACAGGGACAAAAAATTAAAGCTCTCCTAATCTCTACCGTGATTTTGTCCTGTTTTGATTTTCCTGGGGCTATTTAGAAAAAGCGAACAAAAAACAAAAGGCCATATTGTACGTATATTGTCCTAATGTGTAGTTTGGCCCTAAAACTAGCCAGGATTCCTGCTCAAGCAAAGTTTGTTTCAAATCCAAGAGCTCTTGGGTTAACCTAAAGTGTGGTGAATATTGTTGCTGATACAATTCTAATTTGCATTTAAGTTAAGGATAGGAGCAGCTATTTAGGATCAGCAAGGGCAGGGGAAGAAGGGAGCACGTGATTCTGTAGTCTGCTCCTGGTTAGTAATTAACCATATTTGAAGGAATATGCCTCACAAGATCTAAGGGAAACCACAGAACTGCAGCTACATAGTCATAACACGATTAGGGAAAATAAATTCTTAATCGATTCTTTTCAAAAATAAAGCTGGTCCGGTAGCTTCACTCCTACGAGCAACAGAAGACCCGACCGGTGCCTTGCAAGGCAACAGCTAGTCTCCGATACTTCCGGACACCCCTCCCCTCAGGAAGACCTTGAACTGGCCTGCCTGCCTGAGGAGGAGGAGCTACCCAAAAGGAAGGACTGGCCCTGCTGTGAGGCACCAGAGAACTAGTTGTTCCATTTTCGCAGGTCATTGCTCATCCCATACGTGGAAGGTTAGCAGTGGTGTGCAAAATTTCAGATGCTGCTCATGGCAAAACCTATGTACCACCACATCCCCATTCCCCCACTGCAGAAAGTGTGGCATGTAGTCATGCCATCTGGTCCTAAGAGCTGTCCTACAATCTTTGAATTTGGCGTTTTAATTCAGTAATCGGGGGGAGGAGACGTGGGGCACACAGTTTCACATCACTCCACAGCAATGATTTCAGCATGTTGCAATATATTATACGTGGATTAAAAAAAATGTAGCTTTCATGATAAGTTTATTAATCACATTAATTAGATAATGTAAACTAGGTTTAATTAGCCATAACTAAGGAAATAAAGACTAAATTCTGCTTATTTCAATGAGACTTACAGCCCAATCCAACTTTTCAGTGCCAATAGAACCGTGCCAATGGAGAACCCTCTGCATTCTGTGGTGGTAGGGGTGGTCCTGGAGGCCTCCCCAAGGTAAGGGAACATTTGTTTCGCATTCTGCTACAATTTTTTAAAGTCATATTAATCTGAAAAGTTTAATTTCCACTTACTGAAACAAATATTATCTTTGTCTAAAAGTCTGCTCTCTTTCTTAGTAAGCAAATTAGATAATCCTCATCTATATATAAAAAAGGGTGTGTGTGTGTGTGTGTGTGTGTGTGTGTGTGTGTGTGTGTGTGCGCGCGCGCGCCGCATAGGCTCCGCAACGCCTGCACCGATCGACACCAAACTCTGTATGCAGACACTTTGCGGCCTGGCGACAAACGCTGCAGGGGCCTGAACACGTAAGTGTGTGTGTGTGTGTGTGTGTGTGTGTGTGTGTACTTCAGCTGATATGTGGTGTCCTGAGGCAATCTAGTATGATGTCATTGCTGATGTCACTCTGATTATGACATGCAGAGTATAACCTTTCCAGCACCTGAAGACTTTAAAGTGTTGAACAACTGCTGAACAGAAGCCCTGCGGAAGGGATCTGGGATGTTGGGATCTGGGAGACGCTCCCCACGCCACTGGAGTCCAGGTTTGGGGCTCCCTCAACGTGGGGGGGGGGGTGAGAAAGGGTGCGAAACAAAACATCCGCCATGCCCCGCTGGAATGCCTGGAACGATGGGCTGAGCTGATTGGTAATTTCGTGTGCAATAGAATCTTGGGATAAATACCTACCCGGGCAACGCTGGGTACCAAAACGCTAGTTTAAAATAAATAAGCATACATCTCATTCTCAGACAATCCCTTTTTAAAATAAGTAAAGGAATTCATTACTAGATTGTGGCTTATGGAAGCTTAGCTCATATAAACAAAACAAATCAGAGAAGTGAACAAATGCAGAGAAGGTTGCAAGCTACTGAACTTTTAAAACAAGGTTGTATCTGAGCCACATCTTTGATGAACTCTGCTGTGCATTGATTTTGATAAATGTTTTGCATATATGAGCCACAATTTTGATAAGAACTACAAATGACTTTTTTCTTGCAAACATTAGCAGATGAAAGCATCTTTTTTGTTCTTGTATCTCACAGGGCAATGAAACAGTTCCATTAATTATCCACTAATGAGAAAGCAACCTATGGGTTTTAGCAGCAAATTTTCACCCCTTATGGAAAATAGCATTAATGTTTTCTAATGTGTAACTGTTTCTTAACAGATGAGTTTTAATGAGCGTAACATGTCATATTGGCACTTCATGACATATAAGAGGTATTATAAGCTAGCAAACGATTTCTAGCTCAACCAAATAGCAAATACATTAACATTTATTGTTATATCAGTATCAGATTATGGAAGCTCATTCTAAGACAGAATAGTGGTGGACAGAGGCCTGGTGCATACGCCTTGTTCTTAGCCCTTTCCGGTGAGCGGGGGACTGATAGCTATTCCAATTACTGGTTTAAGGCACCCAAATTCATTTACCTGTATAGATTGCACATACTAAGTGAACAGTTCAGGGCATCCACTAATGTGCTCATTGCACCTGTAGTTCACATCCCCTGGAGTGCACAAGGAAAAATAGGGCACATGTACAAACCCAGGAGAGGTGAGACAAAAACCGAAGGGAATAGATGGGAAAAGAAACCAAAACTTGAAACTCTACCAAAAATCCTCCAACACATACAGAACAGTTAGTTATCTGATCAATGAAAAAGAGAATAAAATGAAGGGGCAACACCCAGCTGACCCAAGAGCAGCTGTCTAAATTTACTCGGTTCTATGACTTGGAATTAAACGGCACATGGTTTTGGTGGCTAACAATTCAAGAGAAATGCAAATCACTTTTTAAATAATAATACCTCTGAATTTACAGAACATTAATGATCTATCTATGTATATAAAAACGGATGTGGCTGGGTGTGTGGCCGGGTGTGTGGCCGGGTGTGTATGTTCTGAATAGGCTCCGCCGTGCCTGGACCGATCGGCATGAAACTTGGCACGCACGTACCTTGCGGCCTGGCGACAAACACTGCGGGGGTCAGACCCCCCTCGCGCCCCTGGGGGTGGGGGTCCCGACGTGAAAATGGTCAAAAATGGCCAAACCTGGAGTCAGATCCACAGTTTTCAGGGTCAACGAGATGAGTGGCGACCCTCCCGATGCCGTTGGGGTCTGGGTTCAGCCCCCCCCCACATGGGGGGCAAAACAGGGTGCGAAACACAGCGTCCTCCATGCCCTGCTGGAATGCCTGGACCGATTGGCACCAAACTCGGCATGCGGAAGCCTAGCAGCC
>JAJKFI010000049.1:3004022-3042742 GCA_029204185.1 Lerista edwardsae
ATTGGCACCAAACTCGGCATGCGGAAGCCTAGCAGCCTGGCCACAAACACTGCGGGGGTCGGGGCCCCCCTACCGCCCCCGGGGGTGGGGGTACTTGGGGGTCCCCGCGTGCAAATGGTCGAAAATGGCCAATCTCAGTGTCAAATCCATAGTTTCCAGGGTCACCGGGACGAATGGAGACACTCCCGACGCTGTGCGAGTTCAGGTTCACCCCCCCTCGGCGTGGGGGGCAGGAAGGGGTGCGAGACACAACATCCGCCATGCCCTGCTGGAACGCCTGGACCGAGCGACACGAAACTCGGCACGCATACACCTTGTGGCCTGACGACAAACACTGCGGGGGTTAGACCCCCCTAGCGCCCACGGGGGTGGGGGTACGGGGGGGCCCAAGTGAAAATGGTCGAAAATGGCCACAATCGGCGTCGAATCCATAGTTTCTGGGGTTGCCAGAGCGAGCGGTGATGCTCCTGACACCGTCGGAGTCCGGGTTAACCCCCCCTCGGCATGGGGTGCGGGAAGGGGTGCAAGACACAATATCTGCCATGCCCTCCTGGAACGCCTGGAGCGATGTACACCAAACTCGCCATGCGCGTGCCTTCCAGCCTGGCAACAGACAATCTGGGGGTCAGGCCTCCCTAGCGCCCCCAGGGGGCCAGGGCCCCCGCGTGGAAATGGCCAAAAATGGATGAAATCGTCCTCGGTTCTGTAGTTTCTGGGCTCACCGAGGCCAACAGCGACGCTGTGGGAGTTCGGGTCCGCACCCCCCAATGTGGGGGACGGGAAGGGGTGCGATACGAGATGTCCACCATGCCCCACTGTGACGCCTGCAGCAACTGGCGCCAGACTCAGCATGCGTATGCCTCGCAGCCTGGCGACAAACACTGTCAGGGGCAGGCCCCCCCAGTGCCCCCGGGGGTGGGGGTGCGCAGGGGGCCCCAGGTGAAAATGGTCGAAAACGCCCAAAATTGGGAGATGGGTCAGGGATGGGTCACGGATGCGAGATATAAACACCCGGGCAACGCCGGGTAACAAAAAGCTAGTTTAGAATAAAACGGTATTGGCTTCTTGCATGTAAAGGCATTTTTCTTTTAGTACATAACTTTAAAGTCAATTTATATCCATTGCTCACAATCTAATGAGCTGCTTTAGGCATAACAAAAGGCATAAGACATACACACAGCAGGACCTAGAGCAGTGATGGCGAACCTTTTTGGCTTGGTGTATCAGAAATTCAGAAAATTCGTAACTCAACTCTGCTGGTGTGTCATCCCCCCCCCCGCCAGAACAAAAGACAAAAAAAATTACATATTGAAACACATTGCGCTCTCTCTCACACACACACACACACACACACACACACACACGCTCTCTGGCTGTCCACTCTCTTTCGCATGAACGCTCTCCTACACACACACACAGAGGCCAGCAGCAGCAGTTCTGCCTTGTGTGCTTGCTTCCCGCCTCTCTCCCTGACTCTCTGTGCATGCGCCCCAGGATTCATAGTGCTCCCAAGTGGAAAGAGAGCAAAACCAGCCAGCCCCCCTCCCTCCCTCCTCATCTCCCAGACACCTCCAGATGCAACCTGTTTCCCCCTGGGATTGTGTAACCTCCCACACTTCTTTAGTAGAGCCCCTGCCGGCCTCCCAGCTACTTGCAAGAGCTCGCTTGGGGGCAGGGCTGCTTCTGATCGGCACAGGCTCAGGGAAGCAGTCTTTAAATGCTGGCAGCTCCAGCGGGGCCACGTGTCAACAAAAATGCGTCAGCGTGTCAGCCTTGACACACGTGTCAGAGGTTCGCCATCACTGACCTAGTTTTCTTTGAACAGGAAATGCATGGTGGGAGGGCACCTTACCACACTGCAGAAAGCTTTTGAACCCAATTCGTCCCCACCTCACTCCCATCCCCATCCCCACATCCATGTGTCTCAAAGGCAGCCCATCATGCAACAAGCTGTTAGGGAAAAAGAAATGAATTGAATGTCCCACTGAGCCTGCAGACTTGGATGCAAACTATAGCCCAGTAAATAATGAAAGATAACCATCTTCCTAAAATTCAACCTTATAATTTCATCAATATTTTCAGACATGGAAATCAATGTTTTCTTTAGCTATGAATCACATCACTTACTTGTTTTTCAGATTGTCCATAATCGGAGCCTTGAGATGGCAAAAAGTAACAAATGTGGCCATTATTTTTAGCTTTTTCACGAAGAGCCATAGCGGTCCGGACAGTGGCATTTCGAGCATGAACAAACACCATCACCTGGAAATCAAACAGGAAAAAGTCTGTAACTTAGTGGGTGGTTTAATAAAGCACACATTTCCTATGTAATGGGTAGCCAAATCTGAAGCTTCCCCAGCAGCCAGGGTTACAACAGCGCCAAAATGACTGTGCTGTATCCTGTTGGACCAAAGAAGCAGCCGGAGCTCTCCTTGGGGTAAGGGGACAGTGGCTCCCTTACCCCGTGTTGAGCCCTGGTGGGTCTACTTCGATCTGTGCTCACTACTGAGTGGGAGCAAAAGAGTCTTCTGTTGGTTTCTGTAGCACGGCAGGGGGTTCAGGACTTGGTGGCAGACTCTGCTGCCATCCCCTGCCGTCCTCACCCCCTTCTCGGCCCTGATCCTTCCCATGAGCTACCCTCTCTCTGCTCAGTTCTGGCCCCTTCCACCATCCCAGAAAGCCTCACTGCTGGCCGGCAGTAACACTGCACGGTACTCCAGCAATGAGCCTTCCTGGTGTGAAGGCCCAGTGCTGACTGGCACTGGCCTCAGTGCCAGCGGTACACCCATACCACCGCACCTGAGTGCCTTACCACATTCTTACAACACCCAGCACTGGGCTCAATTGGACTGGGTCCTAAGCTTATACTGGGTGATTAGAAACATGCCATTATTCAAACAAAGAGTAAATGTCTATAAAGACTATCTGTGCTCATAAGCTACTCCATCTGCTTCAGCAAAAAAAGAAATATTCCATGTATGCCCTGTTGCAACCTCCTATGAAGTGACTGAGGTTGTATGGTTGGGTGGGAGAATTCCATGTGTCTATCAGAGTTTCCATGCAAGAAACTTCCGCTGGCAAGAATTCCGCAAATGTGCCATAAAGCACGTCCATGACAACGTACTGACTGTGCTGGTGCTCAGTTAGCATCAGGTCCCAATGCGGGCAGACAGGATGGCTGGTGCACCAGCAGCACCAGCCACAAATAAGCCCATTTGGGGCAGGGGGAAGGTGGGAACAGGAAAGAACTGGGCAGGGAGGGGCGGAACAGCCCTGTGAGGGGGTGGGACCCAGCGGTCATGGGAGGTCTCAGATGCAGTTTTAGATGGTACAATCCAGAAACAGGTTGACAACTCATATACTATTTGTGAGATCTAAATCTTGGTAATTTACTGTAAAAGAGTTACAGTCTTTAAAATACAATGGCTGGTGCAAAATAACTAAGGCATTCAGATTTTAGTGAGATTCAATTTTAGTGAGTGAGCTTGTGTTTTATTATTATTGAAAAAGAAAGGAAGAAAAAAATCAAATAGTATTTATATACCACTTTTCAACACGAAGTTCACAAAGCGGTTTTCAGGCAAATAATAATAAAGTTAAATGGCTCCCTGTCCCAAAAGGCTCACAATCTAAAAATGCAGAACACCACCAGCAATAGTCACTAGAAAGGACACTGTGCTGGGGTGAAGAGGGACAATTACTCTTCCCCTGCTAAATATAAGAGGAACACCACGTGAAAAGCGCCTCTTGCCCAGTTAGCAGGGGTTAATGCTCTGTATTCACTGCTGCCACACTACAAAGTTTTATAAACCTCTATCTTTGTAAACTAGAACAGTATGTTCAACATAATGTTGGACTGCTGGAGTTCAGACCTAGTTTTGAAGCAGTGGGGTAGTTGTAGCAAAGAAACTTATATATGTATGCAAAATACAAGCTTTATCTAATGACTTTTCATACATGTAATTTTAAAATATAGTACTGATACAAGACCACAACACAAGTAACTTCCAAAATATATCCAATTTCAATCTACTGAATGAGCACATAAAACAGAACATCACTACAGGCCTAAATAGGGTTAAATTTAGCCTGTCCTAACTATGTCAAGATAATTTTTATTTCAGCGGCTAACCTCTATGCATTACATTATGCAAATAAGTTGGGAAAAGTAATTTGGAATAGAGAAAAGTGGTTCCACAGCTACAAGCTGTGTAATTAGATCTGTACTCTGAAGTTCAAAGCTAGCTCTGGTGTCTCAAGAGCTGAGAGCTTGTGTAGCTTTTCTCAGAAAAAAACTAAGCTTTCAAATGACAAAATATGCAAGCAAAGCACAAAGGAAATGTCTCCAGGTTAGCTCTACAGAATTTTATGAATATTTGAAAAAAAAAATAACGATTTCTTGCAGAAGACACTTTCCCTTTACATTACTCAGAGATTATATCAGAGTGGCACGATAAATTTATACTATAGTGATTCCTCCCAAGAACAGAGATGGGTTTTAACTAACGTGTCAGATAATATTTCCTAGTATGTCAGAAATAGTGCATTTGGTTAAACATGCAGGCTTACTGATACAATATTCTGCATAGGATAGGGACAAGAATGTTTGTTGGGGCTACAAGTGTTTATCAATGGCTACTAGTCATGACAACAATGGGCTACATCCAGGTTCAGAGGCAGTATGTTTCTGAATACTGTACTAGTAGCAGGGGAGATATCTGCCTATATATCCCACTTCTGGGCTTCCCCAAGGCATGAGATACCAATGTGGACAGCAGGATGCTAGATTAGATGGACCATTTATCTAATCCAGTAGGGCCCTTCTTATGTTACATGAACGGCATAATGTTTTGCGTTTTGAGAACACTTATTGTCCCTGGTGGGATAGCAAATCACCTTTAGAATCTGTCAAGTGATTTGGAAGTGTTCTTCGAACACTGCTGACTAACCACAATGGCTGATCCATCAAGCATCCATCTAGGAAGCTGATCAACTACTTGATCTCAGTCATTATTATTATGTATGTCTTCTGTAAAATGGAGGCACTCATACAGATTAAGTGGGAGGGCAGATAAGAAAGCAGTTTTCAAATCTAATGAATTACATAGTACATCTTCTTTAGTGATGATACTGGCAGTGGTAAACATCCCCACACCTTCTATTGAATTGCCAGTTGTCATCATGAGGAAAGTTTCAACTAATGAATCAGCCAGAAAAATCAGCCTCTTTTTTCCAAAGCCAAGACTTCCATTTCCCTATCTGATGGATTTGCTATCCTCTCTACAAAGAACATCCCTTTTCTTCAGCTGAAGTTGGAGCACAATTAATTTGAATACAGAGCCAGGTTTAGAGCTACAACAGGTTTCATCTTGTGCCACTGAAGAACATGGAATCAACATTTCTCATCAAAGGAGAAGAACGCTTGCAAACAGAGATGCAGTTGTGAACTGAGCTCTGTTAGTTCTCTATGATTAAAGCTAGCTCCAAGAAGCCACCTTTTTGTTGTTGTTGAGCAAAACTAATCAGCGCTCTCCCCTATAGTGATGCCAAAATGTGATGTGTTTGAGACTGTACACCACCCAAAAGCCTGGGATTTTCTTGTCACTTTCTGTCTCTCTAACCTTCACAGAAAGTGCTCATGGGTCTAATGAGTTCTTGCATTTATTCGGATATTTCTACAGCCACTGGTGCTCTTAAGTGCCATCACACCTGTACAAACTGTTTGGATTTGCTAGTTCTTCAATGGCTCTCCTCATTTCTGTCAGTACACTGGGTGCTTTCCCTGAAGCAACTTTCGAAGGGATTTCTTTTTATATTTAGCAGGAGGGGAGGAATTTTTCCTTTTCACCCCACCATGGTATCATTTCCAGAGGCTGTTGCTGGTGCATCTTTTATGTATTTTTTGAAGACTGTGAGCCACTTGGGGACAGGAAACCATTTATATGTTTATCTATGAAAACTGCTCTGAACTACTTTTTGTTGAAAAGCAGTATATAAATATGGTTAATGGCAATAATATTTGAGGTCACTGTGCAAAATCCAAGGGAGGTTCACAGTTAGATACTAGAAAAACACACAGTCTTAAAATTATCTACTGAAGTACACATAACTATGCTAGTCACCCTGTAGCCTTTGTACCTTCCCAGGGGCTCTTGTACTTGATCCTGTCCCTAAGGAAGGTCAAGAAAAAGAAAGCCCAGATCATAAACACTTGTCATGAGTTTATGTATGTATTTATGTAGTAAACAACAATAGTGATAGCTAGAGGTTTCCATTGGCTAGCATTATCTTCCTTTCCCTAATGAAGAATTTTAAAGCTCAAATTTTATGGGGACAGCATCAATGGAAGAAGTGCTAGTTGTTACCTTAAAGAACTGCCTTCTGCCCTATGAGTGTACAGTGGTTCCCAAATGTACCGGAGTCATTGTGTCCCCACAGCTTCTTATTCCCAGCTCAGTCAGGTGCTGCCATCTTGGATCTCATGAAACCTCACGAGATCCAATATTGTGGTATCCAAATTAATGAAATCTCATGGAATCCGTCCTTGTCAGTGTACCATGATGCCCTAAGGACCCATGATGCACACTTTGGGAACAACTATGCTAAGGCCTTCTGTAGAGGCTCTGCTCCATGTGCCAGTATTGAATGAGGCTTGACTGGTGTTAAACAGGACAGAGCCTTATTCAGGATAGCCTTCTGGATCGGGAACTCCCTGTCTTAGGAAGTTTAGGAAGCCCCCCTCTGCTTTTAAAAAGGCACTTAGGATGTACCTGCTCCACCAAGGTTTTGGCAACAAGTTGAGCAGTTCCTGCCTGCTGTGCTTGGGGGAAAAAAACAAACATATTTTAATCAGTCTCCCATTCCTTTTTGAATTCCTGAAATGATTTTTATTGTAAATTGTTTGTATTCTTATTAGCTGCCTATTCTCCTATAAGCTACCTCGGGCTATGCCACTGAAAGTTAGGATGGTTGAAATATTTTAAGGATAAGGGAAAAGATCTACCCGTAGCAAGAGGAAAATAGAGATCTAGAGGATACACAGTCTCCATCTTCCCCCTGACCCATTCAACAGTAAATGTTAACAAATTTTCAGTGCCTGACATCAGCAACAAACTCTTTTATCTCCAGTATTTTCCCTATTAACAACAACTGGCACTACAGACCCTGAAATCGGTTCAGTCATTACTCCCACAACCTCTTTTGGACTCCAAAAGCTTTCTTCAGCTCACATATATTTCACTATCCAAAGCAGAACTATTTTAAAGTTACAGCTCAATTTTATTTCAGTTCTATAAAACAACAGCTGATAACAAGCTAGCAAGACATCTTTATCTCCTGCAGCATGCAAGTTTTATCTCTGGCAATCGAGATTTACAAAGCTGCTCTTGCCTACTATGTTTGTTGAGAGGAAAGATGTCCTTCAGTAAGCACTCCATCAAACTACACATCTGTTCTGTTACTGGTTGATCCGATAACCAATTTTCTTTGAAAGGTAAACTACTGACAGTAGCCTACAGATTTTGAAGCGAATTAAGCACATTAAAATGGGCTTTTGTTCTAGCTATTTCTCTTTAAAGAACTACTCAGTCTTTATTTCATTACTACAATGGTCTAATACGATTACTGGAATGGCTATTTAGAAAGTCTTGCAAGTGCAGAGCCTCTAGACCACACCATCAATAGTGACTTACAGCAGCATACCTTTAAAGAGATCATCTTGTAATAAAAATGCTTTGCAAGAAATCAGCTGCAGATCAACTGTAAAGTTACAATTACAGGGATCCCTATTACACATTTTCCTGCATTTAAGCCCTCTTTTTGAGAAACCAAATAAAAACACTCCCTACACTTACATCCCTTACTGTGGTAGCCCCACCTACATATCCTCTCCCCTCTGAGCTTTTAAGGGACACTCCCAATTCAGGCACCCCCATACCCAGGGGTCCCATATCTGCGGTACCCCTGCATGGGCAGGGAGGGAAGCGGTGATGGTGCCACAGCGATTGCACTTAGGTTGCAGCCCCCTCTGATCTCCTCTGCAGCTTGTTTACAAAGCTTTTTTCTCCAAACTGTTTTCCCCTTAAACCGGAAGTATCAGCAGGTTGGAGATAATCAATTTGTAAACAAGCTGCAGAGGAGATGGGGGGGGGGGTTTGCAAGCCTCCAGGAGGCCAGTGTTCCCCCCCCCAGGTAAGTGAAAAAGCCCCTTGGCGATGGCAGTGGTGAGATGGGCAGAAGATTTAGCCGAGAGGGTTAATGCCTCTGTTTGCCCGAAGATAACAGCTGAAGATCTGAAGGTCGTGAGCTCGAGACTACCGGAAGTCTCTGTGAGAGGCAGACCTTGCAAACTGCAGCTGATTAAAAAGCTGAGTTCCAGCTGCCTCATGGGAGGAGGAGTGTGCTGAAGTCAGCTGCGTCTCTGGTGGGAGCAGGGAAGCCTCTTATCAGCCAGCAAAAGACAGACGGGTGGCTAAGAAAGAAAGCTAAATTAAATCCAGAAAGAAAGATCTGTATGAGTGTTGTTCTTGAAAGATAGAACATTTCTGTAAATTGCAAAAACCTTCGGGTTTGTGAATAAAAGTCTGCCTATGTAAACCGCCTTGAGTTACAGTCATTAGAGAAATCTAGTGATCTTAAGAAAGGCAGTATATAAATTCATGTATTATTATTATTATTTATCTCTGCAGCACTGTCACTGCAATCAAAGCAGGACTGCCCCCTTTAGGGGGGAATGCTCTGCTTCCAGTTCCCCTGGTGGGATGCGACCCACCACTTTGGGAACCATTGATTTAGAGAGGTGATTAAAAGATGAAGGAAGGAAATGGGCCATGACATTTTGGTGAAACGGACAAGGAAACATGGCACTAAGTGGATGACCTATGGTTGGGCTCAATGTTTTAAAAGTGTGTGTCTGTTTATGTGCCAATGATGCGTACAAATCACATATGTGAGAATAAGCGGGATAGGAGAACATATAATCAAATAAGGAAGCACAAATAAAACAAACGTAGTGGTAATTTTGTGGGATTCAGCCTCTTGGAACTATTCTGGATGCAAAACGGAAGTTACTTGAAAACTACCAGATGTCAGGTGGGTTGCGGAAAGCTGGGAGCAGCCATCTTGGAAACTGCAGAGCTTACTTTTGTTATATTCCTTTTGTGAATGTTAACTGTTTGAATTTTCAAGTGAGGGTTTTTTTTTGTTTTGTTTTTATGTAACATTTTGTCCTAATCTTGCTGTCTGTCAGGAATGTTTCGTAGTTGTACAACTGATGCAGTCCAAGAGTGCCAATCTGCATTTCAGGAGTGTCATTTTATTATGTTACTATGACAGCACTTCCTGCTTGATGGTATCACTTCCTGCCACAACATCACTTCTAGGTTAATGACAATACTTCTGGTGGGTCCCAACACAGGTGCCATTCTAAAAAGTGGGTCCTGGTCTAAAATGTTTGAATATCACTGACGTAAGGTGTTGTGTTGACAAGAAGCAATTCTAGCCGAGTGGTTCTGAATAGGCAATTCTAGAATATGAAAATCCAGCCTCTACTTGCATTAAAAAATCCCTACAAACACCACACACAAATTAGGAGTGCATGCACTATGGTTTATAAATCAGGAAACGTTCATGTGTGAAATTAGAGGAAGTTGCAAGCAAGCCAAAACTAAAATGTAATCATTAGTACAGAAGGTACTACTCAGCATTGCAACTGCTATCCGATCCTGCAACTTGTGTCTAAATATAAATAAAAAAACAAAAAACACTATAATGTGCAGAGGAACTAATGTAAGAGTCTTAACAGCATTTCTTACTTTGGTATGATTGCAAAAATTAAATAAATCTATCGATGTGTTAAGAACGCATACAAACAACTCCAAAATGCCATGTGTGAAAGCATCATGCATTCCAAACATTTATTTCATTTTTATGTTTATGTCCTGCTTTCCCTTTATAAAGGAGTACACAAGAGCTAACAAAAATACACATATTAAAACATCCCATAAACATTTCACGCAGCAAAGACATCAGCAGGATAGAGTTCCAATGGATTAATCTAGTGGTTCTCAAGCATTTAGCACCAGGACCCACTTTTTAGAAAGACAAGCTGTCTGAACCCACCAGAAGTGATGACATTAACCTGGAAGAGTTGTCAGAAGGGGTGCGAAACAACACGTCCGCTATGCCCTGCTGGAACGCCTGGACCGATTGGCACAAGACTTGGCACGCGTATGCCTTACGGTCTGGCGACAAATACTGTGGGGGTATGATCCCCCCTGGCGCCTCCAGGGGTGGGGGTGCAAAGGGGTACCATGTAAAAATACTCGAAAACAGCCGACATTGGTGTTGAATCCATAGTTTCCAGAGTTGCCTAGAAGCTTGGGATAATTTGTTACCCGGGCAACACCGGGTAACAAAAGCGTAGTTTAAAATAATGAAGAACCCTCCCAAGCCTTTGCTAATCTGTTTTTTTAATTCCCCACCATCCCAAAGGCTGCAGTTCTATTTATAACACACACACACACACACACACACACACACTGCAATGAATGGGTACCCACCTGAAATTGGCTTGTGACCCACCTAATGTGTCCCAACCCCGAAACACTGGAATAATCCAAATAAAGAACATTTTTGCCTAACTAATTTAAAAAATGGCACCTTGATGCAAAATTCTTCCCCCAGTAGCATATACAAATATTTGCTTCATTGACACATTTAACTTTAATGTTATTATTTGCCTGAAAACCGCTTTATGAACTTTGTGTTGAAAAGCGGTATATAAATCAATCAATCGATCGATTTAACATACTAATTTTCCTACTCTGATACTAATTTTCCTACTCTGCGGCCACATCATTAACTACTGCTGTGGAAGGGAAGACCATAATATTATAGCATTGTAACCCCAATTGTTCCTACACACAGTAAGGCTGACTCAATACGAGGATGATACCAAAAATGGAATTCAGAGTTGTACAAATACAAAATAGTATTTCTATTCTAAACAACTGTTGTAGTGAGCTTTAAAAGTCCCCCCCAAAAAAGGAGGGAGGTTACACATAGTACAGAAACTTGACATAATCCCTCACTCCAAAGGGAAACTATACTCCCAATTTTTCATGTTCTGTTACGAGATTGTCCTCTTTCTTGCCAAATGGCACAGAAGCAAGAATTAACCAATTGATATAGCAAAATAGTGATATGGGAAAAAATAGTTAATTATTTGAAAAGGGAAGAGAACAGCAGCTGATGTCATTAGGGCAGTTCCAAGAACATGCTGAATCAAAATGAAATAGGGAATAATCTAGTGCAAAGCTTGTCTTAGAAACCCAAACTACAAGAAAAGCCAAGTTAACTCTGTAAGCTCCAGAAAGCTTTCCTTACTGGTTTTGGCAAGGTTCCAAAAGAAGAAAAAGCGACACAGTGAGATGAAGACATCTATTATTATCCCTTTCAGCAAGCAACACAGGAAGAGGGGAGTTCAGGGAAGAATGCTATCGCCGCACTTGCACTGACTAATTCAAAGTGAAGCTTACAAACGAGACATCTTATTAGTCTGAGCAGATGGATAAAAATTAAATGCTGAGTCGCCAACTTTAATTTCCCAGTAGCCAACAAGAGCTCGAAGTCTTGCAGAGTAGGACGGTTGAAAAATCAACATGAAAAGATTTTTCTCCATCTGTTGGAACATTGCCTGTATAAGATACAACAACCTCCCACTGTCCTTATTCTTTAATAATTATAACGCACATGACAGCTATTAAAATCTACGAACATATGACTTCAGTGGAACATCACACTACAGCCTGTACTATGATAATATAATCTAGGGCCTTAGCAGCATGAATAATATAAGGGTAAATTATGCTTTGTTAAAATGCTACGTGGGGAAAGTGGATAAAGGTCTGCCTACATATAAAAGATGCTGCAATCATATGCCCACTTACCTGAGACTAAGTCTGATTTAAATCAATGGGGCTTACTTCTGAGTAGGCATGCATATGGCTATGCTGTTATTATATTTATAATTATTTTCGTATTTATTGTATCACGAGTCTTTCTGTGCAGAAACATATTGGTAAAGCATGTTAACAGTATGAATACGAATCCTAGATTTAAGTACAGCACAATTTACTGACCTCTAAATATTTACTGGATGATACTTGATTCTCAAATTGCCAAAGATAATAGAACTGAAATTTTAGTTCTCTGAACTAATGTAAAATGGATACCTGAATCAGATCCTTCCAAAGAACTAGTGATAATGATCTTCCTGCTTAATGATGTCACTTCCGGCCATGACATCACTTTCAGGTTAATGACTTCATTTCCAGTGGGTCTCAACACTAAAAAGTGGTTCTTGGTGCTAAAAAGTTTGAGAACTACTGTTTTAGAGAACTAGAGTTATACATCTAACCATATAAAGGACTGTATTAGCTCACAACTCCAAGATTTCTTTATTTTCTTTTTTAAACTCTTATGTCTTTTAAAATCTATATTATCTTACTCTGTAGGCCCCATATCTACAGTAGGTTATAATGACAAGTAGAAAGGAATTCTATAGGTTCCTGCATATGCTTGCCCTAGTTGGACTCTGCAGACTGCCTTATACAAAACCTTCATTTTAAAAGCTTTTCATTATTTCTGCAAATCTCAGAAGGACGAATCACCTAGTATCTGGACAAAATGGAACAGAGGGAAATCAAAGTATTTACGTGTGCAAAGAATAAACCCTCCTTGATGGTATTCACAAACAGTGCCTAACTGAGACCCAATCATCTAAACATACCTGATGTCCAGCTGTCACTTGCTTCAAGACATTTTCGTAACAAACTTCATCCATATTATTCAGCTGCTGAACCTAAGTGATACAATGCAAATGTTTATTGCATGGGTATTGTCTAAATTTAAACCTTGCTTTTTAAGTACTGCATTAGAATCTAGAATATGGCACACATTTTTAGAAACCCATTGATACTGATAAACATGTGCTTTCAAAATAATTACACATTTATGTTGGATAGAGATGCTGAGAAAATATACCCCTGCTAACTGGGAAGAGGCACTTTTTGAAGTGGTGCTCCTTTCATATTTAGTTGGGGGAGGGAGAGTAGTACTGCCCCAGAGTAGTATCCTTTCTAGTGGCTACTTCCTGGTGTTCCTTCGGCATCTTTGTGAGCCCTTGAGGGACAGGGAATCCTTTAGATCAGAGGCTTTCAAACTGGGGCATAGCGATGCCCCAGCCAGTACCCCATTAAGGGGCATGATGACAGCAGTCCCAGGATCCCACTGTGAAAAAGGGTTTTTTACACATACTTGGGGGTAACACCAGCCCTCCAGAGAGTTCAGAAGACCCATGGCCCCTTCTGCATGCCTCTCCACACCTCAGAAAGGCTCCCAAATGGCAATCATCACCCACTTCTGGTTTTTGGACTGGTTTTCAGAGGGCCAGCGTTCTAGGTATGTGTGGAAAAAACACACAACCCTTTTCCATGGTGGTGGTTCAATCCTGGTGCGTTGGAGTCTGGCACCAGCCCAGCACAGGCAATGAAGTGTTGCAGACGTGCTTTATGGCATGTTCGCAACACTTTTAGCCGGCAGGACACATGTTCTACCAGCAGTAACAAGCTCAGGACTGAGCCCTCAATATGCTGATATTGCTTTTGGAACTTGATGTGTTATCACTTGAGAGGAAGGAGAGAGTGAAGCAATCTACTTACCTGGTAAAACCACAACTTTAAATTACTAAACACAACAGATTTAAATTTTACAGAACCTTTGTACAACCTTTAAACTTCTTATTCAATCTTACATTAACACTGGCAAGACAGATTCACAGTCGGACCCTAGCCCGTCCTGGGGCAGCAGGGACACATGGCCTCAGCCGTATCCAATGAAGCTTAGGAGTAGGTGGAGGTCTTCTTGGAGTAAGGGGATATTTTCCCCTGCCTGGCCACTAGCCTGCCCAATGGTCTTCATCTGGTGTAAGTCCAAGCAGTCCCATCTAAGGCTGCCAGGCCTGGGAGGATAGGGTATGGAAAAGGCCTGCTTAGCAGATCCTGTCCCCTCCTAGGCCTGATCTGCCTCCATTCTGCCCTGTTACACCCCATCCCCGCCTTCAGAACGCCCTTCCACTTCCCTCTGCCAGCCCATGCACTGCTTGGCGTTTACTTACCACCAGGGACTTGGATTTAATACTGGAGGGCTGGCTCAGACCTTTCCACCAGTGCTACCTACACTAGAGTAGTTGCAGATGCGACTCACAGTTAGGATTGCACTGTCAGAAATGTTATCTGCCAATAACACTGCATTCATATTAAACATCATAGAGCAATATAATTCCTGATCACATTGCCACATAATTAACTCCACCCGAGTTCTAAGAGAGAAACATCCATCATTAAGGTAACAACAGCTTAAAATGAACCCAGGGAATTCAAAAGTCAGAACTGTCTATGGCACATCATTGTTTAAAAGGTTAGTTGATTGTGGTGAATAAATAACTCACTACCAAAGAAAAAGGAACTGTCATCTCTACTATCACCACAAAACATTCAGTAATGAAGGGAAAAGGGAATTGAACATCACCCAGAAGGTTTAAGAAAAAAGAAAAAGCTTCTCAAATCCAGACTTAATGGAAAAAAAATTTAACAGAGGAATCAGTCAGAAAAAGATGTTGCTAAGTATTTCATCCTACACAGACAATTCTGTGTTGCTGTAGCATATAACTGGGCTGATCTGGAAGTTCAGCAAAAGCAACAAAGAGCGAATGTACCATTGATTCCTATTTCTCATTTCCATATTGCTATATACAGCATGCAAAGAAGCAACTGGCCCCTCTTTCCTTTACAGTAAGAGTTTTTCTTGAGCAGCACAGTGGCCAAATTCTCAGATCCATTCTCAGGCAATAATTCATAGCTTCTCATCCAGGTGAGAAGAATATGGTAGAAACTGGTTTCAATGCGTACAAAATGGAAACTTCAGTAGTACAAGACATGGTTGCAAATGGGAGTGAATCAGCTATGCCACAGGACATCAATGTTATTGAGACACACTGGCTCCAATATGATTCTGGGCTCAGGTGTGAAATTTTGGCATTAGCCAAACATCCTAAACTGTCTGGGATCAGATTATCCTAAGGGTCACTATGTGCAGACCCCAAGATTAGCCTTGGAGACCTTGTTCTCTGGCCTATTATTAACAGATGTTCAACTGACAGGTATCAGAGACAATAGTGGCATGAATTGTGGAATTCCTTTCCCAGTGAGATCAGACTGATTTTTAAACAGATGGTCTAAAGCTCTCTTTAGGAAAGCATTTTATACTGCAGGAACTAGTTTTTATGCCTATGGGTTGTTTTAACTTGTGAAGCTTCTGTTCTAATCTATTATTCTTTTTTGTCATTCAACATTATTATTATTATTATTATTATTATTATATTAGTTTTAATAGACAAATGTATATAAAGCAGGATATAGATACAATAAATTATGACTTAATCGTGTACAATGGTTGGGATAATGCAAATGCTTAATATTGTAAGCCGTCTTGGGTGCCCATGGAGCAGAAAGGCAGGATAAAAATTGATCAATCAACCTAATAATAATAATAATAATAATAATAATAATAATAATAATAATAATAATTTAATAGTCAAAATAAATAGGCTAAATATTATTGATGTATACAATGTCATCACTGTATCTAGCACTTTAGTAAAGATTAAAACAAAAGCGTACTCCAGAGTGTCAAATTGATAATGAAGTCAATAACAGGAGGAAGGGGAAGAGAGACATACATGAGGTAGCAAGGGACAAATATAAGCTGATTTAATTATATGTACTTGGGCCTAAGCACACTTCAAGACGAAAATATCAGAGAGAGAGAGAGAGAGAGAGAGAGAGAGAGAGAGAGAGACAGACAGACAGACAGACAGACAGACTACTTCAGATCAGAAGACAATATGAATACATTTCTAAATGCAGTTCCCTCAATGTCTTTTTCCAATTCTCTTTTTTCAATTTACCTTATTGGTTGTCTTAATTCCTATGAATGTCTGCCCAAGAGGAACAGGTCGAAAACGGCCATCAAAGTAGAATAGACCAATATAGGGGTTAACATGAAGAAATGTAGCAACATCAAGGTAATTGGGCAATGTCGCTGAAAGGCCCAAGATCCTAATCATGCTCTGTGTTGATTCAACCTGAAAAAAAGAAAAGAATAAGAAAAAAACTATTAGGTTATCTTAATTTTATCAGACATAAAAATGAATAATCTCCACATACCGCTACAGAAAACATCTGACAAGTATGTCTAATATTTTGTCTACAAAATGTGCATCTACAAGATTCTCAAACAGGGCACTATGAACTATTCTGAAACGGGTAGGGTAAAGAAAAGAGTTTCCTATAGCAAAACTTCAATATGGATGAAAGGAACAGAGTTCAGGACAGAAAGACAGGATGAAGGAAGTCGAAGTTACAGGGGCTGGCAACACTGAACTGCTGGAGCAGGGTAGAGACCTTTTGTTTCCAGTCTAAGGGTGCAGTCCTAACCTGGAGTGCGCCATCCTCCCTGACTCGGAGAGGGGTCCAAACATGCTTTATGGTGGCCCTTGTGCCAGCCAAACTTTGTTGGCCTAAATGTGCCGGCCTAACTCCAGGTTAGGATTGCGTTCTAAGCAAGTTCATTCTGATCTTCACTTGAGTGTGGGCGCAGTCCTATGGAAAATTGCTATTAACTTGTTTAACTTTAGGCAAATAATAGCTTCAAGAAACTTAGTTGAAAATAGCCTCATGGAGAGAATTCTGTCTTTAAATTTAAGGATTGACAAGACTTGCTTTTGATAATTAAAAATAGAGGAATTTAATTTGCACACTAAGTTTACCGAAGGCAAGTCAGTTCCGCATTAGGACAGTAACACCGAAACAGATTTGAGTCAAAGAGCAATCCTGTCACAATTTATAGGCGTGTCTAACTGACAGGTAACTGGAAGAAAATAGGGACACCATATAATTTCTGCAATTACTGAAAACTAGTGCATAAAAAAAAGGAAAGGTGTGCAGGCAGTTTTTATGGTTGTACCCAAAGTGCTTTTCAGTGCCATCTACGTTTACTGCAACCAGTTAAAGAGAAAATAAAAAGATCTGTACAGCAAGTTCCCATATTAGGAATGGCTAATCATCTTTTTTACATATCTTAAAACCATCATTCCATACATTTAAAATCTGCAAGGTTTTAAAAACCTGATAAATGCATTGATGAATATGATTAATTCAAAAATAAAACTCTACATGCTGATTAAGCTTTAATGTCGGGGCATTGGATACATGACAACATTATTTAAATCTATGAGTTGGCATCTTACTGTTGGAAATGTTGTATTGTTCATATGAACTTTATTGTGGGATTTCTTGGAAATATAAGACTTTCGGCCATAGATTATAACATTAACTGGAGGCATGCTTGGATATTTTGTCCCTTTTGACACAAAGTGAAGACTATAAATTATCATAAAAGGATACGTTGTAGAGTTAGTAACTAGTTTGCTAGTAACAAATCAACCAGATGCCAACTAGAAAAAAAGTAGAAGACTTACAATACTGGAGTAGTTCCATAGGGCTTGGGTAACAGATATATATTCAAGTTGACATAAATTGTTAGAAGATGACATATATTGTTTTGTTAGAAGAAAGGCAGTAAGGGGCCAATCCGACTGAGCCCAGCACTTGTGGTACACTTGTACCACCAGCGCTGGGTGTAGTAAAAGCACTCTGGCGCCAGCAGTAAAAACCCCTCAGTGCCGAGAGGACCTCATTTTAGTGAGTGACCTGTGGTAAGTGTCACCACCCTCGAAGTGGTAGGAATGGCAGCAGAGTCTTCCACAGAATCCTGAACACTTTCCTGAGCCACAGGGACCGACACAGGCCTACTTGGTTCTGCTCCTGCTAAATAGTGGGCGCAGATCTGAGTAGATCAGGACTGCTGGGGCTCTACACAGGGTAAGGGAGCCAATGTTCCCTTACTGAGGAGACCTCCGGCTGCTTCCCTGGTTCCACAGGGTATAATGACTGCCTTCTTGGTGCCCCTAGAACCCTTGGCACTGTGAAAGCATAGGATCAGGCTGCACATGTATTTAAAAAAATGACTCTTGTTTATAAGAACAAATACCATGATGTTAATCCATGCACTATTTAAAGTGTGTGTGTGTGTGTGTGTGTGTGTGTGTGTGTCACTTGCATAAAACTTTTTTTTCCTGCCTTCAGAACTTTTCTCTGTATTAAGGCAACGAATTTCTGGACCACTGATGTTGATTTTAGTTATTTTCTTATAGTGCTTGCTAAGAAACCAGACACTTACACCATTCTTTCAAAAGGGACAATTCTTACTTTCTTCTTACTTAGCATGTTCAATATGCCAAGCTGCGCACCAGATAGTGAAGGCACTCAGAGTACACTGGAGAGAAAAACAGTACATACTTGGGTCTGAACTCCACTTACATGTGGCTAAGACACTTTTGGAAAAATGTGGGTACTGCTTCTCCCCTACAAAGCAGCACAAGGAGGGAGAAACTGCACTTAACATTTCTCACACACATTGCTTCCCTCCTCTTCTGCCCCACCGGTCAGGTTTCCGGAAGGTTGCCTCCCTAATTTGCAAATACACATAGGAACATTTTTCTACAGGAAGCAAATACAGATGCACTCCTTTGAGTGAGAATTTTCTCTTCGGCTATGTGCACAATGAGCAGACCGACTGACTATCCTGTAACAGCAGGATTCACTGCAGTAAACACTTGCTAGAAGGCACCTGGCTGAATAACTGCACTTTAAAACAAGGGGTGGGTATTAAGGAATCACATATGAAAACTCAAATATCACCCCCTAGACTGCCATGAGACTGCAGAGGACAACATTTCCTACAATCAAGTCCCAAATATTTTATTTAGTGTTTGGTAAATTTATAAATATTTTAAAATTAAATTAAAATAAAAACATAATTAGTATCAAATTTATGCATAAAAACAAATTTAAAAGTATACATGTCTACACTATTCAGAACAAAATGCATTTGTTACTAGGCAACTACTCAACTGAGTAATGCTATAAATGAGTCGGGTACAAATGAATTCCGATATTTAAAGTACTCTGGCTCATAAACCCTCTTTAACAGAACTGTAAAAATCAAGCAGTAGGAAAAACACACAAGAACCAAAACTGCTAACGACATGCATTAAGAGCACTGCAACTCTCCATTATTCTTCAATGATTAAACTTGAACAGCATTTATTATGTGTCCTGTCATACTTTATAACTAAAAAGATCCACAATTAAATCTCCCCCGTGATATTTACACAGGACAGCATGCAAAGGAATCTTGGGTCCCATACATGTACCCCCAGGCCAGGGTGCTCATACCACCGTCTCCTGAAGGAACCAGGCTGAGAGAATTGTTGGGGCAGTGCCTCACCCATTTCCAACGACCCACTCAAATTCCCAGTGATCCAGCCAGAGGGAGGGAAGCAGAACAGATACCCAGGCCAGGAGACCTCATATCAATTTCCTGTAGAGATTAGCACTGCCCTCAATGAACTGTTGGGTCAGCCCCTTCTCCACCTTCCCAGGAGCTAATTGAAGATCTGTAAGCCCTAGAAGGTATGGAAGAAGACAGCTCAAGCCAGGGGAACTCTTATCATCTGCTCATAATGATGACTTGAGACAGGCCTGTTGCAGTCTTGTAACGTTATGCAGGTTTTTTTCAAAATTGTAAATCTTGAGTGCGAAGGTAAAATCTTAGTCTTCGTCGTCTTCTCTGTTGTCTTCTCCTTCGCCAAGAGCAAGCAATACTAAACTGATGGGGGTAATTTCTTCCACCACTAACAAATACTTGCATGGGAAAGGCAGCCATCACTGCATCAACAAAATAATGACCACAAACTGTGCATTATTTCTTATGAAGCTAAAATGTAATGCAACTGCAGTAATTTCAAAAGTGGATGTTACAAACTGTATGTTTGGAGGGTTTTTTGCCCCCAAATTTAAAGCATTTAAGCATTTTCATTTTACATCCATGTTATTTTTCAGGAATGCACTACTTTAAACATCAAAGCTACAAATTAGTTTCTGAGGAGCCTTTTGATGTCATATCCACAGCAAATGAAAAGCTTAAAGCCTTTTTCCACTAAAGTTGTGTCAATTCAATTTCAATAAGTTGTAAAAGCAACCTTTAAAATTCCCAAAAATGCATAATGCGCATTTTGCGCACATTCATGCTTTCATACTGTCTGAGTTAAGGTCACATCAGCAATTTCAATATAAAGCTTTCAACCTGCAAGGTATTTTTAGCTCCATCTTTGGGCTAAAATGTACTAAAACCTGAGCTCAAGAAAGCATGCCTACTCCACAGCTGACACATAGAGCCATCAGTGTGTTTTGCTTCTCCTTCCCATTACCCAGACAACTATCTCTTCTTCCCTAAACTTATACTACAGCTTCTAAAAACCTATAGCAGAATTGCTCTTCCAATATTTGAACAAACAGCCTCTGTCGTTCTTTTAATTTGGATTATCTACTAGTGCTTATATTTGCACTAAGCTAGTCAGCTTTTTATTGGTAATAACACAATTAGCTCCCACAAATTCATTTTCTCACCTCTTTTCAGCCTAATGCATAATGCTATTAATCGTTTAATGAATTTTGAAAAAAAAAATTCTGGTAGTACCAGACTCTACATTTTCAGAAGCATTCCCTTTCAAACACAACAATCACAAAGTCTGAAACATAGGACAAGTCTTGGCAGGACTAATATTGCTATACTACTGACCACAAATGAAGAGAAGATGAATTAAAAGAAATGCTAATGTTTATGTAAGGTATAATCAAGCTTGACTACTGAAATTTTGTACCTGGAAACTGACGTGTTTGTTCTAAGAAGAACTCAAGTGCCTTTATCACTGCTTGCTATAGTTGCCATTTCTGTTTTCCAATTATTTAACTAGCTTACACATCATGTGGAGATTTCTATGGCATACTATAGAATTTACCATTTTTATTATGACATAATTTCAAAATGGAATCAAGTGGCTGGTTCAACCAGAGGCATCCAGGATGGCAAAAAACTGTTCAAAAAAGTGTGCCAGGAACTGTGCATCACACTGCAGAATTCTCTTATACAGGTCAAGGAAGAACGTATCCCAAATGTATACACTACTGTATATCATCTGCTCTTACAAATAGAAACTCTCCCCAGTGAAAATGTCATGCTTCAGAGATCTCCAACACATTTAAAACAAACCCAGGTAATACAGCTCAAAAGGAAAGCGGAATGAAGGGAGAACACATTTACCAGTTTGGAACCATTTCAAGATCTTCTACCATGTTCAACTAAAGTGAGAAATACGGGTGGTGTTAAGGCAAAGGTCATTCGCTGTTTTCATCGCTCAGTATAGTATAATTCATACATGGTAACATAAAGTGGCTTTCTTCAGTTAGATTACTGATCTGAAGTAATTCTGATAATTCAGAAAAAAATATATAAATATGCATGGTTTTTGTCCTTTTAATGTCATGAAGGTCGGCAGAACCCCTTCTCATTTCCACTCCCTCCTTCAAAAAAGAGAGATGAAGATATATGTAGTATCTTCTCACGACAGCCTTTATGGACAACTACTTCATTGGAAAGCAGCTTCGGCACAATTAAAAACCTATCTGTAATGACTTGATTTTTCACTTGTAACTCTATCATTATTTTTGAAGATGTTTACTCAAGTAAGAATTTGACACATACCTGACGTAAAGTGCGTGCCACTAAACTCTCTAACACCGGTCCTCTGTCTTCGTGTAGCAGGTGTACTTCATCAAGAATAAGGAGCTTCACCAGTTGGGAAAGAGCTACATCTCCAACGCTCTTCCTTGTCACTACATCCCACTTCTCTGGAGTGGTCACAAGCATCTAAGAAAGAAGCAGACAGAAGCCAATGTAATGTATATCGTTTTAAAAAATGCCAAAGTATTAATAACAAGTTTGTAAGAGGTAGAGAGCTAAGCAATCATGCGGCCAGCAGAACTTTATTTTAATGGAGTTCAGTGCTAGTCTACCAAGGTGTTTCTTACTTAAAACACCAGCAGTGCTTGAATCCAGTCCTTAGAAGCTCACTCATTGCATCATTCCCTGACCTGCTTAGCTAGCCAAGGCTCAACTATAAAAGACTGAATGGGCCTATTCCACTGAAAATGGTTCTGTGGAAATAAGTGTATACTGTGGTGAATAAAATCTTAAATTTCACATATACATTGGCAGGAGCCAGTGGCAACCATTCAGGAAAGTGGGGTTTGGCTCATAGTGGATAAGCTCAATGAAGATGTTGGGCCTCGTGTGCAGCAGCTGTGATAAAAGCTACAGGCATGTCCTGGTATCCACTGATTCGGTATCCACGGTTTCAGTTATCCACAGATACCACAGATACTGGGAGTTCTATTTAAAAGATAGGGGAACATTAAACAAATCTCTCTTTTTTAACCTTGTTGCAGCAAAACCATTGATGTTCCCCTATCTTTAAAAAGGTGTCCCCAGTATCCACTGTTTCAGGTATCCACAGTGGGTCTTGTCTGATCTAATAGGATTCTTACAGTGTAAAAGTCTTTTGTACCTTTCAGCAGATAATGCTGGAAAGTACAGATCCAATACCTGATGCTCTGGGATGTAGTTTAGAATGCTCCCAAACAGTATAGCTAGGAGAATATTTTCATGATCAGTAGATTCCTCCCACCCACCCAACTTATAGATATCCTTTGCCATAAAGCTGAACTAGTGTCCTCGGTGTATGAACACATTAACGTGTAGAAGGGCTAAGCATATCCACTAACTTTTTTAAAATGTCAACATTTTTGTATTAACACTATGAAATTCAATCTCATCCGGCAGAAATGCAGTTACTTCCCTAGGTGTTTTATTTACGGCCTGGCAGTTATTGCTGAGATTTAAGAGAAGTTATTTGTTGTGTATTTGCATCCCTATAGTAGAAGTGATAAATCACTGCCCTGGAAGTAATAAATCTGAGGTTTCAAGGACATGTGAAAACATTACCTTATTCTTTCTGTAAATGAAAAGCCAACTAACATCCATTAAAATAGAACTTACTGTATAACTTCAGATTCAAAAACTACCTTGTAAATAGAATGAGCCAAACCATTTCACAGCACACTCTTATGCATTTCTACTCAGAAAGCCCCACTGAGTTTAAGGGGATTTGGGGCCCAATCCTATCCAACTTTCCAGGACAGATACAACTGTAATGCAGCCCCAAGATAAGGGAAGTGCTGTTACCTTGAAGAGGGCTGATTGCCCCCAACAGTAGGGCGCAGTGCATGCCCCATTGGCACAGCTGCACCAGTGCTGGAAAGTTGATTAGGACTGGGCCCATACTCCACGTAAGTGTTATAGGAGTGCAAACTTCAAGCTTCAGTACTTTAAAGAAATTATAGGTATAGATGGTAAAAATTCAGGCAAACTTTCACATGACCTATGGGGAGGGCATATAGTCATATTCATGTTTACTGATAGCTTATTTAGGATGGGTCTCTTGGATGCGCCAGAATATTTTAACACTGGTTAAATTATTTATTCATGGTCATCTTTCTTTTTTTAAAAAACCCTACATTTGTGCTACATGCTTAGGCCCAAATGAATGATAATACTAAAGAGGACAAATGGTTTCCAGTGTTTTCACATGACACACACATACAGGTCCAACCTTTTTATACACTGATTTTTTTTATACACTGATTTGATTCAACACGGATGGCCACTACAGATAAGGAAGACACTGCTGATCTCTGGGGAAGGGAAAAAACACACATCCCTGTTCTATCTAGGGAGTCAGTCAGGGTATCAGACTATTAGAACTGCTGTTTTCAACACACTTTGAGACCCTCACTTGCTGAAAAATGGAATTTGAAAGTCCATTCCTCAGTGAGAGGGAGCAAAGGGAGGGCGTCATTTTTCTCAAAGCAAGCTGAAAATAGCAGTTCTAATTGACTGACTGACTGACTCATGTTTTGTTTTAACTGCTTTTATTTAACACAGTTTTTGTTATCAATAGGGAGTTCCAGAACCAAACTCCAACAGATACCAAGACATGACTATACAAACCTTGAACATCTGATGAAGGCAAAGGGCTTGGTCATATCTTACATTGTTTAGAGATGCTGCAACACAACCTTTGTTTAGCAAATGGGGACAAGATGGATAGATGACTGAGAAACTTATTTTAAGAATTTATACTCTGCTTTTCCAGTTAAAAACAGTGCAAGGCAACTTACAAAAAATCAAAGATAATATCAAAATCAAAACATAACAAGCAAGCAATGATAAAACAGGCAGCCAGACATGAATTGTGGGCATATGAGTACTATGACGGTACAAACGTCAGATTTTCTGGCATACTAACTAATAAAACTCACTGAGTCTAAATACTACATGCAGAACTAGAATTTAAAAACCATCATCATACTGTTACAGATGCAAGTTATTAACACTTTGAAATGAGCCATGTCAACCACAAAAATTAGCAGCTGCAATTTTCATAGAACATTAATTAGCAAACTGTGATGAAATATATTTAGCAATGCATATTAAGAATTTAAAGGTGTGAAATGCTACAAATGCAAGCTACTTAGCTAATTTGCCGAAGCTAAAACTGGTACTGCTGCGATCACATTCCTCCTTGTGCCACAGTCATGCTGTCACAATTTAAAATATAAACAGATGCAAGTATTTTTCCCTCTTGATTTTCAAAGTGTTTAGACACACTCTGTGTTAAGTATAGTGCTCTTTATGGCTGCATATTGTAATTAAAAGTTTCCCATTGCTCTCTAAATAAACGATATGAATTAAGTCTGGATGCTGTATATTGAACTGAAGACAGGGTGAATTCACCGAGCACAGCTGCTGCACAATCTCAGCACTGCATTTCAACAAAATTCCGACATAAATGCAATTCAATTTAATTGAGGACTAACGGCACCAGTGCCTGATGGATTGAGTCCCAAACACCACCCTTCCTCAACATTGCAATGCCACCAGATTCTCCAAGGACAAACGCTTTAACGAGGCCGGTGTCCTCTTAGCCACCCTTAGCATCCAAGCCAATCTTACTTGGCTCAATGGTCTTTCAGAATTCACGAAAGCATCTGAATTCACGTACGTATCTGCTACAGGATGTAGTGTTATCGATTACATAATAACTTCATTAGATCTGTCGCCATTGGTGTCAAATTTTGAGATAGGGGACTATAAACTAAGTGATCATCTTCCCCTTTTACTGGCACTGGATATACTGGTTCCACACCAAATACAACCTCCCGCACATCTAATTGGCCTGGACCGATTTATCAAATTTCCTTGGCACAGTTCTACCCTCAGAGAGATCCAACAGCTTCTGGGAGTTCCTCGCTTCAATGAGCTATGGTCTTCTATCCTCGTGGATGACCATCCTCAAACAACAGTAGACAGATACGAAAAACTCATTGGTGACATCATCTCCAATGTTTCACCTTCCCCGTCTGAGACCGTGGACTGCCCAGGGACTGGGACCCCCTCCTGGTTTGACAGAGACTGTAAAAATCTAAAGACGCAAACCAGAGCCCTCTTTAAAACTTTTAGAACATCAGATTCACAAGCTGCTCTGAGAGACTTCTTATTAGCTAACCACCAATTCAAAGAACTGATCCAGCAGAAGAGAAACTTACACCTGAAAGAACAATGGAAAAAACTCATACTGGCTTCATCCCAAGCAAATCCCAGAAATTTTTGGAACATCATAGCTGGGACATTCAGGCATAACACTGCAGACCCCAAGCTGGTACCTACACATTGCTGGAAGCAACATTTCAGCCAATTATTCAATGACACATCGGTGCCCTCTGATACGCTCACAACTATTTCGACTAACCCACCTTTGGACTGGCCTCCGATAACTGAGTCGGAAATTTGTGACTTAATTGCAACATTAAAACCGGGCAAGGCCCCAGGATTTGACAACATTATCCCAGAATGGCTGAAGGCGGATCCTGCCTTTTGGTCTCCTATTCTCGCCAAGCTCTTCACTTCAGCTAACTGCCACGGGGTATTACCAGGGGCCTGGAGGAAGTCAATAATAGTTCCGATATATAAAAAAGGCGACAAGAGTGCTCCAGAGAATTACAGACCAATCAGCTTGCTTTCAGTGGTCGGAAAGCTTTATTCTAAGACTTTGCTAGCTCGCTTAAACGACTGGATCGAGCAGAAGAACATCTTGGGCCCCGAACAAATTGGTTTCAGACCTGGAAGTTCTACCTTAGACCATTGTATTATTTTAGCTCACCTAATCTACAAGTATACTATTCACATCAAATCTAAATTGTATGTTGCTTTCCTAGACCTCAAAGGAGCATTTGATAGCATAGATAGGAATTTACTTTGGTCCAAATTGGAAAGAATGGGAATGGACTGCAGCCTGCTGTATCTAATTAAGAACTTATACTCAAAAACATCTTGCCAGGTTAGGTGTTCCTGGAAGGGCCATTTATCTGAAGAGATTCCCACCAACAAAGGGGTCAAGCAAGGCTGCATATTGGCCCCCTCGCTGTTTAATCTCTTCTTGAATGACCTGGCTCCAGCCTTGGCGGAGGTGGAGGGCCACCCTCCCAAGCTTGGGGACCTTAAGATATCCATCTTACTGTATGCTGACGATGCGGTTGTTATTTCCAGAACGCGCTTGGGGCTCAAAAGATTGATGCACCAATGTCTAGATTATCTAACAAGGAACAAACTGCAGCTAAATTTCCAAAAATCAAAAATTATGATCTTCGCAAGATCTTGGAAACCGCATAAATGGATTTTCAATGGCCACCTTATCGAGCAAGTGAAATCCTTCAAATATTTGGGGATCCTGTTTTCCTACAACCTCTCTTGGACAAGTCATTGGAACATGATGAAGGCGGCGGCTTCGATCTCAATGCGGGCTATCCTGAAATTCTTTTATAAGAACGGAGGCTCGTATGTCCCGGCTGCCCTCAAGGTGTTCAATGCTAAGGTTCTTCCCCAAATTCTATTTGGAGTACCGTTGTGGATAAAATCATCTAACCACCAGCTCGAACAAATCCAAGCAGTGTTCCTGCGTAAAATTCTAGCTGTTCCAAACTGCGTGCCATATTCAGCCCTATGCCTGGAGACGGGCCAGTCTATGATTGAAACACTAGCTTGGCTACGCACTTCAAAGTTCTGGCTGAAACTCTACTTCAATAACATAACCAGCAGTTTATTGTTTCACTTCAAGAAAGACTCTCTCTCGTCAGCTGGCTCCTGGGAGTCTAAAATCAAGCAACTAGGCATTGATGTGGACCAACTAGGGGCGGTAACGCAAGCAGAAGCCTTCCGACAGATCAAACAAAGGTTGTTGGACATTCAGACTCAGACTCTCTTAAGCACAACCAATAGATCTGGTCACTCTCTGGCATGGAAAATCCCTTTTGAAAAAGGTAAAACTTTGAACTACCTCCAGTCCTTAACCAACCCTAATGAAAGAAGGGCCCTTACGTTGGCCCGTCTGGATGCCATGCCCTCTGCAGTTCTATGGGGAAGGTATAGAGGCATCCCCCAAGAAGATAGAACATGCTCTTGTTCTTTGAGCACAGTTGAATCCTTGCCGCACATGATCCTACATTGCCCTTATCATGAGACTAAGAGATCCAGTTTACTAGGCCCTATTTTGTCCAAGAAGATGTTTCTTCCAGACAATGACAAACTAAACATTCTTTTCTCACTATCGGATCCATACCACCTCAGACTGTTTGCTTCCTTTCTGCATAGCATAGTTGAATTTAACAATAGACGAAAGCCCACTGAACTGCCATTGCCAGAGTGAATCTATCTGGTCTAGAGACAGCAAGTGTTTTACATTGTTTTAATTATATTTTTAAGTTCTGACAATAACATTGCTGTATGTTTTAACTTTTGAGATGCCATTAAAGGTTTTGACTGACTGACTGACTGAGTCCCAAACAGGGTAGATAAAAATGGATGATTTAAAAAAAAAATCGGATTTTTTATTTAAATTGGATTTGTTTTTATTTTTATCAAAATGCTTTGGGAGTAAATCTATCTAAAGATAGTGTTCTATTTAAGATACATTAATAATTTAGTTTATTCAGCATGAAATGGAGCTTAGTTATGTAGCATGAGGCTGTATATTCTGCAATATTTACATTTTTGGTAAACTCATTCAACGAATCCAAGCTCTGCAAGCAGAGATAACATGCACTGCATTGATGCATTTACACAATCTCACAGTAACCATGAGATTAATAATAAAACAAAACATGTTTAAGCAAATACAAGAATATGTACTATACTGTTATTGTTTAATTAAATAAAAGAATGTGAGTAGTTCTCCAATCGGTTCTGATATTGCTGTTTTACTAAACTGACAGCTTATTATTCTAAATAGGAAACCTTCATTTTGTTTGCAAATAATAATATTAAAGATTCTAAATACCAGCAAGAATGAGTCCTTACATTTAAAGAGCACCTGTCATTTCAGATCCATCATGGCAGTGCCTATTAGCAGGCATCCACTCACCTGCTGCCTGCCACGTCCCTCACCTTGTTGTGTCATTTCCACATCATCAGCCGTCCCATTAAAGTGAATGGGACTGTTGGTGAGTCAACAGCGGGTCAGAGGAGGAACCGCTGCGGGACAGAGATGACAGTTGCTCTTTAAAAATTATGATCTAAATCGAGTTGATTTAAATCAAGCCTTTTTACTAGTGATTTAAATCGACTTGATTTAAATCAAGTCCACCCTGGTCCCAAAGTCAGAACAATACCAAAATACCTTGCCATATTCAAAAAACCCAAAAAGCATGCATTTGCTGAGCTTTGGTTGCACAAGTTCTGTTCGCTGAGCTCAGAACACTGTGCAGAATAGCTGTCTGGTTAGACCCCTTATATTAGCTTCCAAAGAGATGCAAAACTACAACCAGTTTTGCATCATCAGAACCTTGTCTACCTGAAGGAGATATGTGAGTCATCATCCCGCCCCACACTTCCTGGTATATTAGCTTCAAACAAGCCAGAGCTGTGAACAATTCGGAGCATCCTGAGCTGGGGTGTGCAATTATAGCTGCTCAAGCCCAATACAAGTCTCTTAGCATACAGTCCTCAACCCACTGACCCCCCCCCCCAAAAAACAAGTTATTAGGGGTTGAAGCCAGCAAGTTCCCTTCTTCCTGGTTTATTCTATTATTGGAATAATTGATGCTCACCCATCCTTATTCCATGGTTCCAGAAAGGCCGTGAGCATGTTCATCAAGGCATTTTGGAAGCGGGTGGGTGATTGACAAACTAATTCTTTCTACATCTCTGTGGAGCAATCCAAATATGCAGAAATCCCTACTTTGAACAGTCCCATTTCACTGCCCTACTGATTAGTACAGGGCAATTAAGTTCACTTTTAGAAGAAATTATTATTTTCCCTCCCTTTTTACAGTCACATATTTTGAGAACAGAGCTATCAACCTCATTCCAACTGCAGTTACAAGCAAGTACCCAAGAACAACATGGGGTGCTGGGTGGGCATGCACAAATTCATTTACATTAAAAGAGCCATCTAGCCAGTTGAATACAGACCAGATGATAATTGCAACATAGATAGAGGTGCATATCTGCATTCACACACAGAGTACTCTCTGGCTGCATACAGAGAACGTAGCTTTCATAAATATTAGACTGGAAAAATCATAGCTAGTTTTACCAGTCCTTCTCTTTTACAATTAACATTCAGGGGCTGTGACCATGACAAGTTTCACAAACAGCCATAATCTCATTTAAGAACATTGGAAAGTGATTTCATGTTTGAAGTACTGAAATTCCCTTCTGCAGTCTTTCCTTTTACTTCGGTTAGCAATCTGCACAGTGCTTTCATTTATATCACTTTTCCACCACTTCAGTCCTCTCAGTACAAACATGGACAGAAAATAAAGTGTCACATTTGGTTAATGAATTATAACTCATGCAATGAATTATAAGACATTGCAATCAGGCTTTCGTATTAGGACATGGCCAAACAGAAATGGGTTAACTGTCAATATTTTGACTGTCAACTTACATTTTAATCTGCCCATGTAATCCCCACCCTCACCCTCAGCAGTGCCCAGATAATCATTAGGAACCGCTCCAGAATTTGTTTCATCACCAAGAAAAGGAACATAGAAAAAGTATGCATAAAATTGCTAGGCAAGTTAAAAACAGTTTTCAAGTTAACACCAGTGGATGAACCAAAGACGTTATTAACTCAGGCATACAGGTCATGTTTCCAAAAGACTTTGGTCAAGCCTCAAACTCCTTGTTGTGTACATGATTTCCACAACCCACCCCCATCACACATCTTGCAAGGAAATGGGTTTCAAGCTGAATGCCAGTTTGCACTGCATCTTTTCATTGTATTTACATTCTGTATTTGCTCACCTGAATGCAATTCCACTAACCCCTGTACATTGCATCAAAACATCTGCATTGTATTAGACCTGCATTTTGCATTAACCTATGTAAACCTCACTTTCCCAGACGCCCCTTGCACCATGGTGCTAATCTGTATTTTAGCCAACAGTGCTTAGCCCTGCTAACCTACATTCTGCCTGACTAAGAATTCCCTTCCCATTCACATCCCAGTTACTCATTCACACAGTAAAACAGACTATACATTTATCCACAGCCCAGACATGGACAATTCACCTGCTCCCCCAAGATCCTTAAACAGTATGGGATTTTCACTGGCAGGTTTTCACTCTACTTGGACATAACACGTGTGCTCAGGACCGAGTACCCACACTGCTCTCACAGGACCACCCGGACAAAGTAAACTTCTTCAGGAAGACAGGTAGATATCTTGTACTTTGAACTCACTCACTGGTTCTCAAACTGTGGGTCTACCAGTGGGTTACCTACCAGACCTAACAGTGGGTTGTGACCCAATATTTAGTGGTTTGTGAAATTGACAAGGCATAAGAACATAAGAACATAAGAAGAGCCCTGCTGGATCAGGCCAAGGGCCCATCTAGTCCAGCTTCCTGAATCTCACAGCGGCCCACCCCAGGTGCCCCAGGGAGGCAGGAGACAACAAGATGCTTGCATCCTGTTGCCACTCCCTTACACCCGGTACCTGTAGCCCACCACCTTTGTAAGGAGGTTGCACAATCCATCATTGCCTATAGCCCACAATGGATCTTTCCTCCAGAAATCGGTCTAATCCTCTCTTAAAGACATCAAGACCAGATGCCATCACCACCTCCTGTGGCAAAGAGTTCCACAGATTAACTACCCGCTGGGTAAAAAAGTACTTCCTTTTATCTGTTTTAACTCTCCCAACCCTCAGTTTTAGCGGATGCCCCCTGGTTCTGGTGTTGTGAGAGAGGGAAAAGAACATCCCTCTATCAACTCTATCCCTTCCATGCATAATTTTGTATGTCTCAATCATGTCCCCCCTCAGGCGCCTTTTTTTTAGACTGAAGAGCCCCAAACGCTGCAGTCTTTCTTCATAAGGGAGGTGTCCCAGCCCCGTAATCATTTTTGTCGCTCTCTTCTGCACCTTTTCCAACTCCACTATGTCCTTTTTGAGATGCGGCGACCAGAACTGGACACAATATTCCAGGTGCGGCCTTACCATTGCTTTGTACAATGGCATGATAATATTGGCTGTTTTATTCTCAACCCCTTTTTTAATTACCCCGAGCATGGAATTGGCTTTCTTAATTGCTGCCGCACACTGGGTCGATACCTTCATGGAATTGTCCACCAGCACCCCAAGATCTCTCTCCTGAGCTGTCACAGACAGCTCAGAACCCATTAGCCTATAGGTGAAGCTTTGGTTTTTGGCCCCAATGTGCATCACTTTACATTTGTTTACGTTGAAACGCATCTGCCATTTGGCTGCCCATTCCCCCAACTTGGAGAGATCCTTCTGGAGCTCTTCACAATCCTCTCTGGTTTTCACCACCCGGAAAAGTTTTGTGTCATCTGCAAACTTGGCCACCTCGCTGCTTATCCCTGTCTCTAAGTCATTTATGAATAAGTTGAAAAGCACGGGCCCCAAGACAGATCCCTGGGGCACTCCACTTTTCACCTCTCTCCATTCTGAAAATTGCCCATTTACCCCCACTCTCTGTTTCCTGGCCCTCAACCAATTCTGGATCCATAAGAGGACCTGCCCTCTTATTCCCTGACTGTGAAGTTTCTTCAGCAGCCTTTGGTGGGGGACCGTGTCAAACGCCTTCTGAAAATCCAGGTATATGATATCCACAGGTTCACCCACATCCACGTGCCTGTTGACCTTTTCAAAGAATTCCAAAAGGTTTGTGAGGCAAGACTTACCCTTACAGAAGCCATGCTGACTTTCTTTTAGCAGTACTTGTTCCTCTATGTGTTTTAGGATTTTATCTTTGATAAGGCTTTCCACCATCTTACCCGGAACAGACGTTAGGCTGACCGGCCTGTAGTTTCCAGGGTCCCCCCTTCTCCCTTTTTTAAAGATTGGCGTGACATTGGCTATCCTCCAATCGTCTGGCACCGTGGCCGTTTGAAGGGACAAGTTGCATACTCTAGTTAAGAGGTCAGCAACTTCGTTCTTTAGTTCCTTAATAACTCTTGGATGTATACCATCTGGGCCTGGTGACTTATTTATATGTAGTTTATCAATTTGATCTAAAACATCTTCCTTATTCACCATTATCTGCTTTAATTCCTTAGTTAGGAAGGGCTGTTCGGGCTGTGGTATCTGCCCAAGTTCTTCTGCTGTGAAGACGGACGCAAAGAATTCATTTAATTTCTCTGCAATCTCCAAGTCCCCTTTTATCTCCTCTTTCCCTCCCTCACCATCCAGCGGGCCAACCGCCTCTCTGGCAGGTTTCCTGCTTCTAACATATTTGAAGAAGCTTTTATTATTCCCCTTTATGTTGCTAGCCATGCGTTCCTCAAACGCTTTCTTGGCCTCCCGTATCACCTTCTTACTTGTCTTTTGCCAGAGTTTATGTTCCTTTTTATTCTCCTCACTGGGGCAAGACTTCCATTGACGGAAAGAAGCTTCCTTGCTCTTTACAGCTTCTCTAACTTCGTTTGTCAGCCATGCAGGTACCCTCCTGGACCTTGTTGAACCCTTCTTTCTTTGCGGTATACACTCCCGCTGGGCCTCTACTACTGTCACTTTAAACAGCCTCCACGCAGCCTGGAGGGATTGGACTCTTTTTACCTTCCCTTTCAATTTCTTCCTAACTAGCCTCCTCATCTGAGGGAAATCTGCCCTTCGAAAGTCCAGGGTTCTTGTGTCAGATTTGCTCTGCACTCTTTTCCTGGACATGCATGGCAAAACCAATCGCAGCATGGTCACTGTTCCCCAATGGCTCAGTAACACATACATCCCTCACTAAGTCCCGAGTGCCACACAATATTAAATCCAGAGTCGCCTGTCCTCTGGTCGGCTCCATGACTAGCTGCTCTAAGGCACAGTCATTCAACACATCAAGGAATCCGGTCTCTCTTTCTTGACCAGAGCAGCAGTTGACCCAGTCAATATGAGGATAATTGAAGTCCCCCATGATTACAATCCTGTCTCTCTTGGTCACTGCCCTGATTTGTTCCCTCATTTCAAGGTCACCTTCAAGTTTTTGGTCGGGAGGACGATAGCACACCCCCACTATTACATTGCTCTTACGGCCTGGTAGTTTAACCCACAGTGACTCCACGGAGGAGTCCGGCCCACCTTCAGTTTCTACTCTGCTGGATTCTATCCCTTCTTTGATATAGATGGCCACCCCTCCGCCAAAACGCCCTTCCCTGTCCCTCCTATAGAGTTTATAGCCTGGAATTGCAGTATCCCACTGATTCTCTGCATTCCACCAGGTTTCCGTTATACCTACTATATCAACGTTTTCCCTAGCCACCAAACATTCCAGTTCCCCCATCTTTGCTCGGACACTTCGGGCATTCGCATAATAACACCTATATATGGGGTTCTCTAAGGAGGGACTGTTTTTTGATCCCTTTCCCCCTCCTCTCTTTGTACTGGACAAACTATCACTTACACTCAGGTTTGAAGTTCTAATTCCTACTCCTCCATTGCTCTTTGGTACTCCTCCACCCTCCTCTTCCCGTAGGGATGAGGAGTTCCGAACCGGATGCCACTCGGCTCCTGTCGGCTTTCCCCCAGGGATCAGTTTAAAAGCTGCTCTGCCACCTTTTTAATATTAAGCGCCAGCAGCCTGGTTCCATTTTGGTTCAAGTGAAGCCCGTCCCTCTTGTACACGCCTGGCTTGTCCCAGAATGTTCCCCAGTGCCTAACGAATCTAAACCCTTCCTCCCGACACCACCGTCTCATCCACGCATTGAGACTCCTGAGCTCCGCCTGCCTAGCTGGCCCTGCATGTGGAACTGGTAGCACTTCTGAGAACGCCACCTTGGGGGTCCTGGCCTTCAGCGTCCTGCCTAGCAACCTAAATTTGGCTTCCAGGACCTCCCGGCTACATTTCCCCACATCGTTGGTGCCAACATGCACCACGACCGCTACCTCCTCCCCAGCACTCCCTACCAGCCTATCTAGACGAGACGTGATGTCCGCAACCTTCGCACCAGGCAGGCAAGTCACCGTGCGGTCCTCACATCCGTCACAGACCCCTCTCTCTATATTCCTAACTATAGAATCGCCCACAACAAGGAGACCACGATCCCCCTCCCGCCGAGGAGCATCCTTAGTGCGACTGGATGCGGGCTCATCACCGGAAGAAGGGGCCCCCGCTGGGGGATCGATTCCCTCTACTCCAGGCTGATGTCCTCCAGCCCTGAGACTCCTTTCCCCAGCAGCTGAGGAGCTGCCTGGCTGAGAATGGGACGAAGCCTGCAAGTCCCCGGAAGTCTCACCATGAACCCTCACTACCTGTCTATGCTTCTCCAGGTTGGCAACCAAGGCCTCTAGGGAGCAGACACGTTCCCTGAGTGCCTGGAGCTCCTTGCACTGAGGACACACCCACGACTTATGCCCCAGAGGCATATAGTCATACATGTGGCACTCTGTACAAAACACTGGATAGCCCCCATCCAACTGCTGGCTGTCTGGCTCCATCTCTGTATTTATTCAGGGATGAACTGCCCTGCTTCTCAGAGAAAGGGCAGGGTCTGGGGCCCTGGCTTCCTCGCCCTGCTGCTTCACTCGCACAGATGCGTAACGCGCTTTTACCTGGCACTTGGTCGCGGACGAGGCACTTCGTCGCAGGACAGCACTCGCTGCTCGTGTCCACTCGCTTGGAACTGCTCTGCTATATACAGATTAGGCTATATACAGATTAGGCTATAAGGCAGATTAGGCTTTGTGCATCAAGGGTTACACAAGCTACTAATTGGGGAAGCACTACTGCCCAATCACCATTATAGCCATAAGGTTTTCCCACGACCAAATAGTCTAGTCAAGACCGACTCCAGGGGGTGGGGCTCATCTCCATTTCTAAGCTGAAAAGTTAGCGTTTGTCCGAGGACAACTTTCTGTGGTCATGTGGCTGGCATGACTATATGTCAAGGCGCATGGAATGCCGTTACCTTCCCACAAATAAGTGGTACCTATTTATCTATTTGCATTTTTATGTGCTATCAAACTGTGGGTTAGCAGGAGCTGGGACAAGCAACAGGACCTCACTCGGACGTGTGGTCTTGAACTTCCAACTTTCCGGTCAGCAAGCTCAGCAGCAACGGTTTAACCAGTAGCACCACCACATCCCTATTATAGCCACACACCCTTGCAATTATAAATCAGGCATCAGCCTAGGACCTCTAAAAAGTTTGAGAACTACTGCTCCAATTGTTAGACACTGGGTAGGAACAAGCAGGCACTCCTGGAATTCTCTCTCTACAACCCCCCACCCACTTTTCCTTTCATTGTTACTTCACCACTACAGGACACTCTGGTTAAGGCATTATAATAGCCCTCTAGGAACTCTTTTGGAAGAAACAGGTACCTCTATTTTTTATTCTCTCTTAATAAAGCTATTTATTGGAAGTTATTTCAGTCTTTTCTTCGAGGGAAAGGAGATTCTCCGCACAAGGCTGATCTGTTTTCCAGGTTTAAAATTTCATATTCCAATAAGGCTGTGTGAACGTCCCTAAAACTAGCTCTTTGGGTAACAATCTCAACAAATGAAGCCAGAAAACACAAAAGAAATGCATTATCAGTTTAAATTCCATAGTAAGAAAAAGTATTTGTCAGGACTATGGGAGAGTAGCATATCTTCTACAGAGTAGCACGTCTTCTAGGACCGTATACACATGCCGCTTTCCAGGAATCCCATCATCCACAGAAAGGAAAGGGGAAAGCTCTTCACCCCATCCATTCACAAAGGAACCACTTTCTCATTGCAGACAGACAGGAGACAGACAGGTTGCAGACAATGAGTAATACATATGGTTTATATTGATTATGCTGAATAGAGAAGAATCAACTGCTCTGTACATTTTTCTAGGATAAAAAGTTTGCTACAAGGCTATACAAAGCAAATTTTAACAGCCAGAGTGATAGAGGAAGAACAGCTTGTGTGCTTTGTGAAATTCCACTCTTAACCTGCAAACTACCTAATGAGGTCCTCAGCCTGTAAGTTTAAAAAACAATCCAAATGTTTTAAACCCAAAAGCATCTCCATCCCGCTTATTGTGCATTTGTTCATATTGACATCACTAATCAGAGTTATGCTACCCTCAGATATTCCACTGTCAGCTACAATGGATTCCAATAATCAAACATGAAAATTTTCTACTAGTGGGGCTCATAACACATGGCAAATAGTCTATTCATATTTTTCTCTTATTCTACTTCATTTGGTTGCCCATCTGTGGTGGTGGTGGTGTTCAATCGCTAAGTCGTGTCCGAGTCTTCGCGACCCCAACGATCACAGCATGCCAGGCCTCCCTGCCCTCCACTAGCTTCCGGAGTTCGCCCAATTTCATGTTCATCGCTTCAGTGACACTATCTAACCATCTCATCCTCTGCTGCCCCCTTCTCCTTTTGCCTTCCATCTTTCCCAGCATGAGGATCTTTTCTAAAGAGGTGGCTCTTCTCATGAGGTGGCCAAAGTATTTGAGTTTCAGCTTCAGGATTTGTCCTTCCAGGGAGCAATCAGGCTTGACTTCCTGGAGGATTGACCGATTGGATCTCCTTGCCGTCCAGGGGACTCTCAAGAGTCTTCTCCAACACCATAATTCAAAAGCATCTATTCTTCGGGCTCTGCCTCCCTTATGGTCCAGCTCTCACAGCCATACAGGATTACTGGGAAAACCATAGTTTTGACTATGCGAACCTTTGTTGGCAGGGTGATGTCTCGGCTTTTTATTAAGTTGTCTAGGTTTGCCATAGCTTTCCTCCCAAGAAGTAAACATCTTTTAATTTCATGGCTGCAGTCACCATCTGCGGTGATCTTGGAGCCCAGGAAAATAAAACTCTTTCACTGCTTCCATTTCTTTCTATTTGCCAGGAAGTGATGGGAGTGGTTGCCATGATCTTAGTTTTTTTAATGTTGAACTTCAAGCCAATATTTGCACTTTCCTCTTTCACCCTCATCAGCAGGTTCTTTAGGTCTTCCTCACTTTCTGCCATTAGAGTGGTATCATCTGAATATCTGAGATTGTTGATATTTCTCCCAGCAAACTTGATTCCAGCTTGTGAATCATCCAGCCCAGGCTTTCTCATGATGTACTCTGCATACAAGTTAAATAAGCAGGGTGACAGTATACAGCCTTGTCGTACTCTTTTCCCAATTTTAAACCAATCAGTTGTTCTGTAATGGAAGGTTATTATTGCATCGTAGAAAACCAACGGGCACAAATGTTAGATGGAAATTAAAATTTGTATCACTTGTATCAACACATTTACAATTTGACAGCTGAACAAATTAGTTGATACTAATACAAGTTGATACAAAGATCCAGGTGCTTTTATTTCCCATTTTTATAATCCATGCAAGTCTCTGACTGATTGTAAGAAAACCAATATGACAAATGTTTTACCACTGCATTAAGGAGCACTCTGTCTCTGCAGAAGGTCCTCCTTGTATGTGGAAGAGTTATTCTGGTTGTCCACAGTGGAAACTTCTTTGACGGTACGTGCAGTAATTAAGTTTCAAAAAGCACCCTTCTCCTGAAGAACCCATCCCTTGTTTCCCTAAATGTATTACATCTAGATCCAATGCCCATCTAAAAGTGGATCTGGATCCATTGCTTAACAACCAGTATAACAGTTCCTTCACTATAAAAAGCTCTGGGTTTTACACAGCATTGCCCATTCAGACGTGCAATGCCAGTCTGGAATCACCAGGGAAACAATAGCATTGCCCTGCCTTCCTGGATACTCACTGCATTCAGCTCAGGTCCTACTCTACCTCCCCCGCTTGGAACTGGGAAATGTGATGGTGTGTTAATTTCAAATTAGCCTATCAAAGCAAGAGAGAGGTAGTTTCTCCAAAATGGGATAAAAGAGAGCTGAACAGCTAACAAGTTGCAAGATGCCAGCCAAGGAGAATGAAAGTGATGGTGCTGTTGAGGCAGGATAGGGTTAATTCCTATGACTGACTGACTGACTGACTGACTGACTGACTGACTGACTGTCTCTCTCTCTCTCTCTCTCTCTCTCTCTCTCTCTCTCTCTCTCTCTCTCTCTC
>JAJKFI010000049.1:3051371-3106070 GCA_029204185.1 Lerista edwardsae
TCTCTCTCTCTCTCTCTCTCTCTCTCTCTCTCTCTCTCTCTCTCTCTATAAGGGTGTGCGTGCGTTCCGCACAGGCTCGGGAACGCCTGGAGCGATCGACATGAAACTTGGTATGCATACACCTTGTGGCCTGGCGACAAACACTGTGGGGGTCAGACCCCCCTAGCGCCCCTGGGGGTGGGGGTACGCGGGAGTCCCCATGTGGAAATGGTCGAAAACGGCCAAAATTGGTGTTGAATCCATAGTTTCCGGGGTCGCCGGGACGAGCGGAGATGCTCCTGATACCATTGGAGTCCGGGTTCAGCCCCCGTTGGCGTGGGGGGCGAGAAGGGGTGCAAAACAAGACGTCCGCCATGCCCTGCTGGAACGCCTGGAGCGACTGGCACCAGACTCGGCACGCGCATGCCTTGTGACCTGACGACAAACATTGCAGGGGTCAGGCCCCCCTAGCACCCCCGGGAGTGGGGATGCACAGGGGGCCCCATGTGAAAATGGTCGAAAATGGCCGAAATCAGCGTCGAAGCCGTAGTTTCCAGGGTCGCTGAGATGAGCGGCGATGCTCCCGACGCCATTGGAATCTGGGTTCGGCCCCCGTTGGCGTGGGGGGCGTGAAAGGGTGCGAAACAAAACGCCCACCATGACCCGCTGGAACGCCTGGAGTGATTGGCACCAAACTTGTTACATGTATACCTTACAGCTGGCGACAAATACTGTGTGAGGAGGTATGACACTCCTAGCACCCCTAGGGGTGGGGGTGCGAAGTGGGTGCCACGTAAAAATTATCAAAAACAGACGATATCGGTGTCGAGTCTGTTGTTTCCGAGGTCACCGAGACGACCGGCGACACTCCCGACACTGTTTGTGTCCAGGTTCAGCCCCCATTGGCGTGGGGGGCAAGAATGGGTGCAAAATAAAATGTCCACAATGACCGGCATTAGTGTCAAATCCACAGTTTTCGGGGTCGCTGAGCTGATTGGTGACAGTCCCAATGACATCTGTTACCCAGGCAACGCCGGGTAACAAAAAGCTAGTCTCACATTAAAAAAGACAGTAGCATTTTTATGCCAGGCAGCAAGTTGAAAGGGGGCCTCAACATGTGCTTAACTCTCATAGTTCTGTGCTAAAGGACATAGTGGAGTGTACCAACTATCTCATCTAATATAAAAACAATACAAGGCACTCACAGCAGAAGCAAGCAAAGGAATGGCTGGATGAGTTCATCAGTTGCTAAACAACCATGTCCAGAGTAATTAGATTTTATCTCCACAATCATGTGTGCACGAACGTTTGCACAAAACAGACTTCATTATCCCCCTTCTTCCTACAGCAGCCTTCTTCAAAATCATGCTTGGGGGGCACCCTACCTTTCTCCTTGTAAGAACAAAGCAAGGTGGCTTACAGAATGAAAAACAACATTTCAAACAATTAAAATTATAAAACAAAGCAAACCCCAATGGATCACATAAAACACTTAAAAATTACATTTCAATAAAATGCTAGTTCATTGTGACAGCTACTGAACACCATCCTGAATAAAAGATGTCTTAAGGAGACCAAAAGGTCTCCAAGGAGGAAGCTAGTCTTAATTCCAAGCGGAGGGGATTCATTAATATTATTAATATTAATATTAATATTAATATTAATATTAATATTAATAATGTATTTATATACCGCCTTTCTTAAGATCACTAGATTTCTCTAATGACTGTAACTCAAGGCGGTTTACATAGGCAGACTTTTTATTCACAAACCCGAAGGTTTTTACAATTTACAGAAATGTTCTATCTTTCAAGAACACTCATACAGATCTTTCTTTCTGGATTTAGCCTTATATTATTTCTTAGCCACCCGTCTGTCTTCTGTTGGCTGATAAGAGGCTTCCCTGCTCCCATCAGAGACGCAGCTGACTTCATCACACTCCTCCTCCCATGAGGCAGCTGGAACTCAGCTTTTTATTCAGCCGCAGCCTGCAAGGTGCCACCATCAAGAAGGCCCTGATTCTCAGCACCACTATCCCCTAACCTCCTTCAATGGTAACAAAGAGCCCCCTTTGATAACCTTATAGGATTGATCAGATTATATGGAAGGAGGCTTCAATATCTATATATTGAATATCTACAATACGAAGGGAGGAAATCTGAGGATTTGGACTTGGGTGTCACTAATATGTGGATGACATCCAGTTTCCTCTCTCGCTTTTCCATCAATCTCCAAGGGTGCTATCAAAGCTCTGGGACACTGCATGGAAACAGCTGGGGCTGAGCTGAGTACTAATAAACTTTAATTAAATCCAGGCAAGACAAAGGTCCTTCCAGCCTAGAAGGCCACAATATCGATACTAGATCTACAACTTCCTCTAGAAGGGGTAGAACGCCCTCTGAAAGAATAGCTTCACAGCCTAGGAGACCATCTGAACCTGCTGATTCAAGCATGTTGAAGATCTAAGGAACTAGATTGACCAGGGTTCAATTTCTAAAGCTAGAAATGTCACAGCTAAGAGTGGAAGCATATAATGAATGCTACATGGATTCTAGAGGCACTTACACAGCAGTGTATTGGTTGAGAAGACAACCTGCTCCAAATGCCAAGCAAAGGACTAGAGAAGAAAGAAGAATTGTTGTATACTACCGTGAGCACTTGAAAAGCAGTACAGAAATCTCTTAATTTAATGCATAAGCGATTTGTCATTTAGGGACAAATGAATTTCAGATATTTCAGGACAGCTGAGCCCTCGCCACCATATGTATAAATCAGACAAAAAAACTCCTCAACACAAATGCGAGAAAGGCTTCATTTGGAATTCAAAATGCGTACAGAGAAGGAAATCAAGCATTTTCAATTTCAATTTCTGTAATTGTGGATTCTACTAGTTCGGGATAACAAGTTTTCAAGTTATCATACTTCCAGAAAACAGTCATAACAGCAGGGGTGGTCTTGGCAGACGTGCTGCTGGGGTCAAATCCAGCTGGCTGCTATTCCCTCCCCCCCCCCGGTAATTGTGGTGACGTTGTCATGTCACCGCAACTACTCCCACCCACTGCCGCCAGCCCCAACCTGCTTTACAAAACAAACCACAAACTAAGCCAGCCGGCTTTATTCTCCTAGGGGCAAGCAGGTGGCTGAGGTAGCTCCCTCTGCCTGTCCGACCCCATGGACAAAGCCAGCCAACTTTGTTCTCCGAATGACAAGCAGGCGGCTGAAGTGCCCCCCTCCACTTGCCGGCCCAACTCCGTGAACAAAGCCAGACAGCTTGGTTCTCGAAGTGGGTGAGCGGGTGGCTGGAGTGGCTCCTTCCACTTCGCCCACCCACCCCGACCCCTGGTTTAAAAACAACACATGAACGAAGTCGGCCAGTTTCATTAACCTTTAAGGAGTGGGCAAGTGAGCAAGCGGATGCAGGGGGCACTACAATGCTGTCCTTGCCACTTTAGATCACCTGGCCCACTAGTCCCCCGGTCAGATATGCCACTGCATGACAGCATGGATGTAGATCTTAATTGTTCTAAGACTCTTCCGTTAATCTGTTTCATTTATTGCTCAAGTGAAAGGAAAGGCAAAATGTACTAATCCCTGTTGTATTAGGATCAGATAACTGAGTAAAACCATCATGACTCCAGGTCCTCAAATCCATCAGCTGACAAAACCCATCAGTGTTCCCATCTATACAAGATAAAAGGTCCTGATATCATCTGCCACCATCAGCACAACTCATCCTGTTCAGTTCCAACAGTCTTATGATGACCACTTCTTATTTCTAAATTATCAGCACACATGCAATCCATCAACTAATCCGTGAGGCAAAAGACGCAACTCAGGCCTCCAAGTTATTACCTTTATTCAAAATAAGCACCAGTAACTAAAGAAGCACCCACTTAAGAGTACAAGTTGCATTTTTGCAAAATATTAACCAGTTAAATCTAGGGGCTGTGCTATTGGAACATTAGGGGTTGTTAAGTTGTACAACTCCACATTTCAATGATACTATAACATAATAAGCCATGTCAACATCAGTCTCACAAGGGTGCTTACTAAAAACTTTGTCATAGCAAACATTAACTCTGCAATTGCCCAGAGCATTACAGGAAAACCTCCGGAAATAAATTTCACAAAGCTGATTTTACCCACTCAGATTTTCTAGCACTTTGAAGACAAAAAGGAAAAAAGTTCACACACACAAACTGTTTGCATACACTGAAGTTTGGCAAGAAGCCCCATTCCATCAGCCCCATCCTGTGAGATTCTAACTGTGAGATTAAACCAGCAGCCTGTGGCAAGAATTTTCTGGTAGGAGTTACCCTAACCAGCAGCCTTGATCAGAATGTTAGCTGCCCCACTCCCAGATTGGCCTGGAAGGGACAAGTTGCTTCTGTTTGACTTGATTTTTCTCCTGCTACTACCAAGGCATTGCTGGAAGATGACACTTTAGTGTTGGCCCTCCAGTGTGGGAGGAGTTCACTGCTTTGTTCTAGATCTGAAGATCTATAAGTGGAAGTCTTGGCCCCTGCCAAGTCTGAAAACAACTTTGTTCAAACTTGTTTGTAAACAGTCTTAAAGACCTAAAGAGCATAAAGGCGGAATATAAATCCATTTGAATGATTTATGGTTCAACTAGTCAATCTCAAGGACATAACTATTCTTTACTTGCTGAATTCTATACCTCAGATACGTTTGGCTATCTTGGGCAATGTCACACAAAAAAACCCAGATCCCAATTTTTTTTGCAAAGTAGCCAATATTATTCATCGTGGAATCTGACAGGCATTTAAACAATGACCCAGAGCACACTTGGGTCATCCAGAAAAATAATTACTTCCTGTAGTCAAGACAGTAGTCTTGAGCAATTTTCAAGATGGCAGGTCCTTCCAGATTATGCTGAAATATATCTAGATTTTTCCAACATGTTTGTATTTGCACATCACATACACATCAAGCACAGGGTCATCAAATACAGTCTACTAGCCTCTACTGTAGCCTTGACAGACTCCACAGTTTTTGCCACTTTCGGAGGCTTATTGAATACTCGGAAGGCAAGCACATTTGCCTGGTTTGGTAGACATATAAAGACAGATCTACAACAAAAATTCTCAATGACAACAAGACTGCCAGGCATAGAAACTCTCCTATTTTGTACCATCAGAGATGCAAAAAGATTTTCAGTGTTTCAATAAAATGTCATTGCTTCACTCGAAGTTTGTTTCAGCTTATTTTAGGTCACAGAACTCCCACATTAAATTTGAAAGAAGTCCATGTAATGGGAAGTTTCCCATGCAAGTGGACACAATTAGAAATAAAGTAAAATAAGCATCAAATTATTTAACTCCATGCCTCACCCCATGACAGTTATGATTATGCTTTGAGGTCCAGTAAGACCTTTTTATAATCCTGTAAAGCTTACAGCTACCTATGAAAAGCTAGTACATGTAGCTGAACCATCTGCTTACATAATTAGAAGCCAAGCCAACATAGGTCAGCATCACAAAAGTTATTACACTTCCGGGCGCAGTGATTCTAACACAAACACATGCTGGCATCTGCCTTTTATATTTCCTTTGGGAAGCGTCAAAGATGATAAGCCATATACACAGCAGCCTACTGGAAAGAACTGAAGACTTTTTTAGTTTAGAAGGTTTTGGTTTGTTTGAAAGACAGATCATTGTATCCCATTTTTTTTCAATGTCTTAAAATGTGCAGGGTATTTGAGTAACCCCATAGTTTAACCGCCTGAAAAAGAAACAAACCCAGTATTTTAAGCTTTGCAGAGAAGAAGAAAAAAACACAACAACCTGTAACACTAACACAATTGCACAACAGCTCCCCAAAAGCAAAGCGTCAGAAAAGACCATCATGCACCTTCCATTGAAACAATTCTCAGGTCATCTCTCCGAACCCTTCTTCTGCCTGAGTGTTATTTTGGCTCAGGGACCAAGTCTTACATTTTACATACAATAAAAGAAGGTTTCTATAAATAAAACTCTTTGCATACATTTTTTTTCAACCTTAAGAGAACTCGATTAGTTCACTGCTCTTCGAGAAAAATGAAATCTTTCTCCCACCCCTGCTTTTCCACCTACTGAAGATTGATTCTCTCCACCCACTTCTTCTCAACCCCATGCCTTCCCCCCTACGCATCTACTGAAGACTGAAATCAATGTGCCTTTCGTTTGCTCCATTTCCCAGGGTAAGCAGAACTCAGAAAGAAGGCATGCATGTTTGGTGGCTAGATGCCGAGAGGAGAAACAAAACAGAAACAAAGGACAGTTCCGTTCTCCCAACCTCAACATGTATATTCTGCAGGTATGTTTTCCCCAGATATTGATCTCATTACTTAAAATTGGCCGAAAATGAGTCTGTCAGAAACATTTCTAGGATTATAGGATCAGAGATCAGCTTTTTTTTTTTTTTGTTTGGAACTAAGCAAGGTAAGAAAGAAAACCTTGCTGTGTCACTGAACAAGCAATGTATTTCATTCGAAGGTGAGAAACCTATGTGAAAGAATATGCAGAGCACATGTCAAAACTTCCAAGCCAGGAAAGATCCTTTTCAAACAGAAAGGATTGGAGGCACACAAGGAATCAATTTGGTTCCAAAATCAATTTGGTGTCAAATGGTGCTACTTCAAAAAACACAAAACAAACCTTTTGTTCAGACAGACCTCCTAGGCTGATACTTCTAGTTTTGTTTAAAATAAAAGACATTCAAGAAGCACCATAACAGTGGTTTGTAAAATTATGAGCAATGTAGGAACAGTGCAGAGAGAAATTACTTTCTCAAAGCAAAGGCACTCAAAGTTATTCAATGTAATTGATCACCAATAGACTCAAAGTAAAGGAAGCATGTTTCTTCACACAATGTGTAATTAACTTCTAGAATTCAGTTCCTTAAAAGTATGAGGCTGAAACTGGCTTAGATGTCTTTTAAAAAAGGATTAGTCAAATTCAGAGAGAAAAGATCTCTCAACAGCTCTTAGCTTAGACAGCTTAATGGAACCTGTGTGCTCTAAGACACTACAGACACAAATGCATATCACTGATTACTCACTGGTGGGGATAAACGTAGAGAACTATCGCTGACATGCTATGCATATACTTCCAGGGCATCTGGACGGCCATCTTAGGTGACAGATTGCCAGGTGAGATGGACCACTGTTAGTACATCATTCTCTATGTCAGTGGCTTGGGACGTCAGATAAAAGAACCTGGGCAATGGGAGAAAACAAGCATCTCCATTGCAAGCAAGGGAAGCATGTCCAGACCTGCCAATGGGCTGATCCCCTGCCTGCAGCCCTGGATCACGCTACGGAGGATGCAGACTCAAGTTCAGTCTGTTGTGTCTGTGCCATCCTATGCCCCAAGTTAGGGGCAGGGAGATATCTCACGTGGATCACTGGGACATGGCAAGCCCTCTTCTCTGGTCAACCATCCTCCTGTGTAAACAGACATACTCGGCAGTGCTTTTGGGGCAATATGTCCCTGCAAGTACTTTAACACTCATAAGCAATCCCAAGTTTCCATCACTGGGCTGGGGTCATGGGTACAAACATAATTGTCTTCTCTCTTCAGGTCAAGTCTGGCAAAGCTATTGGAATGCTGTGGTGGACTGATACACTCTGTTGTCCTCTGGTGCGCCAATAGGTCTTGGCAGGAGCCTCAGTTCTGGAAGAGTTTGTAAGGGAGAGGCCATGCATGGCTGGTTCCCCTTGGGTGCTGCACTTCTACTTTTCCCCAGAGGTGGAACCCCTTGATCTGGCCCCACTTCCACAGCCTTGACAAGCTGGGTGCTTGCCAGGGAGCAGATTCATCAACCGGGGGTGGTGGTGGTCTTCCCCAGTCAGCTCCTTTTGCCCTTCAAGTTGCTGGGGTTCAATGTGGCCGCCAAACAACAGTTCTGGAAGTGGGGAGCAGCTCTTCTATTCCTGATGTAGTCACCCACTCCTTTCACCCCCCATGGCCAGCCAGCTCCCTTGGAAGCCAGCAGCTGTGGTGCCCAGCCCTGCCTCTTCCAAGGCACTCCCATAGTTTCCCATCTTCCTTGACCTCTCATAAGAGTCCAGGCAGCCCAATAACCCAGTTGACTGCATCAGCTTCTGCGGCAGTTCCAGATTGGCTGCCCACCGCGCAGTGCAGCCACAGTGTCTCATGCTATAACTGGAACTATAACTTTAGTCCCTTCCCCCTGAATAACCTATCTGATCCCTCCATTCTGCTACCCCTTCCCCATTTTTGTGCCTTAACGTATCCCCTTCCCTTTAAAAGGATTTCCTACCTCTCTTTCCTCTTGCCTGATACCACTGATACCTTCGAACTAGTTGGAGGAGTGTATATTGCATTGCATTGCTTTTTATTCCCCTTCCCATGTACATTAATAAAAGATATGTATTGTTGCGCCTATATTCTTGTTTTCCATCTGCTTTCACACCAGTCCACTAAGTTGTACCATGACCCACTGCACTCAGTCCCTCTACACATAGTCAGTTTCACCTATTTGCGAATGCAACATGTGTCTTAGAGCCTGTCTGGTAACAAAGAAAGATATTTACAAGTGAAAATGTCAGACAGCACTTGGAGATGTAGGAAGAGAAGGTTCTGAGATGGTGAGCATGATTTGCTGGGCGTCATCAGTGAATAGGTGGTACTAATGTGATGGTCAGTGTCAATCGAGAGAACAGCAGATGCCCAAAAATAGATCCCTTAGGGCAGTGGTTCCCAAACTGCAAGCCATGGCTCCCTGGGGAGCCAGGGGAGCTGCAAAATAACCACCACCCTATATAACATATAGGATTGAAGCCCTACTGGAGAGCTATGGCCAATGGCCCAGTAGGTCCAGGGAGCCGCCAGTCAAAAACATTGGGGAACTACTGCCTTGGGGACTTCCAACTAAGAAAGTAAAAAATAGTTTCTGCATATGAGAGCAACAGAAGAGCAACTGGGCAGATAAAAAGGAACCAATGAAGGACAGATTCAAGGAGAACTTGCAAGCACTTTGCAAGCTGCTGCTTCAGAATATCAAGAACACTTTTAGTAGGCTTGCTTGCATGCACACACAATTGTCTTCATACCTATACATAGTTATGTCTGCAGTTTACTATACCTGCGTTCGTAGAATTTCACTTTTTGACAACTGCATATCGCCTGTCAGCTCTTTCACGGTGATGCCTAGTGGCTCCAGCCGCTTGCTGAAGTAATTTGTCATTTCAGCTGCCAATGCTTTCATAGGAGCAACATAAACAATCTGCACCAAAAAAGGACACCAGTTTGATAAATGAGCAAAGCGTACAACACTGTTGGTTTCATAGTAGCTGATACAAATCACAATTTATTGTGAAATATGGTCCTAAGTACTTACAACAGGAAAAAAAAATCTTAATAGTGGTATATGGAAAGTAGTTATCGGAGCTGGATAAGTGTGCAGCTGTTTAAAAGACAATAGATTTTGTTTATACAGCCTTATCATTTTGAAAATTGGTTCTGCATCAAAGCTCAATATATTTTCAAAGGTTTTCACATGGGTAATAAGATTTTCAGAACAGAAAAAGAATTGCATACCAGAGATGAAGTAAATCAACAGGCTTTCTATGTGACTTGGGGAAAGCACAATGTCCTTGAAAACTTCTTGAATCCATAGAAATGTGCATCACTCTACAATGGGTTTTATCTTGCAAGTTATAAAGCTGTCATGTGGTTCATTAAATTCCTACCTTAAACTCATCCTTTTTGATAACTCCTTGCTGTACATGCTGACGAATTTCATGCAAGACGGTTAACATTGCAATGTTAGTTTTGCCAGCCCCAGTGGGTGCGCAGATTAGCATGTTCTCGTTGGTGTTGTAGGCGGTTTCAAAAACTATGGACTGGATGCGATTTAATCTTTTCATGCCTTTGAATGCACATTGCCCAATCTGTAAGAAAGACCCAAAAAGCAGCACTTAATTCATCAGAACAGTTACCACTGACAAGCAGCGAAGAGAATATATTATGTAGGAGAATGGGTATTCTGTAAATCAATACATTACACACAGAGAAAGTTTGTTTTTAACCATTTGTTGTTGTTGTTCAGTCACTGTCGTGTCAGACTCTTTGCGATCCCATGGACCACAGCACGACAGGTCTCCCTGTCTTCCACTAGCTTACAGAGTTTGCCCAATTTCACGTCCATTGCTTTGGTGACACTAATCATTAACTTAGTGCATAGCTTAATCATTAACTTATGGCATATTGAAAAATATTTACTCTCAATATTAAACATGTCATTAACCTTCCTGTCCCATTCAATCCTGTTTTTCCCCTAAATGTCTTTCTGACCTTTCTTTCTGAAGGAATTTTCTCAAGTTCCTTTCTCTCTCTCTTTCACTATGACTTATACCATCATCTCCAATTCTACAGTTATCCAATTCCTCCCTCACTTTCCTGCTCCTCAGATCCATCATCTGCAATTCTCTTTACACTTCACTACTAGAATATATACTTTTCTCTTCTTTCCGCTTATCATACTAGCTGCCCTTCATATGTTTCAGGTCAGTAAGAAAGATGATAGTCTACAACTCTGACAAAAACCAAGGAGCTTTTTCACTGTTGGCTGCCCCTCCCACTTCACATGCTACAAAAATGTCATACTGTTATCTTAAAGTTTCTTCTTCGCCCTTCCACTCCTTGACTGGGACCAAAAGAAGTAAGGTACTTTAGTATAATGCAGGGGTCAGGGAACTTTTTTACCTTTTACCCCAAAATATATTTAGATACGCTGATGTCACCCCTGCCCCCGGCCAGAACAAAAGAAAAAAAATTACATATTGGAACCCATTGCTTTTTATTTGTTTAATTAATGAGCTTAATTAATGCTATGTAAATATGAAGTTGTAAAGGGTTTGGGAGAGTTCTTTAAATATTTTTTAATCTTATTGTAAATATCTAACCTGCTTAGGTAGATTTGATTCATATGCATGCATATGATATAGATTCATGTGCATGCCTGGCTGTGTCTCAACAGCATGACCGTCCATTACCCCCAGGAATTTCATTTTTACCCCATTTGGGGTAATTTACCCCTGTTCCCAGACCACTGGTATAATGAAACTCACTATGTGTGCACATCTGGTCATCCCATCTCAAAGGGATGACTCATGGGGGAAAAAGCCACCCCACATATACCAACACCACTCAAAAAAAAAAAACAAACCCATTACATAGCAACAAAAATACCAGAAACTGAGCCTCTTTGCTATGAAGAGGTTGGGGCTTTTGAATTTACAGAACCCTCATGTAGGATTACAAGATCACGTGCTGCACGGAGAAGACCAAGAAGGAAAACCTTTTTTTTTTCTTTCATCCACCAACGTTAAGCAGGTTTATTACTTCACTGAATGGACAATTTACCTGTGGAACCCACTGATACAGGCTCTTGAGAAGTCTCCAGCATCAACAGATTCCTGAATGATATATTTCAAGAAAACTGTGTTGCATCTCTGCAAGAATGCTGTGTTTGATTTTCACTTCTTCCAAGTACTGTATTTCTGGACGACTAAATCCAATTGTCTACAGTATTAAGAGATGGCTATCCAAAATATCTTAGGGTATCTGTATTGCCACTGGCATGAACATAGGAATGTTGAACTAAACAGATCACTCGTCCGACTTAGCCTGAAAATTCTTGACTTCTTCGACAAGGTTACACATAACATATTCATGTCGTCTATGATTATTTCACAAGATAATACTATTTTATATATACTAACTAAAGTTAGGCTTAGGGACTAAAAAAAGATTCCTTTTGTTTTTAGTTTAGTTCTGAGAAATACACCCTGATAAAAGTCAAAAGTAAGCTAAAAGGTTTCTGTTCAAGTGGGATCAATTTGTAAGTGTAAGAGGAGAAGGGCAGAAACCGTTTTTCAAGAGAAGAATTGCTGGTGCCAGCATGCATTGAATTAAAAAAATTAAAGAATGGTCACACCAAGTACAGAAGAAAAAGCAGTAGGATAAAAAGCAACGGCACATTTTTCAAGATGGGCTGGCAGTTTCTTCAAGTCACTGCTCCTAAAAGACGGTGAGAACAAGGAATCAAAAGCCCACAGAGAATGAAGAGATCTTGCAACGCACTTCAAACACCTGCTTCTAAGAGACAGTGCACAGGGGGAAAGAGACAGGGAGGGAACCACAGTTTATTTGAACAACCTGAGAGACACAATTCATTTGAGTACTAGACCTTCCACTAGAAGACTGAGGGCCCAATCCTGAGCCCCACAGCCATCAGTGTGAGCGCTGGTGTTGGGAAGGTATCATAAAGCACCTCCAGTGCCAGCAGCAAGGCTTTGGGCCTTCCCAACCACTGGCACCAGGGGAGTGTCAGTTCCTTACTGTGCCGAGGCATCCAAGCAAGCAGCGGGTAATAACTGTTATGGCCACCAGCATTTCACCAATTCCAGGAGGGACTGTAGATCGGGGGGGGGGGGGGGGAAGCGGACCTGGTGGCAACCTTCAGAGCCAGACCTCCGTGTCAGGCCACAAGGCCTGACAGAGGCTCTCATGTCTGCGCTGGCTAAACCGCCAGCACAAATGTGGGACTCCGGGCTTACCCGGGGAAAATAAGAGGATTATTTTCAGCAGATGGGCAATGGACAGCAACAGGTTGCTTAACCCTTTCCCAGTTGCAACCCCATTCTCATCATTCATTTTTTCCCTCACAAGGCAGCAAATGTGTCCAGAAGACCAGCTCAGAGAAGGAACCACATGGGGAATGTGTGCGCAGCAGAAGGATCAAGCATTGGTGTGTCGTCCCCCCGACTTTTCACTTTTTCTGCACATCCCCTCCTAGCTCTGCCACACTGCAGTAGTTTTCAAAGGACAAGGATACCAAAACCTGATCTGCAAACAAATGTTTTTTTTTTCTATAGAAAAAGGCAGAACTAATTGCACTGGGAATGAGGAAAGCAGAAAGTGCATACACATGAATTACAATTATGCAATTTAGCCCAGTTTTCAACCTGAGTTTTTTGTTTGTTTGTTTGTTTGTTTGTTTTTTTGGGGGGGGAGATAGCAAAGAACAATAGTAGCATTTGCAGGATTTCCTCTTGAATCCCCATTTATGCAACAAAATATTTACCTTGCAAGTACTGATCATATGTAAAACCATCTTTCTTCTCGCTGGTGATGCCCAAGTATGCCCACTTTAAAGTAACACAACTTGAACAGTGCAATCATGAATTCTACACTGAAGCCAGATGTTTCCAGCCCCAGACTATGTACGGCTGATTGTAAAATGAAATGCAGCTCAGCACAGACCACAATTTAGGCAAGCCTTCCAGGACTTCACTTCATTAAAGATTTCAGCTATACACTACATAGTACCTAAGCTAAAAGTCAAGGAACCAATGCTCTTATAAACTTCATGATACTATCCCAGGTCATCTGGCAACTATATGTGAAGTACTGTTCCAGTCACTCCTTTGATTCAAAGGGTAACTGGAAGGGATGAATGGAACTTGGAATGAAAACTCATAAAGTTGTCATTAAACTGCCTCCCCTAAACTATTTTAAAAAGCTAATATTACACAGAATTGGGTTGTCAGGATTCTGCTGCTTTAAATTCTGTTTTAAAAAGAAGTCGGGTCATAAGAAAGGGCTAGTAACCTAACTGCTGATCAATCGACAATTAAACTTTGCTCCAAGAAGTTCTCCTCTGGTGTAATGGTCCAAGCGGACAAGTTTCCAAGTGAAAGAAGAACATTTCATAACAACTTTCAAAAGGCATGAAGTCCGCTTTAAAGTGCAAATATACTCGGCATTTTCGATTATTCTTTATCAGGGAAAACTGCTGTGGAGGACAACGAATACTTACCAAATCCAACAAGAGTAACAATGCCAGTAGCAAGTTAGAATAAGGGATGACCGAGTGTGAACAGGCAATTCATTTAGCAAGGCAAGCAATAAAGCTCATCCAACTCTAAAAATATGAATGCCAAAATGTAATAAGGAAGGGAAAAAATGGCAATCAGTATTGTGACAGTCATTAATGACAACCAAACAATGCCCAACAGAATACTGTAAATTGCACCGATGATTCTGGCAGAAGCAAAACATCACGTGTTCAAGTGTGAAAGACTACTGGTGAGCAATTGCACTTGTGGATCATGACAGGATATAGGAAAAGACAATTAGCAACCCTCCAGGTAATCTTATGCCTACAGCGAACTGTCAGGTCCCATTATTCTGGTTGAAAACACAGCTGTTTCCATTACAGAAGCAGTAATCTGTTCAAATCTCGCCTTCTATGCAATCATCATAATTAAGTTGTTAGAAACTTAACAGTGGAAAGATAACAGATTCAAACAAAAAAAAATAAACCAATGAACAGTTGCATTTAATTGGACCGTGCAAAAAAAAATGTTCACCCATTGTAACCCTGGAACTTGCATCTTCTCTCAAAGCCCCCTGCCTCTTTCTCTCCTTTCCTACATTTGGCAGGAAATATGGGACAGACCAAAGGAAGTATGTGGCACATAATGTATTAAATTTGCTGCACAAAATATGGTGACGGCTGCTAGCTTAGATGATTCTACACATTCATAGCCACAGCAATTAGCTATGATTGCTATAGATTGCCCCAGAAGCTACAGGTAGCATTTCTCTGAAGGGTCAGAAAAATGTACTAAGAAATTAATGAAACCTCTCTTGCACATTCCATGGAACTGAGAAAAATGCCCATGACCCATTCCCACAAAAGAAGAGAGGATTCAAACATTAGCAAAATCCTTTCTAAAGCCTCAAGTCATGGGAGAACATGCATCAGAGCTCCACAATGCCTAGGGATTGACTGTACTACCAACACCACCACTGTGGCTACATGCATCACCACTTCTTAAAGGGCTAAGTGGTCCAGCACTGCTCTCTCCTCAGGCTAGAAAGGGCAGCAAACAGAACTCACTTATCAGTTGTTACAAAGAGGTGACTTGACTGATTAATTGTACCTTGAGGCACGGAAGTGTAGCTGTACTGTATATGCTAAAAGTCAAATTGAGTTTTATTCCAGAGATTTTTTTGACAATTAACATCTACATTTAAATCAGACCATTGTGGAAGGAGGAGTGAAACAGGAGACTACAGCAGTGGTTCCCGAACTGTGGGTTGGGTCCCACCAGTGGGTTGCAAGACTATTTCAGGTGGGTTGCAAAGCACCTAGAGTAGCCATATTAAAATATGGGAAGATGGGATGCTGGAATGGGGGAGAGCTATGTGATTGTTTTGCTTGTGTCAAAGTCATAAATAGGCTTTTGTCTTTCTCATTCACTGTGCTATTGGAAAATGGCTGAGAAATAACCCAACTGATTGCTGCATTCTCAGGAAAGTGGCAGGCTCTGGCATCACAATGATGGCACTTTCGGTGGGTCCTGGACAGATTATCATTTAATTCTAAAAAGTGGGTCCAGGAGCTAAAACGTTTGAGAACCACTGGACTAGAACATCCTGACCTGAAGGAACAACAGATGACAACACTGACAGCAATAAACATTGCTAGACTTGATTTGAGATATGTTGGATAAAGCTACTGGTTTGTACTGAAGTCCCTCACAGACTACAAGACAAATGAGAGTGCATTGGCGCATAGTCCTGCTAGATCATCATACGAGCAGCCAAGTGCAGAACATGGAGTGGAAGTGCTCTTCTGGCTGCCCAACATCCAGGGGCATAGCAAAATAAGTGCAAGGGGGTGCAATTGCATCGGGTGACAAGCTTTAGGGGAGCAATAAGCTGGGCTTGGCAGTAGTGGCAAAAATGGTAAAAACTTTGGTATATATGAATATCATGTCATATCATCATGTTATATATCTTTGGAAAGGTATTTTGATGCAGAATGCATTGAAACTCCAGAGTATAATATCTTTTCTCTATCAAAAGCTATGGCCAAAAAACAGAAAATGGAAATACAACTGTGATGTCACTTTCTGTTATGTCACTTCTGGGGCAACATTTTGCCCCATGCACTGGGCTATACTTTCATTAGCTACACCCCTGCCAACATCTCATCCTGAAAAACTGGAACAGCAAAGCATTCCACTCCCTCATTCAATTAACAGAGGGCTTGGCCACACTTTCTACATTCAGACAGACTGTATTTAAAAATCTTCTCCAGGATGACCCCTATGCAAAATAAAATGGCCATGTAGAAATGGCCCCCAATGAAACTTCCTTTGCTACAGGCATTAACAAACGGCAAAACTTCCAGCTGTCTCTGCATGAGTCACGATTAAACCTTTTAACAGTCTTTTCACTTTAGAGAGCTCTGCATGCACCAAATAATGATTTTCAGAGTACATATTTAACTTGCCTGTTCTCCTATGATGGAAGATAAACCCACCTCCTTCAAGTGTGGTGCTACAATATCTATTTAACAAAAAGGGGAAGAACTAACACAGTCTACTTTAGAGGGTAATTATAGCTGACAGAGGTAATAAATGTTAAACTGTCAAGTAGGAGTGAGAAAACTGCAAATGCAAAGAGCATTCTTCTGGGAATAAACACCAATATCGTGAGCTTCTACTTTCTAGCGCGGCTTGTTTTTCTCTACTTTTTATTTCATACTGTAGCTAGTCAGACTAAGAGGCTAATTACAATACCAATCTTTTTTTAAAGCTTTTTGAAGAATGCAATGAACTTACTCCTTCTAGACCTTCACAATACGATTCAATTAGACGTTCACCTAAATTACATGTGCTCTGCATACATTTGCTGTAGGAAATTCTCAAAGGACCCCATAATGTCCCACTGTATCTTTTTTTTTTTTAATCAAAGCTCCCCAGCAACAAAAAACACAGCCTGGTGCCGTCAGCAAGTGCCTGAAGCAGGGCCCATGCAGTCCCCAACCTGGCTGATTTCACATCCGAGAGCCCAAAGTTGCTATATGCACACACATATTAGAAATGCAGCAAATGATTACTCCAGTGTTTCTCAAACTGAGTCGGGACTAGATGGCTCATGAGCCAATTTCAGGAGGGTTGTGTAGCACATGGGCTGCCATCACTGAAAATATAGGAAGATGGGATAGTGGAAAGGGCGAGGGCTGTAGATTATTTTGCTTGTGTAAACAGGCTTTTATTTTATTTTCTGATTCACTTTGCTGTTGGAAAATGGCTGAGAAATCACCCAATTTATTGCTGCATTCTTAGGCAAGCAGCAGGTTCTTGTGTCACAATGACGGCACTTCTGGCCTTTACATCACTTCCGGTGGGTCCCAGGCAGATTGTCACTCTAAAAAGTGGGTCCTGGTGAGAAACACTGAATTCCTCAAAGCACTGATGGCTCCATGAGTTGGGCTCCATGAAGGGCATATACATTTTGCAGAGGTTTGATCAATATTGGAAGCTACAAGGATAGCTACATTGGTCTTACATAGCCTAAGGCGACCTGCGCATCAGAAATTGTCCTCTGATGGAATAATACCAGCATCTTTGATCTGAGTAAATACGGATAATGCTTACAAACCTGTGTTTAGAACCTGGGTTGAAACATTGTCAAGCAACCACCCTCAGTACTCCCAATTCTATAGCTCACTCAAAAACACATAATATATATTTTGTATTCAAGTCCTCTTAGGACGATAGGGGCGGAATCATCATCATCATATAATAGTACTCAGTTACATGTCTGCACGTGGATATGGATTCCTTACCAAGGGGAGTGACATAATACATTTAGATTCATGACATACAGAATTGATGCTTGATGCTTTGACTTGCCGTTTACCTATACTGGACTGGCCTTTTAAGTAATGAGACATTTTTACTTTATATGTTGTAAGTGTACCAGAAATGAAACAAGATGTTTATATTACAACCTGTGTGTTCTGTAAGGTTATTCAATGCACACAGGACTAATTGGATAGATCTGATAATAGGCATCCATCAAAAAAGGAAGTATTTTCCAGTTTAACAACACACTTACATAAATCTTTAGCAAGCATTGCTCCCACCTCACTCTGTGTTGCCTATAATTGCTACACAACACTAAAACACATTTCTCCAACAGAACGCAATTCCATGATTAACCAATTTCCCACATACATTGGTTGGGTGGGTGTACAAGTCTAGCAGTACAATCTTGTGTACATCTATTCAGAAGTAAGCCACAATCGATTTCCAGGTAAGCGTGTAGGGGATTGCAGCCCAAGCTTATTCTCACCGAGACGTCAAATGAAATGGTAGCAACCGTCTTTAGGCTTGCGAAAGCAGACCTCTTGCATTTTATTAATGTAACAACATTGAATGTTTCATACCAGTGTAAAGTCTGCAAACCAAAACACAAATACAGGTGGAACCTTTTTATCCACAAGGGTTTCATTACTTCTGAAGTAACTTTTTTTTTGCCAAAACATTCTGAGGCCCACCAAGACCCCAAATGGCCTCAGTGGGACTCAGAACACCTATGCTTCAGTTGGGTTCGGGGTGGGGATGTGGGCTAAATATGCGGGTTTAATTACCCGCATTTTTTTTTTCTTCAAGGGTTCCAGGAACAGAACTCTCACAGTTAAAAAGGCTCCATTTTCAGTTTGTAGTCTTTACACTGATACGAAATTTTCAATGTTGTTACATTAATAAAATGCAAGATGGCTGCTTTCACAAGTATGGAGAGGGTTTCTACCATTTCATTTGAGGTCTCAGTGGGGGTGAGCTTGGGCTGCAGTACCCCACCCCCCGGAAGAGTCGTCAACTCTGGCAAAACCAGGAAGTAACCTTTTGACTGAAATGGCCAGTCTGAGGCCCACTGAGGCCGCAGGAGGATCTGCATGGCCTGAAAAGAGCCACTAGAGGACAGCTCCGGTTGCCTTCAGAGGATTCAGGGTGAGCTGAATCTGGCTTAATACAGGTCTGGAGACCCCCCCCCCGGTGTTTTCTCTCTCCTCTTTCCAAGATATGGACCCTAGTAGCATTATGTCACGAGTTGCCTTTTTCCACCTCACCAGTTGTCACTTGGGGCACTTGAGAGGGGTGCAGAAAAATTTACAGCACGCAGTACCAGGGGAAGGGCAGCTAGGTTTGGTGGCAACCACAACCAACCAACCAACCAACCAACCAACCCTTATATACCGCTTTTCAACACAAAGTTTACAAAGCGGTTTACAGGCAAATTGTAATAATAACGTTAAATGGCTCCCTGTCCCAAAGGGCTCACAATCTAAAAAAAATTTTTTTTTGCATATAATCCTTGGCCACTTTATTTAACCTAGTTTATTTTGTTACTTTATTTATTTGTTTTATTTAAGATAAGCCAAGTTAAATGTGATTTTAAATTAAATGTGACCAAAGTAAAAAACAAAACAAAGCTGGAACTAGATTTGAGTACCATTTTTGACCCCTGCTATCTGGACAAGGAGACTCTATTTAAAGTGGTGTCCTCTTATATTTAATGTGGGGAGAGCAACACTTTGCCCCAGCTTGGCATCTTTCCCTGTGGGAAAGATTGTCCGTTCTTTATTTTTTATTTTTAAAGATTCTGAGCCCTTGGGGGGACAAGAAACCACTTATTGCTTTTTTTGTTTATCATGTAACAGCTTTGCAAACTACTCTTGTTGAAAGTTAGTATATAAGTATTCTTAATATAAGACACAATCCTAACCTAGTTTCCAGTCCCGGAGTAAGGGCAATGCAACTCCAAGGTAAAGGAACAACATTAACTTGAGGAGGCCTCCGTGACTGCCCCCCAACTGCAGGATGCAGCACATGCCCCATTGGCACAGCTATGCCAGTTCTGGAAAGTGGGTTAGGATTGTGCCCTTCATAATAGTAACATTTAGGCTAGTTACTGCGTTAAAAATTAATTTTGTTTAAACTTTGTAACATTCCAACAGGTGAACTGTCAAACTTCCTAAAGATATTATCAGACAGCATCCCAACCTGATCTGGAAGGCAAAACAGTTTTCCTAGTAATTACTATCTACAATTTCTAGGCAACTTAGTATAAATGCTGTTAGCATCTTACAACAAAAAAGTGGCATTTAATTATTCCTACGCACAACAACTTTTTAATATGTAAAACCTTTTAAATAATTAGAGATATTCCAATGTTTAACTTTCACCATTTATGCCACATGAAAACCTTAACACCAGTTAATAACAGTGTTTAATACTAGTCATTTCCTAGCAATTATACAGAAAAAAGGCAGACCAGCAGAAATTAAACAAAACTTCCTTTTACTAAATCTAACAAAAATTCTGTATGTCTTAATTTCATAACCTAAATATATCACTACATTCTTTTTCAACATGCACAGAAGTTGTTCCACTAACTTTCTTTCTTGTATAACAAATTAAACATCTAATTAAAAGAAACCCCTGTAGATATAATCTAAAAGGCACTGGCTTAGAATGTTGTAATGCCATAAAGCACATTTGCAACTAGTGTAGGCAAAGCCAGTGGGAAAGCCTTCACCAGCCCACCATAACTGAATCCAAGCCCCAAGCAGAGGAAAGTGCCAAGTGTGCAGGGGTAGGAGAGAGTGGTGGATCAGGCCCAAGATTCTACCCTCCCCCTCCCAGGCTGACATAGGACTGCTCAGGCTTGCACCAGCTAAGTAGCTGGTGCAGATCCAAGTGGGCAGGTGTTAACTGGGGTAAGAGGAAACGTATCTGCTTATCCCAAGGAGATCTCCAGCCTGCTTTCAGCTGCACTGGATACAGTGGAGGTCATGCAGAGCCACTGCACCATCACAGTTTAAGACTGGGCTGCCCACTTCACAAGAACATGGACTAGCCTCCTCTGGTTATGGGTGTTGGCATGGAAACGGTAGTTAAGAATTTTCTATTGTGTGCAAGGACAAGATAAGGAAGACGCCCCTGACTAAGAAGGCTCAGCCTGAGATCACAAGGATTGAGCCATAGAGATAAGATGGGCACGGGACGTGCAGAACGTGGTAGCTTATAGTACATTCGTACTGCTCTCGCTTTTGTAATCAATGCCACGTAGGCAACACAACGCAAGAAACACCCTAAAGAATGCTATATAATGAAACAACGAAGTTTGTTCGGGGCCATTTTTGCCTTGTTGGGGGCAAGTGGACCTCAGGCTGAGTAAAGCTTTTTCTGAACCTCACTCTGCGTCTGTGCGTGTTCTGTCTGGGCCACGATTACGGTAACATGGGCATTCATCAAACTGGCTATTCACCATTTCCTCATTGCTTCATTAAGGACTCTACCCAACCACCAAACAACTTTGGTTATAACATAGCTTCAGGCTCCCCAGCTGAACCCCTGGATTCCCATAGCTTTTTAAGCTACATGTCCTACATAAGATCATGACTGTGAACCATCTATATATCCTACTGAATCACAATATGTTCCGAGATAAAAAGTGTTTGAATAAATATTTGGTGCTATTCTTCCATCATTGTGTTCTGTTACAGCAACACAGGAATGGCAAATAAAGAGCAAGAGCCTTACTCAACTGAACAATAAAGCATGGAATGAACCTTTAGCAACGAACTGATATACAACTGAAAAGAGTTGATTGAAATCAATAATTTAAATTGAGGTTTTCTGCTTGGTAATTAAGACTGTGATTAAAATCAATCCACTTATTCTTAACAGCAGGATCCATAACCAAGCCCAAATTCATGTAGTTGATATTTTTAAAGGTGTCTATTGAACCAACAAAATGAACATATCAAAAATTCTTTACGGCCACCAACAACTCTGACAACTATTCTGCATAAAACTCTTTCAAGAACTCTATCACTTAAACATTATTACTGGACAGCTGTTGAAGGTATAGGCGTGCCCCGCTATCCACTAATTCAGTATCCACAGTTTCAGTTATCCACAGATACCATGGATACTGGGATGCCTATTAAAAAGATAGAGGGAACACTAATCTTGTTCCAACAAAACTACTGATGTTCCTCTATCTTTAAAAAGGTGCCCCCAGTATCTGCAGTTTCAGGTATCCATGGTGGGATCTGGAATGGAACCCAGCGGATACCGGGGCATGCCTGTATTCCTATGCCCAATGTGGCATCCCTATTCTGTGCTCTATACTTAAATGCACTTATTTAGGCATTTAATGCATCCTGCTATACATGATCAGTTGGTGGAAAGACAGTGGCTCTGCTACAACAAAGCACATGTGGAACTGTCAGCAAAGGCCTTCTTTAAAAGCTGGAATTCTTTGAAAACAGGAAAGGGGAAGACAGCCTGAAGACACGTATTTATTATTTATTTGAAGAATTTATACCCCGCCTTTCCCACGCCGAAGCAAATGCCCAAGGCGGCTTACATGAGCAGGCTAGTCTCAACCACCATTTTTTTCAATGGGGTTTTTACAAATCTACAGTATTCTTGTGATCTGCCAATCCTCAGGCCCAGACGTTGCCTTCACAGTGTGGTTCTCTCCTTTGGCTGCCTGCCATCAAGCCTTAGCAGGCAATCGCAAGTCAAGCCTGGACAGGTCCTCAAGGTTGTATTCCCTTCTTTGCTGGCTGGCCTCCTCACACACTGCAACTCTCACTTGCGGTGAGTAATCGGCTCCACAGCGACTCTGTTCTGCCACCACAGGTACTGCAGCTTGTCACAGCCTGGCATTCTGATTTGATTCGTCAAATCAGCAAACCGCAGATTTTTCTGCTTAGCTTCAGGCAGTACCAGCAGCTCAACCATCAGTCCACACTTTGCTCTACTACCTCTTCCACACAACAAGCTAATCAAATCAGGTTTCACAAGTAGGCTAAACAAGCAGGTTTCAAAGGGTTACATGCATAACCCTGTTCTGTGTTCAGAGGCAGAATGCCTCTAATCACTGGCATGGGGAGGCATCAACAGCAAGGCAGGCCTTTTGCCTCATGCCTGCGGCTTCCCAGAGGCACCTAGCTAACTACCATCAGAAACAGGATGTTGGGCCAGATGGACTCTTAGGGCCCAATCTTAAGCTTTCCTACCATCCCGCAATACAGCAGCGCAGAAATGACCTCTGATGTACCTGTGGGGGCCAAGGAAACTGCTGGAGGTAAGGGAACTCTAGGGGTAAGGGAACATAGGGTAAAGGAGCCAATGTAGAGCCCTGGCAGCACTGATGGGTCTACTCAGATCTGCATCAGCTCTTTAGCTGGCACAGAACCAAGGAGACCCATGCTGGCAAGCAAAAGCAGTATAACTACAAAATGGAAAGACAGATTATTGTGTAATGTCTAAGCAAAAACATGACAACAGTTTCTATTTTTAATATAGTAAAAGTTGTGCTATGTAGAGCATAAAGGGAATGGAAGAAGTTGAGGGCTGCCCCCTACCTGTTAACAGATCATTTATTGCCCCCAGGGCTCCCTCTTCAATGAATCCTCCCTTCTTCACGTGGGCCCTCTTAAGAACAGAGACATTCTACTTCTTCTATTACAAGGCCTTCATGTGGATGGAAGCAGAATATCTCCATCCCTAGAAGCCTTCATGAAAAAGAAAAGCTGAAGAGGTTCCATAGAGGAAACCCTCCCAGGCACAGCAAAGCAGAGCACTCTGGGCAAGCAGAGCACTTAACTGACACTTATTTAACTGGCATCTCTACCTGCCAAGAAAATCCAGTTAACAAAGTTCATCACTTAACTAAAATGCCAGACAACACAGGCTCTACTCTAACATGGTCAATATATGTGGAAATACATAGAACCAAGAAATGCCTTTATATAAAGGAATAGTAAGATACTACAGTACGCACTTTCAAAGTGAGTGAACTATGCCCATCTGTGATTGTGCTTAATCACTTGCACCGTAGTGCAGATGCCTTTTGAAGGGGGGTCCTTCTTTCCACTGGGGGAAAAGGACATCATGAAAGAAGAAATTTGTACCTTTCTCCTCTGTTGCAGAATGTTGCCATGGCCATACAGACAGTAATAATATTCTTATAAATACATACATAGTCATGCTTTCATAAAACACCTGGAACATTAACATGTTTGAAATACAGTCTCAAAATGAACCTAGAATAAAAACACTGAAACATTCTGAAGGAGGACCGCAAAAGTAAAATGTAAACATTAAATGTTCACTGTGAACCAAACCTCCTTATTAAGGAAAACTATGAGCAAGGAAACATTATGGAAAAGAAAATGGGGATATTGATTTTGTAATCATTCCTAGCCATTATGCAAAGAAAAATATGTACTTCTTTTTTTTATTTAGGCCACTGATTAATTACAGTAAGTAAAAGAAAATGGAAATGGCATGGAAGTACGAAATAAATCCTATCATGAACATCCACTTTAGGTAAAAAGCTAGAGCCATTTATCAGAAACACCAATACATTAGATAAGCCTCAGTTTGACCTTATGAAAAGAAAGCTTTTGGCTTCACCTTGTAAAGTGTCGCTGGTCTAGCCTCAGGCCCAAGAGCTTGATTACCTGAACTTGGCCTTCCATCTCCCCTCCACCCCCAACAATTCTGCCCCAATGTTTCTTCCTATTTCTTTATTTACCCTCTGCCCTTTTTTCTAAGTGCAATCTGTTTTCCAACCAGAAAGAACACAGCTAGGCTGACTCAGGAGTGAAAGAAGACGCAATAGCTCTACAGCAATCTTTCTGACACAGGGAAAGAGCACCACATTGCTATCTCTCTTTGATCGAAACAGCTAGGAGAGGGAGCCACAGTACTCTTCTTTCACATCTGAAGTGTGCTCAAATGAGCCTTTTGCTCAATGGGCCAGAAATGCAGTGGCACCCGCCTTGCCGTGCTTTTTTTCTCACTCTGGCAAAGAGCACTGCAGTGAAAGTAGCATGTCATGGGTAGAAAGTCATGGATTTTCACTCAAAGGAAAATCAGCATTTTCCTCACTCCCTTAGTAACGAACAAACTGCACCTCTGCTATACTTCCTTGAAAAAGGTGCAATAAAAGTATACATTGAGGAATTAGGATATATAGAAACACAAAACAGTCAATTTGCTGAAGCTAAACAGACCTGGGCCAGATTAATACCTGGCTTTGTGACCACATGGGAACCCTCCCACATGCCTCCTTGACGTCCACAATGGAAGAGAGGCAAGAGATAAATATTGTATGCAATTTGTTAATTTTTCATTGTCTTGGTGTTTTTTTTTTCAGTGTTTTGTTTCAAGTGTGTCAAGTTAATCTGATACTTTCTAAATACCGCTTTTCCCCCTTTTGAATTTTGTATCAGATTAGTCATAAACCTGGTGTAATACTGTATTATTTTAACATGCAGTTTATTCTTGTAGTTTCGCATATGATGTGAACTGCCCTGGGGGCATCTGCAAAACACAAGATATAAAATTTCCCAATAAAATTTTCCAATAAATACAAATGTGTTCAAAAAAAAAAAAAAAACCACTTTGCCATCTTCAAGAAACTGAAAGTTCACTTAAAGTTTTCTAGCAATGTCACATTAAGCAGAATTGTTTTCTTTATCCTATTAAAGATATAGACATACACACACCAAGCAACCCTAAAGGTTTAAAATCCTCCAAATACAATGACATTTAAACACATGCTTAATTATTCTAAGTAAAGCTACTATCCTATATTCACTTACCTGGGAGTAGGTTTCTCTGAAAAAGGATTATTTTGGAGTAGATATGTGTAAATTCATGCTGGCAGATTAATAAACATTCAGAAAATGTGAATGCATAATAAGGCATCTTAAGCAAAAGTGGGTAAATCCCTGCTTCCAAAGATTCTGGAGATGTTAAGCCAGAATCTATTGTCTATCAAACTGTACTGTTAAGTGAAAGGTAAAAATCCTGGTTTTGTTTTTATTTTTTTCATTCTCTCTGTACATGTACACCTGCCTAGAGGACTTCAATTCAAGCATCTGATTAAATGGACAAAAGCTTATATCTTTAGTGTCATTTATAATGCATGCACATAATCCTTTTGTTTCTCAAACCACTCAGCTTACAGCTATCTTCCACAATATAGTTTTAATTCATACTCTACAGTGGGCAAACCACTTTTTCTGCATTTTACTAAGCTAAAATAGAATACTTTAATTCTGTCCGCATCTCATGGGACAGAAGTCGCCTAAAAACTAACAGATGCCAACAAAAAAATACACTTCTTCTAAGTGCATTTCAGACTACAATTTTATTCAAATAGCTCCCCCCCCCCGGACATATCCTTCTCTACCATGTTGATTGTGTGGGAGATCACTGAAAAGATAGTAACAGATGCAAAATCTGCATTACCATTCTCCTTTTAGAAGTCATGGCTATCAGCATGTTTGGTGGGCAACTTCTTTTTTTCATTTTGAGGATATGGTGAACAAATTCAGCTCCTTATGATGGGGCTGCTCCAGCATCCCCAGATTCCTTGGAAAAAATGGCATTGTCTACTTTTCCTCAAAAATGCCTTATGAGTTGTACCCTGAGACGAGTGTACTAATCTGTGTCACTGAAATCAGTGGTACTGTTAAGAACTTAAATTTGACTGGATTCTGCTTACAGTTTCTAATATTCTTAATATAAATGCATGTGCCCAAACCCAGAAAAAAGGGAGAGACAGTTGAGGCAAAGGGGAAGATGCAGGGGTCCACATCCCCTGTAGGCTCCGAAACAGCATGCACAAAAGGATGCAAAATACATAATTTCTAGTGTTCCAGTTTTGCATCCAGGAGTTGGGGTGCCACACATGGTGTTCAAAACTAAATTAGCAATTCTACTTTAAGACAGACTTGCACATCAGCCCTACAATATAATTGCAGTAGTGGTGTCTAAGAACATATGTTAAGGGAGCATAACATAGAAAGTGAATTACTACATTACATACTGTATGCATTAGCCAGGTTGAGTCAATGCACAAAACTTTTAATATACTAAATGGTAAATTGTGTTTCCCCTTTAACAAGAGGGGGGAAATTATAAAAATTTGTTCCCTACCTACAGGGCTGTTTCAAACTTGATGATTTTTCTGAAATGGACATGATTTTTGCAATGCTGCCCTACCCCATGCATTCATGAAAAAATACTTGTGCTGAACTCTCCACAAAATGGTGCACACCTTTTTCACCTTTACACAGATTATCCCTGCATAGGAATGTGAAGCAGTCTATGGAGGATTAAGGAACACAAAATCAAGGTAGTGGGTACAAAATGCATTGCCACCCATGTTCAAAACACTTAACTTGATGGTTTCAAGGTCCTTTTCCAAGAAGATAGCTAAAATTGGAACCCAAGATTTTATAATCTCATCTGACAAAACCTATTGCCATATTTATGAACCACCCGACAGCTCAACTAGACAGAAAAATTGAACCACAGAAACCATAAGATGTATCATTTTAACGCCAGTTTCCAATGCAAGTTTTTGAAGTTTAAAAAAAATCCACTTTCAGAGGCAAAGGACTAAAAATATTGCTTGAAGAGCTAAACTTTTTGTAGAAGGATTAAATGTTATGAAGAGTGATCAGAGAAAATGTGTGTTTCACAAACTAGGTTTCAAAGCACTTAAGCCCATTATCTAACTGCACGCATATCTCAACTTTAAAAAAGAAAACTAGGAAAGCTCAAATATTCACACTTCTTCATACTAGTATCTGCAAAACTGTTAAATCGGCACTTTTCACATTATTTCCAAGTATACAAAGTGCTTCACATATATCATCTTACTGTTATGCTCAGAACAACTTTGCAAGGGTGCAGCCAGGCAAGGGGAGAGGGGTGTAAATGATCTGGAACCTGCCCTTCCTTCACCTCTTGTCTTTCAGAGGCCATTTATCTCTGCTGCCTTTTTCCATTTGCTCTCTTCCAGCTTGTTCAAACAAACAGGACAGGCAGAGAATGCTGGGAGTGTTCCCAGCATGCTTCATCCACCCTGTTTGTTGCAACAAGATGGCCACAAAGCAAGTAGGAAGAGACAGATGGCCCAACAGGTAAGAGAAAGGAAGAGGTGGGGTTTGTCTTTGTCTGGTCTCCTGGACGGGCTAGGAGGAGAAGGCAGATCTAAGTGATTGCTCTGATTGCTCATGGAAGCAAGTGATAAAACCAGGGAGATGTGGATTGTCACTGTCATCAAGCAAGAAGGTGGATCAGAGAGCCAATTGAACTGACTTGGCAAGCAATGGACACCCTCATCAGTTCACTGCGTTTTCCCCTCCCACTCAAAGCAGCTGCTTCGATCAGCTCCTGATTGGGCTGGCCCTGCCGTTAAGAATCTGCTTCACTCTATCTAAATCTCACAGAAATCAACAGGGCCTAAAGTGCATCCTTTCTACTGGACTGTGCTCACTGTTCATAAGAGAATAAAATACTACAAGAAACAGTACATATTAACAGAGCCTGTATTATTGTATGATTAATGCAAGCAAACGCCAGTTAATGATTAATGCTCAGCAGGCACCATCCCCGCCAACCCCACACGGTTCTGAAAGGCCACCCATACCTCCAAAAAGGATAGGGCAGCCCTTTGGACTGTGCCTGGTCATTCCGAGAAGCGGCCACCTTCTCATAGCAACCATAGCAAATGAAAACCACTTCTCATAGCAACCAGTCACACTCTGAAGGGCCACCCGCCCCTTCTTGGAGGGGCAGACTGCCTTTTGGAGCCACGTCAAGTAGTTCTGAGAAACAGCTTTCACAGCCACTTCTCAGAGCGCGCCTGGTTGCTCCAAGAAGCGGCTGTGGAAGCCGCTTCTCGGAGTGCGGCACAGTCCAAAGGGCTGCCCGCCCCTTCTTGGAGAGGCGGGCAACCCTTTGGAGCCATGCCGGGTCACTCTAGGAAATGGCTTCCGTGGCTAGAAGCCACAAAAGCCACTTCCCAGAGCTGCTTCTCAGTGGTGGGGGCACAGGTGGGAGCAGCCAGCTTTGCAAAAAACCCCCCAGATAAACGCCTGGGGTATCTGCACCCCTTACCCCCCCCAGGTCTGCCACTGGCATGAATACTGCCCCGGCAACCAGTGTAGTATAGAATACAGACCACTATACCAGATAAGAGTGTCTGGGGTCCAACTTTTTGCTCAATAGGTTGTCATGGTCAAATCACTCCCTCTTAGCTTATCACTGGATAAGTACAAATTATATTTTCAGGCTTATGTTAAACTACCATGAACATCAACTGGACAATGGAAATAAGTATTAAATAATAAAAAACTGAATATTTTTTCTTCAAAAGACACATAAGTTGGTTTCCTCACCTCATCTAAATCTTTAATATAGACTGGCTTCTCCTCAATACCAGTTGCCATTGGTTCACTGTGAGGAATCTTGACTTCTTCAAACATTTTATTATTTTCTCTCTCAATTGCTTCTGGCAGAAGCATCTGTGCAAATTAAAGAGAAGAAAGAGAAGCGGGAATAGGAGTTACAAGGATGAGGCTGAATAGAAGCTTGTTCAACACCACTTTACTCACCAGTAACTCCAAGAAACCTGTGCCATCCTCGCTGGGTAGAATCCAAGTCCGCTGTTCCACAGGCTAAAATGCTCTTGTGATTGCAAAAGGGCTAGTGCAAAAAAACTTGTGCAAGAGCACACACACACACACACACACACACACACACACACACACACACACACTCAGACTCCACGCGTTTATGCAAGGGATAACTTCCAAGCATTTTATTTTTAACACAGAGGTTCCACACAGCTTATCTTTCTTCTTGTTAGGATGTTGTTGTTTTTTGCCATGCCTCTGTGGGCAGAAGCAACTTGAGCCACACTTAAAGCATTCCCAATGCCTATGTTGTTCTCCAGAATGTGCCAGGAAATAACCCAAGTCATGCATTCTAGATAGGGAAAAATGACCACCATCAAGAGCCACTTGCCAAGAAAGCAATCAGCGCTTCTAAGTTAAAGAGAGAAACCCCCGACTGCCATCACTCAACACAACAAACTCCAAAGAATTCTGCTAGCAACAGAGCTCCTACTTTGAGCAGGACTTTGGTTACAACCCAATATTCCAGGAAAAACTGCTAAATAGGGCAGAGGCTGCTAAAGCCCTAAAGGACTTCATTTGAACTAATGGCAGTGAGATCTCTCTGGTGAGAGAGAGTTACGCTGGCACAGTTAGGCCAGCAAAGTTTGGCCAGCACAAGGGACACCGTAAAGTATGCTTGGACCACTCTTGGAGTCAGAGAGACCAGCACACAGACTCCCTGACTCCAAAAGTGGTCCAAACGCTCTTTACAGTGGATGGCCAAACTTTGCTGGCCTAACTGTGCTGGCATAACTCCAAGTTAGGATTGTGCCTTAGTGATTGCTGCTTGTCAACCAAGATCACCAAAAATGCAAATATTATGTGAATGGAAAAAATACTGATAGGTAAGGGTGTTTGAAAATTATGGGTTTGTGGCTCTTTTTGCAGATTCCATTATTTGAAAGGCAGAAAGCAGTATTATGTGTTTTTATTGTCTCATTCCAAGTTCTCATTTTTATTAATTTTAAATGCGTCAACAGGTACTAGATAGGTGACACTGCATCAGCAGATGCAGCCACAGTATTGTTTCTAATTGGGAAAGTAATCTATTCTCTGGAAAATATTTTAAACACCAAAATGCGGTGTTGTGCATTTTTATTCTGATATTTTAACGCCAGAATGGTGATATTTTGTGTTTTTATGCATTTCTAACAGGAAAAAAACGCTTACTGATAAATCAATGGGAAAAAAATAATTGCCTCTTCAAAGTGAATAGAGAATTTGAAAACTCCTAAAACAATTCCATATTCATGCAAATAGATTATTTAGAAAGGCATACCTTTGATCCCCCAATAAATGCTGAGGTTTTCCTAGCTTCAGCTTGTGAGTCATAAACGTGCGGATAATGTATTTTTTCAAAGTCTGACTCTCTCTGTCTGCCTAGGACTGGCATTGTGCGAGCATTCAGAAGTGCCTGTTCTCTGTTAATCACAAAACAAAAGCAACAGAAATTCAAGTCAGATCATGCAACATGATATAAGCACATCATTAGGGATATTCTATATCAAGCAAACTCATATTATGAGCTTCTAATTCCAAGATAATCACAAGATGCTTTTACATCTTGTGTAGATCACAGTTACTTATTGATTTCTTAAATATGCATTCACACTGTAATGCATACCTACAGATATACCTCCTAACAGACAACACTTCTACTTATGTTTTATGTGCACAGCATAGTCACTTTTGTTGACAAATGTAGAGAGTTTCAAACATCCACAATTTCATGAAGTGCTAGAAACTTAGCTACCAGGCTCTCTCTCTTTTTAAAGAGGCATACAGTACAATCTGACAGTCCAATTTTATTTGCTTCTCCACACAGGAGTGGTGTAGCTAAGGCATCTGCTGCTGAGGATCAAAGAAGATTTTATAGTGCCCCCCTCCCAAAAAAAAAACAGAATCAAAATAATAAATTAAGTAAATAAATAATATGTTTTCTGGTTAACTTGCCATAACTTTTGACAGAACACAGATATTACAACGGAATTTGTTTTATTGCATTCTGCATTAAAATATCTTTCCAATGAGACATAGCAGCGGTCTCCAAACTGGAGATCGCTGCAGCATGGAAAATCATCCCCAGCATGAACAACATTTTGTGTTCATTTTGTGCAAACAATCCCAACTACTATACAGCTCCCAGGGGTCGTTGCAGCCATCTGCCCTTGCACAGAACGCCAGGCACACAATTTGCTGGGGCAGCAGACCCCAGGAGCAGCTACCCTCTAAGGACAACAACCCCCTGAAGACAGATCAGGAAGAGAATGGATCCAGCCTGCAGGCCGGAGACTGGAGTCCCCCCGATAAAACACGGTGGTATTATCTGTACTTAACAAGGTTTTCACAATTTTTGCCGCTAGTGTCAAGTTCAGCTTGTTGCCCGATGCAACTGCACCCCTGCGGCCCCTTAGCTATGCCATAGCTATGCTTAGCTGCTATACAGCACACTCTCCAATATTCATCACTTAGAAGGGATACCACTAAAAATTTTTCACCCTCCATTGTACAAGTTTGGCTGATAACAAACAAGATAATTCAGAGGCAGCCGATTCCAGGATTCAGTTAAGCAATATACGGGGGCTGATATTTCACAAGTCATAGAGCTCACTCAACAAGAGGAAGTCAAGCTACTATACTGAACTGTCTTGAAAGACTAGGTGGCTTCCCTACGCCTCAGAAGGCCTCCCAGCCGCTCCTGAAAGGCACTTCCGGTCTGCCAGCAGCCCCGCCTCCCAGTCGCGATCCAGGGGGGTGCAGGGATGGCAAGCCGCATGGGCGCCGGGCAGTGGGGGGCGCCATGGCGCGGAATCCAGGTGCTTTTTGGCCCACCCGCCCTCCCGTGCGCCTGGAACGCTCCAAAATGGAGCTCTTCCGGGCGCAGGGAGGCGTGGCAGGGAGACGCGCGGGGCGACGTGCCAGGGGCGCGGTTTCATCACCTTGCCATGGGGCGCACTCCCTGCCCAGACCACCTCTGCCTCCTCCGCCCCACAGATTTAACTATCCATGGAATTCAGTTTCTGCAGGGGGTCTTGGAATGGATCTCCCACAAATCTTGAGGGCCCACTGTAGTCTAAAGTAGTAAAAACAAGTTTTTATTATTTAAAAAGATTTAGATCCCACCTTTCCCATGCTGAAGCAAATGCCCATGGTGGCTAGTTTAAATCTGGCTAGTATGCTCATAAATGTTAAAGGTGTAGTGACTATCCAGCCCCAACCGGCCCCCAGCCTGATCTGCATCTCTAACCCATGTGCATTAGACCACAAAGAAGCTAATCAAGCAGATGATTGCTCAGTTAGCCTAGGAAGTTTGGTATGTTTTTCATACCAAAAAATTCCACAATTAAACATTACATCAAAGCTAGCTAGTCACTAAAGCTGGATTAAGGAAAAATGAACGCTTGCAATCTATTAACAGCATCATCATAAGCATTTGTCAATTGATGGTGTCTATTACCTTTGCAGCCGTAGCTCCTTGGGGTCAAAGCCCATTATTCCATCTGCAAAAGTGTCGCCATCTTCTCCGGCTCGTTTTTCTCGCCTGGCATTCCGTTTCCCTTCCCGGCGGTACTGCTTCATTAACTGTTTCTCTTGTTCAGAATGTATTGTGACTTGACATCCATAGTTGGGCTTAGTGTTTTCTCCTGCAAACATCTTGCATTGTTCTGAAATATGGAAGCACGTAGGGCCATCAGAAGATACTTCAAAGGTCTGAAGCAACACAGAATGCCTTAAAAGGGGTTTAAAGAACTTGCCTGGGGGAAAAAACCTTAATACCATGCCATTTATATTTCAGATGTTCTACATAATCAGTTATGATTATGAAAAACCAACTTGCAGTTTACTATAATGATATAACCACAAGGAGACTTACCCTACCTCAAAGGTTCCCAAATTGAGTGTCGCAACACATTTCCAGGGGCTTCATAAGACATATGCTGGCCAAGCCACTCAGCAGTGCCACAGGGATACGATGCAAGAAATTGCCATGTTTATTTATTTATTTATTTATTTAGGAGATTTGTATCCCGCCTTATTTGCCTAAAGGCGCTCAAGGCGGCTTGACAAAGTATAAAAACTAACATTAAAAACACTTTAAAAATAATATAAAAAACAATACAATAAAACAATTAAAACCAACAACAGTACAATTTAAAAGCAACAAAAAATCAGTGGATCATAAAATATAATAAACCAGCCAGCCCGCCAGACCTGTCAACTAAAAGCTTTTTGAAATAAAAAGGTCTTCAGCCCCTGCCGGAATGTTAACAGAGAGGGAGCAGTTCTCAATTCTAAGGGGAGGGTATTCCAAAGTTGGGGGGCCACCACCGAGAAGGCCCTCTTCCTGGCCGCCACCCCTCTCACTTCTCCTGGTGGCGGCACAGTCAAAAGGGCCCCTCCAGATGATCTAAGAGTACGGGTTGGATTGTATGGAAGGAGGCGGTCCCTCAAATACCCCGGACCCGAGCCGTAAAGGGCTTTAAAAGTCAAAACTAGCACTTTGAATTGGGCCCGGAACAGAACCGGCAGCCAGTGCAGTCGCCGAAGCAGCGGCTCGACAGAGTCAAACCGACGTGCCCCAGCAACCACCCGAGCCGCCGCGTTCTGAACTAGTTGTAGTTTCCGGACCGTCTTCAAAGGCAGCCCCACGTAGAGCGCATTGCAATAATCTAATCTAGATGTCACTAGGGCATGGGTCACTGTGGCCAGGTCCGCACAGCTCAGGTACGGCCGCAGCTGGCGAATCAGCTGAAGCTGAGCAAAGGCTCCCCTGGTCACAGCCGCCACCTGGGACTCCAGATGTAGCTGTGGATCCAGGAGAACCCCCAAGCTGCGAACCTGCTCCTTCAGAGGAAGTGCAACCCCATTCAGAGCAGGGCGATAGTCCAGTACCCGAGCTGTGGATTTCCGGACCAAGAGCACCTCTGTCTTATCCGGATTTAATTTCAGCTTGTTCGCCCGCATCCAGCCCCCAACTGCCTCCAGACAGCGATCCAGGACCTCAACTGCCTCCTCAGAATCAGGGGGAAAGGAGAGATGGATGTTGAGGTCCAGTTTTGCAAGCTGGGCTCTCTTCAGAGCTGCGGAAGGGCCCACCTACCCTCTCAATTTGAGACCTTTTTGGTACAACCCAAAAGTAAGTCGCACTGATGTCATCATGCCATCATCACTAAGTTTGGGAAGTTCTGCCTATTTGATCTCCAAGGCACGCACACAATTCAACTCCCTTAAGTTGCAATCCCATACACACTTGGGAGGAAGTTCGATTGAATTGGACTTGAGTGGAAGTGCCTAGAATTGCACTGTAACTCTTAACTGTTGCTTTTTAGAGGCTCACCATTACCCCTTTTAAGAAAAATGTGTGTATTACATAATAATCAGGAACAGGAATGGTGTAGAGTAAAAGCTTCTACTGGGTCAGTATTGCGACAGCTGCTGGGCAAATACCATTGAGAAGTCTCCAAGCAGAGCACAAGGGGGGCCCACACACCTTATGGTTTGCTTCTACGCATCTAGCAATAGGGACACGCACTGTCTCTGAAAAAAATGGATTGTGCCTGACTATCATGGCTAATAGTCGTGTGGGAAACTCATCTTCCATTAATATTAATAATCTTTTTGTTTTTAAAACCATTTAACTAAAGGACACCATCAGATCTTGTGGCAGTGATTTCCCTATTGTATTGTTCACTGTATGAAGAAATGCCACCTTGCCAGTCTTGAATTGCTGATCAGCATGAAAATGATGATCAGGACAGACGCTGATCAATGTAACTGGTTAACTAGTCCTACTATTACAAGATGTCTTCATCCACTCCCTCACGTTCTCCACCATTCTTATTTTTATATACTGTACCTCTACCACATCCTTCAACAGTTATTTTTTTAAAGCCGAGATGTTTCAAAGGCTCCCACCTACATAAAGAAAATGTTCCAAATCCTTGACAATTTTGAACGGTTAACACCTTGCCACAGATTTCTGTATAGCGTGTAATCTTGTCACACAAGATTATATAGTTCAATCGCCCGTGTTTTGTTTTCTAATTTTGCTTTTTCGTTTCATTATATGGTGTTCGTGTAAAATGTTTTCCTTTTGAAGTGTTGTCGTTGGTAGGAATTCTAGTCAACGTCTTGTCCCTCAAAGTATATGGTGCATTCAGATTAGGAAGTTTGTTCAGTGATGGGTTTTTTTAAATTAATCCTTCAATAAAAATTTGATATTAGATACTAGTACTTGGTAATATTGGTAAAACTTTGAGATGCAATAACTTTTCTTTCATTACAGCAAGCAAGTCTGATTTTTAGAAGACAAACTTTTGGGTGATTTTTTCGTTAAAGCTGGATTATTTGCTAAGCTGCCACTCCCAATTTCTCCCCCATCCTCTTTACTGAAGAACTACAATATACACTTAATTTTAAGAACATAAGCACATTATTATTACATTTACTGTTTGGTGAAAAGCAGCAAATATTCTGATGTCTGGTTTTTAATTCAGACAGAAAAATACTTTTAGGGAAAATTGAATCTTCCAGAGACAATCCACAAGGAGCTTCCTGTTCTTCAGAATTAGGATGATCAGTTCTCAAAGCAAATAGAAGCCAGGAAATGAAGCCATCCATAAGTAGATATTCACATTTGTTTTTTAAACAACCAACTATTAATAATGCTTTGGCACAAAAAGCCTTAAAATCAGAATCTAGTCACACAAACATGCAAAACAACTTTACCTTGCAGAGTATAATCAATTGGTCCCAAGAAAGCTCTCTCCACAATTGTAGATCTGTTGTGTAGGAGCTTCTCTATGAGTTCAAATCCTTCCGGACCCAACAGTTCAAACAACTAAAGGAGAACAGAAAAACCAAACATAGCCTTGTTACTCACAAAAATGGGTGCAATAAGTCTATCCAAAGTTTGCATGTCCACACCACAAATAAGTGAGTTCCCTCTGTTTGCTATCATAGCAGAAGGTCCATATGGAAGCAAAATAGAGTAAGGTACCATAGCTGGCCTTGAGGCATGTCCTCTATGGATCAAGAGCTCATTTTCTGGTCTGCAAGCTAAGTTCATTCGTTTATACACACTTACTATACCTTCAAGCAGCAGGCATGCACTGAGCAGATGGTTGGTGCCATCAGCACTGACAAAACTGCCTGCCTGGTGGATGCATACATCCATAATCCAATTCAGAATATGAGCCGTACCCACAGTGAGTTCACACCAGTTTTTTGACAAGTGTTGGAAGATGGCTCCAGATCAGTCAAGTTTTCAAAACAAAAATATTCTCACCATGTCACGGAACAGTAGAAGCTAAAGTAATTTATAATTAGAGATGTTTGAAAAGGGTGTTATTTGCTTTACTCAGAAGTAAGCCCATTGGGTTCAGGAAGGCTTAGAGTGCGATCCTAACCCCAGGCTGACACACCTGTCCCATATCCAGCCCAGAGTTGAGACTGGCTGAGAGGCAATGGGTGGGAAGAGGAATACTTTCCCGTTCCACCAGGCAAAGCGCAGCAGCCCAAATGGGGCTACTCGGAGCTGCACCAGCTATTCTGCTGGCTCAACTCTGAGTGATCTGGCTCAGGGCCGTCTGGATCAGAGATAGGATCTGGCCCAAGTGCCAGATTGTTCTCTACCTTCTTCTCCGGGCTGGTCTGCCCACTGGCCCGCCCATTTCCCACCTTCCTCCCACCCTGTTCCACCTCCCCAACCATTCGTGCCAGCTGAGCAAGGCCAGCCTTACCTTTTGTTGACTGGGCACGGGTATAAACTAACTCACCAGAAACAAACACCTCTACTTGAATTTAAATGCATTCTTAATGGGTAATATTTCTTCCTTTTAAGAATAGTTTTAAAAAATTGGGCAATTTTCCCAAAACATGCCCAAACATAGGAGCATGCATGCACAGGAGGTGCATGAACACATCCATACATCCCATACACTTATTAAAAGTCATCTATATGTGGCAGGGCAAAGCAGCAGGATCACTCATGGGAAACACAAAAGCCTCCCATTCCAGGAAATGGCCAGTAGCATCCTTAATGTTCCTCTGAACCAGGGGAAAAGAGGACCGAAGGACTTTGTGAGAGCGTTACAGGCAGTATCTCCTAAACACACAACTTGAAGAGATGCATCATGCATTTTTTTAAAAAATATTGCACAGTGCAATATTACAGGTCCTTGGTCCAAGGAGGTCACAACTGACATCTAGACAATCTGGAATAGTGGCAGCAAGTAATCAACTGGACAGTAGTAGCAAGAGTATTGGAAACAAATGCAGTTGCATGTACTCAGGATTATTCTCATAAACTGAAACTAACAACATTTGCACTACTGGGTAGATTTTGAGGAGAGACAAGGGAGAAGGAGGCGGGTGGCAGACACAGATGTTCTGGGAGGGAATGCCAGGCTTAAGGGACAAGAAGGAGGTGCCAGAAACTTTCAGTTTTGGAGTTACAATGGTCTACATCCAGAGCTCAACCCTTCCACAGTGCTATCAGGGAGACATTTTTCTTCTGTGCAGTGGTTTTAAGCTCTGACTCAGAAGCCCATCAGGTTGTATGGTGAAGCAAAAATGTATTTGTCACAGCTGTGGGTCTATCATTTTTGCATGACGTATTTTCAGAATTTAGTTTCTGAACAGCAACGAACCCAGATCACCGTTTCTTTCTGTGCCATCAACACGCCTACTTCCATTGCGGTTAAAAATAGCTCATCAGTAATGCCTAAAAACTGCAACTCTTTTTTGCCAAGCAACATAGTATTATAGCATTTATTATGTAAAGTAGTATCATAATTTCTTTCACTCAGGTAAGATATAATAGCCACCTTCGGAAAGCCTCTTACTTTCCCACTCCTATAAAATGACATGCTATGCACAGTAGGTATTTTCTAAACTGCTAAGTAAAAAAGATACATACTGTATTTAAGTCACATATAGGGCAAAAAAAAAAAAAAGCAAACTTGAAATTGTAAACCTCAATAGGCTTATCCCAGTAATGGAAACACAATTTTTTTAAAATTCCTTCTGGACTGAAAATAGGGTCAAAGCACCATTTCACAGAGGCTTTCACCCAACAGAGTTGCAGGCAATCATGGCTCCCTGAGATGTGTGCCTCTATACATTTGGCACATCACACTTTAGATTTAAGTGTCTACTTAAAACGTAATAACTGTAATCCAAAGGAGCCTTGTGTGAAACAGAAAAACTTTCCGTTTGGAGAAAGGCCTACCCAGGCCACATTCTATGTTGCTTGAAAGGGTCCCTCAAACCTCACAAGTGTCTTTTTAGGGAGAGGTGTGGAAGGGAGGAATCAAAAATCCTACCTTGTGCGAACAGAAGCGCATTCCATTTGTGCAACACTCCCTTTGGACCCAAGCCATGATGCATACATATTAAAAAGTAACATGTAAAAGAGACGCTGCCATGTTAGAGCTGCGCCATTCTTTCAACACAATACATTGCTTGATCCAAGAGAGAGATTAGCAGAGCATGCGTGGCTTTACAAACAGAACTGTTTGTCTCAATATAGCAGAACCACTGAAGCGGCCCAAGCTTTAATTCCTGTTACACAAACACAGACAAAGAAGGCTTTTGTTCAAAACACTGAAGATGTACGATTAATTAAGCCGCTAAGGCTGCAATACTCAACTATCAACACTCCACCGAAAAAAAATCACTGTTGTCTCTCAAACTGCACATCAGAACTGAAGCAATCCTCCCAGGGCCGCTAACAATTACAGCTTTCTTGTGATATTATTTTGACAAGTCGACTGTGAAGTGATAGGTGTATAGATCCAACGGATCCAACAGAAATCATTAATTGTTCCTGCATTCTCTGTACACTTAAATGGTGTAAAGTGTGAAGATACTTTTCACGGTCAGCATGAGAATCATTTTCCGAAGCACTGATAATAGTCCAGATGCACCGTATTCTGCAAATAAGGGAAGCTCTGCAGGTTAGGATTCAATGTATGTAATGGCAAAACTAGTGCCAAATACCCAAGAGGAAGCTTTGGGCTTACACTTCCTCAAACAGGAGCCCATCATGCAACATAGCAAGCCCATTTATGAGACCAAGAGGGCTTCGAAAAGCAGTTTCTTGTATGGAATGAAGGTTGTATTGGAAAGACAGATAACGTTCTGCCTACAGCAGACCATAGGAGCCTAGGCATTCTGTTATACCCAGGTCACGCTCAAGCTATTGCAGAAACTAAATCTCCAAAATCCTCTGTGCTACTAAGTAGTCAACTGAAATCAGCTAGTTAAAAAGACAGGTCTATCCGATATCTGAGATAAGAATGGAAGAATGAAGATAAGGGCAGAGCTGTCTAGAGTGTGGGCCATAGAAAGCTCAACCCGTGTGCTCCCCCTATTATGGCCGTACAATGATCATGAAAGCATAGGTCCCAGGGAGACTGTCCCAGTTGCCCTACTAAAGCGACAGCTCTGCATGAGGGAGATGCTATGGGAAACCAATCCACAGTAATTATGCAGGCAACACATGCCAAAAGATTTTCTATTATATGTGTGACTGAACTCCAAGATATATTTATTAGCACAGTGAATGTTTACATTATGTCCTGTCAGACGCTTTTAATGACATGACTGTTGTCAGGCTTCTATACCGCTATTTCAGATGATGAATATGCTAAGACAAATAGAGCCGATTTGTCCATTGATTGCCTTCAGCCCACATAAAGCAACTGGTGTCTAGGAAAAAGTGGGTGCTTACATATTCAGCTTTCAACCTGTTTAACTAAGGTTGTTGAAACTGCAAGGCCACCCACTCAAATCCCCTAGAGAATATGGGATGCTTGAAGCTGTGCCAACTCGGCTTTCAACCTGATGCAGCACTGAAGTTGCACTTGCATTACTATTCAACACTAGATCATTTAAATTGATTTAAGAGACATATTTTCTATTGGATCGACGAAAAGCTTTTCATTCAAACACATTGGAGAAAATGCCATTGGGGGTATCAGGCACCTGCAAGGAAAGCTCAACTTCCTCTTTTCAGCTCAATCAACAATAAAAATTCAGTTAACCATAGCTTCAAATATTTGCAGCCAGGAGGAGTAACACAAGTTGTTACTAGCATGGTACCTGGCTTCCTTACTGCCAAGTCTTTCAGGAACGAATTGAAAAAATTTGCTCACGGCACAGCATCACCAAAGACATATCAAACCACTCTTCATCCTTTGTCTCATGTGCACTCACACTGACAACACACTTAGTACATTTGTGTTTCCTTCCTTTCTGCAAGTGCTGTGCGATGCACACATGTGTTTGTAGTCTGTTTTTCAGCCTTTTCAGCGGTGCAGCCTTGGGTCTCCTTACCAAGTAAATCTCTGTAACTTTGCAGAGACACAGTGAGGTCGGATAACAGTTACAAGTGATTATTCAGTGGGAGAGAGTGGGTGAAGTGATTTCTTGGCCTGCCTATATGTTCAGTCCTTGCCAGTAGCCTTCAGGCTACAAAGAGCCACCATCAAGCTGCAGCCTTTTGCAGAGGTCCAAGCCACAGGAACCAGTTCCTTTTTCTGCTGACTTCCCTTCTGAAACCCCATTTTCACCAACTTGGGTTCTTCTGGGAAACCCACCTAATCTCGCTACATCCCTTCTACCTTCTCTTTTTCTTCTTCTTGCTTGGCCCTTTGTCCTCCTACAGTCTTCCTTCTTCCTCACAACAACTTACCGAGAAGGCTCAGTTGTGATGGAATGCATAGTAATAGTTTTCCCCTAGCTCAGAGGGCTTCAAACTTTTTAGCAGGAGAGCCACATCAAATATCTGGCACAGTGTCAAGGGCCTAACAAATTTATTAGAGACAGAACTTAGATAACTGAATGGGCTCAAAGTTCCAAGATTCTCCCAAGTACCAACCACAAACCACAGAAATATAGCACACACTTTAATGAACTCCCATTCTCCCACCCCATAAGCAGCTAACTTAAACATGCTGGAGTACCAGCAACACCCAAAGCATGTTGCTGAGGCTCAAGGAAAAGCCATCTAAGGCCTTCAGATGACCTAAAAATGCCACTTCCTGGTCTTTGGGAAAACAAGGAAGTGATTATTTTCTGCCTTCCAGGCACTCTACCGCGGCCGGGGGGGGGGGGCTGGGCATGGCCTCCTTAGCTGTCAGAACACCATCACACAATCAAGAGAAAGCAGTGTATGCCAGCAAGGTCAGGTCAGAGGGTCACAGGGGACCACTGGCTTGCTGCAGGCTGGATACAGGCTCTCCGATTGCCACATCTGGTCCCTGCCCAGCTTAAGATGTGGCAGTAAGATCAGCTAGGCCTCAGTTTTGAATTCCTTTTGATACGCACCATTAAAATAAATCCTTTTGTTGCACTTTTCACCTTTACCTCCATTGTCCTTTCCCTACCAAATTGTACAGCTGCACCACTAGCCACTACACAGGGCAATTGTAATTGTGTGTCTTCCCCCACTCTGAGCATATCACACACACATTTTACAAAGCACTGACAGTGGCATAACACTGTAATAAAGTACTGCACATTACCAACCTAAAGTAAAACGGATTGATGTCCATTTATATCTTTCATTACTCAGATTTTAATTTAGGCATGGCAAAGTTCGGTTATGAGCAAAGCAAATCCTTTGATTTTTTTTGTATTTATTTTACATACATGTTACTTTTCAAGATCTCGTTTTAGTTCCAATTTTGTCAAAATGTTTCTTCTCATTTTTAAGGAACCAATTGATTATTTAGCAACTCAGAGGCTTTGCCCACAGTAAGACAGAAAAGCAGCTATGAACCAAGCAAAACCTTTGGTTCTGTTTCAACCAGCCCTAAAAGCAGCAACTGGAAGATTTCTGGGAGACTGGGTGTTCATCTATGGATAGAATAAAGGCAGCACATATTAAGAAACTAAGCCATGGATGCTGTTGGGAGAATGACATGCCACCAGGGAAAATGGGTAGAGAGTAAGGTTTGAAAGCATCTGGTTTGTGAAAATTAAAACCCAGTATTCACATTATCGTAAAAAAAGAAAAAAACCAGCCCATGCTGGATTGCAGCACATACATTTTGTGTTGCAATACAGAATATACAGAGAGCTGGTGCCTTCGAATTTCCTTTCATAAGGCATATTCTATATTAATGCATGTTCTACACTGAGACAATATATTCCTTCTCATTACAAGTGAGAACGTGCATTTTTTTATGCAGTCAATGCTTGAAGGTTACAAAAAATGAAAAGGAACAGTAGAATTAGATTAATATGCTAAGCATTCAAACATACCCATCTGCCTACTCTCTCAAGACTTCCTCTTAGTCTCAAACCAACGTCCTCCAAGCCTAAGCCTGTCCTCTCATATGGTCAATCAATTAAAATGTGATTTCATGTAAAAAAAAAATGTCTCCTTTCTAAGACCTATAAGGTTGAAGGTCTTGAGTTTTGGGCTGTAAGATTCTTAGAAAGTATATTTTTGCCATAGACAGTCTCTCTAAATACAATAAACCAGTGGTATTCAAACTTTTTAGATCGGGACCCACTTTTTAGAGTGGCACTTGTGTCAGGACCCACTGGAAGCGATGTCATTAACCTGGAAGTGGCAAGTGGTGATGTTGTGGCAGAAAGTGACATCATCAATCAGGAAGTGATGTCATTGTGACATAAAATCAAATGGCACTCCTGAAATGCAAATTAGCATTCCTGGACTGCAGCAATCGTACAACCATGGAACATCCCTGACAGAAAGCAAGATGAGGACAATGTATGATGTAAAAGTATTGAACTAAAAACAATTTTTAAAAACCTCATTTGAAAATTCAAACTGTTAAAACTCAAAGGAATACAACAAGAATAAGGTCTGCAGTTTCCAAGATGGCTGCTCCCAGCTTTCCACAATCCACCAAGTGGTTCCCGACACAAAGTTTGTATAACACTGCAATAAACACACCAACTGGCCTATTAAAAAAAAACCAAGCACCACATTCCCTCCCCTTGAAATGTTCTAACACAGTGCTTCCCAAACTTTTCAGCACCTGGACTCTCTTTTTTAAAACAATCTATCATGACAAATTAAACAAAAAAAATCTTGAAAAAATAATGTTTTATTAATCGAAATTAATAATCAGGGTACTGTGCTAGAGACCTTACATATAGTATGTGTATGTAGACATTTGCTAGACTTTCCCAAGGAATGGAATTAAAGGACTGCTTCCCCCAAACCTTTACAGTCATTCCAGGGTACCCAGAAGGCTGAACTGGAGAGCAAGATGTGCAGTTAGGGACTTCCAGGCCAGACCAGACCAGACACTGAAACTGGGTTCACATGTGGTCTACAGCAGGCCCAAAACTACAGAAAATTAGACATTTTAAGTTGGGGATATGAAGATCACCTCAAAAAACAAGTCAGCATTCCAGCCATGAAAGCGCCTTCTCCATCCGAATTGCCCGCTGCTGCATTTTTTCTTCTTTTGCAAACTGGGCAAAGGTGCTTGCAAAGGTGTTGAAGCTTTTTTGCAACCCACCAAAAACAGGATCGCAACCCACTGTGAGTCCCAACGCACAGTATAGGAAACACTGTACTAAAAGATAACATGAATCTTTGGGGTTGATACTATATTTCTATAGCAATTGGGATATAGTACTTGGGATACCCTTATCAGCTCCTTATCAGAAATTTATCAGCATTTCTCCTTTACTCTGCACCGTACTATGCATTGTGCACTGGCTTGTCAATTTAGCTTCCACTCATGGTTACAACTACTCAACAGCATTCTTGTTCTTAGAATGGTCTCTTAGCCATGGACCTAAGCTTGCCCCCAAATCCTTAGCCAACAAAAGCTTACCTTACAAAGTAGGGAAGAAAAAGTCAAATGAATATTTGAACATCTACTAGTACATTAATAGAAAAACAAAGGAATTACTAAACCTATTTTACCCAATGCATAAACACCAATACATAGGTAAACATTAACACATAAATTCTCCATTTATTTTCAAATGCTTCAACTGCTGGAGGGGGGGGGGCACAAAACAATGCTAAAATATTTTAAATGCAAGTAATACTAAGAACACTTGTAATACATTTTTCATATAAAGGATTGCTGAAATTACGGCACAATCCTACACATTTCTACCCAGAAGCAAGTCCCGTTAAGTTCTATCTTAAACTTGCATCTTAAACAAACCCCCTTTTGACGTACGTACGTACGTACGTATGTACGTACGTACGTGTGTGTGTGTGTGTGTGTGTGTAATTGCTCTTTCTATTCCCACCTGAACTAAAACAGAGATTTAAAGCTAATATATTAACTCAGCAAATTCCACTTTCTTAACAAGTCATCATATCAAACTGAGGCTCATGCTAATACCAGACCAAGGGTTAGCCTTACTAGGTCTGAACCAGTGGTGTCATCTACTCTCTCGCAAGCCGGAACGCTGGGCGGGACTTGAGTGATTGACAGCCCGTCGACTCACTTCCGGTTTCTTCGCGCGCCCCACGCGGCTTTCCCTCGCCTCGGAGGGAGCGCCTGCTCGCCAGGGGGGATGGGTGGGGGGCGCGCCGGGTGCCTGGGCGAGCAGGCGCCCCCTCCGAGGCGAGGAAAAGCCGCACGGGGCACGCGAAGAAACCGGAAGTGAGTCGATGGGCTGTCAATTACTCAAGTCCCGCCCAGCGTTCCGGCTTGCGAGAGAGTAGATGACACCACTGGTCTGAACGCAGTTGATCACAACTTTTGATCTGCAACAAGTAGACAGGTTATTAAGTCAGATGTGACTTGAACACACTGAAAGCAGGGAGACAAATTACTCAAAACTGAATTGGCTCATGGACTTGTATGGGATTTAGGGCGCAATCCTAACCTGGAGTTAGGCTGGCACAGTTAGGCCAGCAAAGTTTGGCCGGCACAAGGGACACTGTTTGGACATATGTTTGGACCATTCTCAGAGAGGCCAGCACACAAACATACGCCATTTTCCCTGACTTGAAAAGTGGTCCAAACAAGCTTTAATGTGGCTCTCGTGCCAGCCAAACTTTGCTGGCTTAATTGTGTTGGCCAAATTCCAGGTTAGGATTGTACTCTTAATCATGACTACATTTCAAAGGATGCAGTCCCAATGTCCTTCCAAGGTTTTGTAAAGTAAGCACCAGATTACCAAGAGAATGTGGGTACAACACCTTGGATAGTTATTTAAGAGCGCAATCCTAAACTGGAGTTAGGCCGGGAAAAGCTAAACCAGCAAAGTCTGGCCAACACAAGGGTCACCATAAACCATTTTTGGACCACTCTCGGAGTCAGGGAGGATGGTTCATGCCTGTGTGCTGACCTCTCTGACTCTGAGAGTGGTCCAAACATACTTTACGATATCCCTTGTGCTGGCCAAACTTTGCTGGCTTAGCTTATGCCAGCCTAACTCACTTTAGGATTGCGCCCTCAGTCAGTGTTATTCAAAGTGTTGGTCGGGACACACTTGGTGGGTCACGACCTGATGTCAGGTGGGTCGTGGAAAGCTGGGAGCAGCCATCTTGGAAACTGCAGATCTTACTCTTGTTCTATTCCTTTTGTAACTGTTAACAGTTTGAATTTTCAAGTGAGGGTTTTTTAAATTTTGTTTTTATTTCAGTGCTTTTATATCATACTAGCTATTTGTTACCCAGCATTGCCCGGGTAACAAAATGATCTTTCAGAGTTTATGAGTTTTGCACCCCTTCTCGCCCCCCATGCTGACGGGGGCCGAACCCAGACTCCAACCGTGTCAGGAGCGTCGCCACTCGCCTCGGCGACCCCGGAAACTACAGATCCGACGTTGATTTCGTCTGTTTTCGACCGTTCTCACACGGGGGCCCCCACGCACTCTCACCCCCAGGGGCGCTAGGGGGGGCTGACCCCCGCAGTGTTTGTCACCAGGCCGCAAGGCATGCGCGTGCCGAGTCTGGCTCCAATCACTCCAGGCATCACAGTGGGGCATGGCAGGCGTCTTGTCTCGCACCCCTTCTCGCCCCCTGCGCCAAGGAGGGCTGAACCCGGATTCCAACCGTGTTGGGAGCTTCGCCACTCGTCTCGGCAACCCCGGAAACTATGGACTCGACGCCGTTTTCGGCCATCTTCACACGGGGACCACCGTGTACCTCCACCCCGGGGGCACTAGGGGGCCCCACCCCCCGCAGTGTTTGTGGCCAGGGCGCAATGCTTCCGCATGCCGAATTTGGTGCCAATTGGTCTAGGTGTCACAGCGGGGCATGGCGGACATTTTATTTTGCACCCCTTCTCGTCCCCCACATCGAGGGGGGGCCCCCGAACCCGGACTCCACCGGCGTCGGGAGTGTCGCTGGTCATCTCGGCAACCCCTGAAACTGTGGATTTGACGCCGATTTCGGCCGTTTTTGACCGTTCTCACACGGGGACCCCCACATACCCCCACCCCCGGGGGCGCTAGGGGGCCCCAACCCCCGCAGTGTTTGTCGCCAGGCCACAAGGTGTACGCGTGCCGAGTTTCGTGCCGATCGCTCCAGGCTTTGCGGAGCCTATGTGAAACATACATACATACACACATACACACCCACACTCTTCTTTATATATATAGATTTTGTCATAATCTTGCTTTCCGTCAGGCATGTTTCCTGGTTGTACAATTGCTACAGTCCAAGAATGTCAATTTGCATTGGCAGGAGTGTCATTCACGGAGGAAGGATAACAGGAGGCGGCATGCCTTAAGAAGTAATGCTGGTGAAGTGAAGCCAGGGGGCGGGCTTAGCCGCCATGTTAGGTGACTCAAAACAATCCTCATTCCAAGCATTTCAGATTGCTTTGCTCGTACTGTTTAGGAGTGAATAGTTTACTCCTTAAATAAAAACTTACGAAAATAAAAACATGTGATCATGTAGAAACATTATTGGTAACCTTATTATGATTTAATATGCACTTACAAGGTTAAATTCCTCATAATTATATTACTGAACATACCTGACGAAATGCTACTTGCTATTTAAACTCAGATTGCACTATTTTCACAGACTTATTTTTTGAAATCTACACAACCAAAATTAAAACGGCCATGCCCCATAAAAAAAAATTATGTTCATGTTCAGAATTTCATAAATATTACAGTGGAAAATGAAAGGCAGAAAAAATAAAGTGTGAACGGGAAGGAACGGGAAAAAAAGGGGGAGGGTGGGCAAAAATTAGATAAATATATAGGAAAATTTCATTAAAATCTCTTCATAACATAAGTTGTTGTCAATATGAGAGTAATTCTTTTTTACTTCCAGACTATTAAGAGTTTTTTTAAAACTTCTACTTTCCCCCCCCAAAAAGGAACAAGAAATTACACAGCTTCAAAAATAATGCACTCACTGTTTCAGTGAACTGTAGTTTTATTGAACCGATGTAATGTGAATACATGAATCTTTCCATGGAAATTAAATCCCATTTTTCTGACAGCGATTCGCACACCCGTATGCAGAACACGCAGGCATGATTAAAGAGGTTGAGATTAACTTTTACGCACGTGCAGGGAGATTTTTATTCGTGAATTCGGGGCAATCCTCCTTGGCGGCAATGATCTGAGTCAACCATATTGGTTGACCCCGAGGTAGCTTCAAAAAAATGACATCATGCCACCTCCAGTTATCCTACTCCATGGTGTCATTTTATTATGTTATGTTTAATGATGTCACTTCCTATCACAACATCACTTCCAGGTTACTGACATCACTTCCGGTGGGTTCCGGCATGAGTGCCATTCTAAAAAATGGGTCCCAGTCTAAAAAGTTTGAATACCACTAATCTAAGTCATTCTACCATAAAACATTTTAAATCCCTAACCTCTAGTCAAATCAATGTGCAGCAAATATTAGGCAGAAATTCAGAATATATCAGCATTCAGTATTCAGAATATATCAATCTATGAGGATGTTCTGTTCTGCTATCAATTCAGAGTTCTTTGAAGCACAAGTGATCCTAATATTACACACTTCAGTAATGTATATGAAAAATTTGATCATTTAATGAGACTTTTAATATCTATGTACTTCAAAACAAACCAATTTAAGCAAAGAATCCAATTCTTCCTTTTAGTACTCTGAATGCTCAATACAGTATATGTATCAACTGAATGAAGCTTCCAAATTTCTGTCTGTGAAACACTATCTGTACATGCACTCAGTTAAAATGTCAAAGTACAGGAGAATCTCCACCCCGCCCTGACACAGAAATAACCCCACACACCGAAAAATGCTATCATAAAAATACTTATAACTGAAAAGTACCAGCACAAAAGAAAGTGAGAGAAATCACACCTAACCTCTCAAATTCTTTAAATACACCTACTGCTTTTATTAAAAGCAATTTAATGGTATTATTACCCCATGTCCAAATGTTAACCATTTCATACGATCGTGAATACTATTTTTAAAGAAAAAGATCCGGAAACAACACTACCATATAATTTTAGGAATAACTTAATGGATTTCTTCAAGCACATTATAAATTGCATTAACCCTAAGTTAAAGGGAAAGGGCTGTTTATGGCTCCAGGGCATGAACAGAGTTCTTCCTTAACTGAAACAGCATCCTCACTCATTTAAACAGCAGAAAGCAGTCCATATGTGTATTCATACCCATGCACCAATTGGTTCCATCCACTGAAGGGAACAGAGAATCACATGCTTTTAAGAGATCCATAAATATATTGGGGGACACAGTGGCATTCCTATTGGGGGGGGGGTTTAAGACATTAAGTGTGGCAGGAGACTGAGCTCCTGTATAACGTGGCCCCTCCCAAGCCATCCCCAGCTTCTAAGCTTTACTCTTGTAGCTGGAAATGGTTCTGATGGCGAGGGGTCACATTACACAGGAGCGCTTGCTCCTGCAAGACTTAGCGTTCCCCACCCCCCCGTAGGAACACCACTGGGGCACACACGGATTTCTAGATGGGAGGGCAACATCAATGATTACAATTTATATCAACCCTTGGTATAAATCACAGGATAACAAATAATACCAGTTACAACAACCCTTTACATAGGAGAGTCTTCAACTTAGACTACTAGTAATAGGAGAAGGCCTTCAAGCCTTGAAAACTCCAACTTTATATTTTATGAAACATACAGCCTCTGATACAACACCATTTGGGTCTGTGGTACACTTCATAAATAGATGCACAGCCCTAAACCTTTTAACCCCCCAAGCCTAAACACAAAGGTAAAAAGGTAAGAATGGTCTAGTCGTGATCGACTGTAGGAGGCAGTGCTCATCTCCGTTTCTAAGCCTGTAGAGCTGGTGTTTGTCTGAGGACAAGCTTCCATGGTCATGTGGCAGCATGAGTATATGCCAAGGCGCACGGAATGCCATTACCTTCCCACTGAAGTGGTCCCTATTCATCTACTTGCATTTTTAGGTGCTTTCAAACTGCTAGGTTGGCAGGAGCTGGGACAAGCAACGGGAGCCCACTCCGTCACGTGATCTTGAACTCCCAATCTTCCGGTCAGAAAGCCCAGCAGCAGCGGTTTAACCCGCAACGCCACCATGTCCCTCTAAACACGAAACAGAAGAGTTTTTAACAAAACAGTTACTACTGTCATTTCATGAAGAAGCATTACGAGCACAATCAATCAATTAATCCATCACTAGTATTTATATACCGCTTTTCAACACAAAGTTCACAAAGCAGTTTACAGGCAAATAGTAACATTAAAGTTAAATGGCTCCCTGTCCCAAAAGGGCTCACAATCTACAAGAATGGCGAACACCACCAGCGACAGCCACGAGAAAGACACTGCGCAGGGGTGAAGAGGGACAATTGCTCTCCCCCTGCTAAATATAAGAGGACACCACTTGAAAAAGTGCCTCTTGCCCAGTTAGCAGGGGTTAACTGGCCTCCCTTTCCATCAGGCTGGCACACAGTAAATATTGTAGCCACAAGATACACATATTTCTCACACCAAAAGAATAATTCTTAATTGACTTTAAACATTTGTTCATGCATGGCTCAAACTGCATGTAAAAGGGCATGTAACAGCTCAATCCCCTGGGTGGCAATGCAGCATTCCGCAGAGGATTTTCAGCTGCTGGAGGCCTCCACGGCGCCATTAAAGGGACCTGTGCCAGCAATATCACTGGTGCAAGTCCGCGTTGCTCTGTGCAGGTGGCTCAGACCCAGGATGGAGGTTTGGATTCAGCATGCATAGCCACTGCCAAATCCGCCCCGTCTCAGGCAAGATCTGGCCATCCCCCAGCCCATCTCCTCCTTGTTACCCGCACTGGTGAGCCTCTAGACATAAGCTGTATCTTAATTTGATTAATTCCCAGTCAAAATACGCGGCAACTTCCGATAGCTCACTAGAAATTTTTCTACCATTATTTGCTTCAGTTCATATTATGTTGGCAGAAGCAATATTTGTTATGATGCAGCCCTGCCATATTCACTTAAGGCCCAACCTTATCAGGCTCAGCACCCAATCCTTCAAGTCGGGCCATGTGGCCCAATATGGATGTCCTCTTGTCTGCACAGACAAAATAGCTGGTGCAGACACAAGGAGCCCCGTAGGCAGCCCTGCGCCCTTACTTGGAGGAAGGGGACAAACATTCCCCTTCCCCCAAGGAGCCTCTGGCACCTGCCCTGCACCGGTAGGATGCAGTGGTAGCCACCTGGCTACCACTGCTCCTACAGGCATAAGAGCAGCTAAGGATTGGGCTGCCCATCCCCCTAATTTGAGTAGGCAGATACAGTATTATTAGTAATAATAATGGCTGTCTTAATAGTGCAATGGTGCCTGAAACTTGCAAGACAGGGCTCCGTAGAGCCAGATACGTAATGAGGACCTTCTCTGCCAAACGGAGCTTACAATTACTATAAACAAAGAACATGTAGAAACAGCAGGCTACGGAAGTTAAATCAAGAGGAAACAATTAGACCATATTCAACTGTGAAAAAGACAGCCACAGAACCCCAGCTTGTATATGGATGCCATCACAGTAAGGAATGTTCTTAGAGTGTGTTGTTTCCCAGCATGAGGGGAAAAATATGAAGGTACTTTCAGCAATTCAAAGCAAGTTTGCAAACACCAATGAGGAACTCTATTGCATATAAACGTAACGGAAAGCTAAACAAAAACCCAGAACAGGCTTGAAAGCATAAAACATAAACTGCTCTTAATAGTGGTAACTGGTGAAAGATTACTCAGAGGTCACAAAGTAGAGTTCTAATAACAACACCAAAGAGAATTAGTTTGAGCTCCTGGGGCTATAATCCTATTCATGTAACCCATGGACTCAACAGATTTTACTTCTAGGTAATACTTAAGGCTCTCTAAGATTGTCTCAGACTTTCACAGTGCATGGCCAGAGAAGGCAAGAGATGAAGCACCAACATTTTATCAACTCTGAACATGACTGCTTATTCTAATAAAAGGATCAAATTACACATGATGCTCAGCTGTTTCTAGTCTTGCCACAAAGGATACTTAAAAAAACAACACACACCACACAAGTATGGAAGCTAAAGCTGTCCTCAGAAAGTTCACAGGAAATAGAAAGGCAGAGGATTTTTAATTGGTTTCCTCACATGGGGGAAAAACAGCAGAGGGGGAGATTGTCAGCAGGACAACATGCTGGAAGGAAAAGCCCTTTACCTGCCTATGCAGCTGTATTTTGTTAAAACTAACTTTTAAAAGAAAGCTGTCAGTTACATCTGTTTCACATACAAGTTTGGTCATATGGCAGGGAGGAGGAGAGGAAAAAAATATTTGAAAGCAAATTTTCTCCATGGAAAGCGGATTTTTCATAAAACAACAGCAGAGGGAGCTGTAGTAACACGTTTGTGGCTCAGAATCAGACCAAAAGAGTAGAAGGCGAATCTTCAGGGTCACATAAGTAGCAGCTTCCCCTGAATCAAGCTCCTGTCTGTCATCCTCCCACTCAATCTCTCATAAGGAATCCAATTCTGCACTGGATAATCACATGGCATTGTCACCCAGGCCTGAATTCCACATGGGCCATTCACTTTCAGACCATTCCAGGGTTGCAAGGGCAGGTTAAAAAGGTAAAGGTCTCCCCAAAAACGGATGGTCTAGTCGTGACCAACTGCAGGGGGCAGTGCTCATTTCTGTTTCAAAGCCTGTAGAGCCGGCGTTTGTCCGAGGACAAGCTTCCGTGGTCATGTGGCCGGCATGTCTATACGCCGTAGTGCACGGAACACCGTTACCTTCCCACCAAAGTGGTTCCTATTTATCTACTTGCATTTCTTACATGCTTTCGAACTGCTAGGTTGGCAGGAGCTGGGACAAGCAATGGGAGTTCACTCTGTCACGCAGTCTCGAACTGCCAACCTTCCGGTCAACAAGCTCAGTGCAGCAGTTTAACCTCCAGTGCCACCATGTCCCTTAGAAGGGCAGGTTAAAACCTGTCTATTTCTCATTTTCTCCTCTCAGGGGGAAAAACATTTTGACTTGGTCCTTTAGTAATTTGCAATTACACCATTCCCTTCCCATCAACTCTTAACCTTCCCTGAATCTTAGGGATAGGGGCGTGATTTTTTTGTGATTTTTTTTTTCAAAAATTGCTTGATAAAATACCAAATTGCGGTTTTATGTGTTTTTAGTCTACATTAGTCATTTCAAGTTCTCACTTTTATTAATTTTAAATGCTTTAAAAGTGTACGAGGTAGATGATATAGTGTCAACAGATGCAGCCACAGTATTATTTCTAATTGGAAAAATAGTCTATTAAAATGTCTGGAAAATATATTAAACACCAAAATGCAGTGTTTTGTTATTTTTTTAGCTATTTTAACCACCAAAAGCAGTTTTCAACAAAAAACCACCCCTACCTATGGAAGATGTAAAAAAATGTAGGGATGGACTTGGCCTTGCACTGGATTGCTGAGGAAAAGGCAAGCAGCACTTTGCCTGTCCTGCCTTCTGCAAACACCTCAAAGAAAGAAGATAGCCCCTCTCTTCCCCCAAGTTCTTTACGGGGGAAAGAAGGGTCAATTTGTCCAGGCACTGCACGTTCTCCTATTTCCAATGCTTAAGAGGTAAACTAACTTGTCATTCCTCCATTAGGAACAAGGAAAGAGGCAAAACAAGTTCTCATTCATAAGCAGTGCTTCTGCTAGAAAAATAGGACAGCTGGCCAGTTGGAAGAAGGTGACTCGCAGCTGGCAAGCAGGTGAGCAATCCTGGTGACACAAAAGTGGCCTCCCAGAAAACATGGACAACTTCAAAGCAACCTTGGAAGAGCGCCTCTGGTTCTCCCTCTTACAACACATGGCACAAAACCTAAGTCAGTTACAACACTGAAAATCTCTTTGTTGAGCCATCGCTGTGTCTTTGTCACATGAGACATATTGGCGAGTTTCCTTGGTGACCAGCTTTTAGCAATCTAGTTTTTTTTTGTTGCTGTTGTTCCGTGTTCAGCAGAAGTTATTTAGACCTGGCCCAAATAACCCTGAACCATTAATTTCATTCTTCTCTCTCGGGACTGCTCTTAAACCAATTTGAGCTTTTCCTTTTTAGTATCGATTCTCTTTTCCACTGTCAGGGAAAAAATGGTTCACCTCCCTGCCATTCACCAATTCCCAACTAAATTTACATCATTCTCAACAAGCAATGACTTGTTGCCCTTCTCAAAAAGGCATCACTTTATTCTTCCCAGTGCCTGGTTTTCCTCTAGGCAAGGGAATAGTCCTGCGGTAGGGCATGTTTCTGTAAACTGACCATACCATAATTAGGCCCCAGAGCACTCCTCCTGCGATCAGCCAAATGGAACACGCAATAGGAATCATAAACTCAAGATCATGCACACTGCGAGTCCACTCTACCCATATTTATGCACAACACTGGTATTTTGCCCTGGTTCAAAATGTCACTTCAATCTGCATTAAAATGGATGCAAATTTCATCAATTCTCCATTAATGCCTTGGCAAGAAGCTGAAACAGTAATTGGCACATACTTATCCTAAGAAATAGCCGTTTGCCACACAAATATTTGGGGGGGGAAATGACATGGAAAAGCAATTGTTATATTTAATTTATATTAAAGCTATCAACAGCTTGTGTATACTACCTCATTCTGGAGCTCATCACCACTTTTATGTGAAGCGAGCATCTCATACAAAGTGCAGCAAAGATGCTCCATCGTTGGACCTCCAGGAGTCCCCTTTAGCGATTCATTCATATACTTCCCAACCTCACACCACAGAAAAGAATCGTCCACTTTCTCCGATGACTTCCTGCCAGAGCCGTCTTCATAGCAATTGGGGAAGTGTTCCAAATGGTTATTTAGAAATTTCTTGTAATCCAGGCTTATAACTTTGTGTTCATCCGTGTCACCATTGACTGGC
>JAJKFI010000049.1:3106080-3140755 GCA_029204185.1 Lerista edwardsae
ACTCGATATGCGGAATTGCAGGCAGCAGTAGCAGATGAGGATGGAAAGGGTCCAAACATCTGCTTGATGGCTTTTGTCTCATCGTGACCAACATATTCCTTTTGGTGAAAGGTTTTAAAAAGGAAAACAGCAGCACTTTCAATTGCTTCTTGTCCATTTTCAGATCCCACTGTTCACAGAAACAAAACCAGAAAAGGTGGAAATTACTTACATTTTTAGCAGCTACGTATACTACCATGGTCTTTGATGGGTTTTTTCTGACCAACAATCACAAGGAAAACCATTAAGAGGACTCCAGAGTTAGGAATATGCTGCTTTTAAGATTGGAAGTCCGACAAAGATCCCATGGAATAGAACTTGCTTGGAACTGACCAACACATTACATAGAATGATGATGTAGCAAACTACAGTGGCAGAATGTAACACTCCAAAATGCAACAGGAAGCAGATTTTTTTTAAAGCTTCTCTCATTAAAGTGTTGCTGGAAGTAGTAAACCATCACAGCAGAACAAGAGGCCCAGCACAACCTTCTCGCTAGTGTGGTAAATTACTATATGCAGGAAGATGAAGGTGTAGGTAATTATGGTAAATTTGGCTTCATACTAGCCTGCTAAAAATGAAAATGTATAAAACTGGCTCTAGGTTGTGGCAGGCTATACCACCGATTCTGCCAAGTCAAGAAAGGCTCCCACTCACTTGCAGTTAGAAGTGGAATAGCCAATTTCCACCGTTGCTATTATATTCTGTGTAAGGTGTCAGTTGTTTTCTTAGATACTGCATTTTTTTAGATTGTGAGCCCTTTGGGGACAGGGAGCCATTTTACTTTATTATTTTACAAAACCTGTAAACGGCTTTGTGAACTTTGTGTTGAAAAGTGGTATGTAAGTATTGTTTGATTGTTTATTTGATTCTTTTGTGGGCCGTTTCAAATCTTGACCCTTCTTTTTAAAGTGTCTGAACTCCTTCCCCCAACCTTTCCTCTGGCAGCCCTCCTTGCTACATGGAAAACTGTTCCAAAACCATGTCAACTGTTAGGAATTACATTTAGTGTGCTGCAGATATAAGAAATTGAGAACACCCACAGAAGCATTTGAGCAGCTACCAGGGATGGGAACTCAAAAGAACCTAACTCAAGTCACAAAAATGTCATTTTATTCGCAACCTTTGTTGGACTCAAGTCAGGAACATCACCGGCTCGAGCACAACTCAAAACTAATGGCAGTACCTTGGTAAAAAGTCATGGCTCAAATTTGACTTGAGTCCTAACTCTATTTCGTGTTTGTATGCTTCCTTACTTTTTCTCACTTCCAAGTTGCCCTGGAAGACCTTGTGGGCAATCTAGAAGCCATCTTTCAGACTGACTGCAGCAGCAGACGTGGTGGGAAGCGGGTAGGTGGTTCCAGGAGGAACCACCTGGGGGACTTAGGGGGAGGAGGGAGCCTTATGGTGGCTTTTTTCTCAAAATGAGTCAAAATGACTCAGAAGTTTTTCAAGGAGTTGAGTTGCAATGGTGCACACTATGACTCGAGACTCTACTCAAGTCATGGGGTCGCAGACTTGACTCATGAAATGTGTCCAGCACATTCCTGGCAATTACAAAGAACTCCCTGAAGCCCAGTTTATGATTCCACGACTATTAAAATGGCTGTTAAAACCCATTTTTAGTTATGATTTTGTAACATATCTGTTTGAGTTGAGCTGACCTGAAGTAGCTATACACATTTAACTATGTTGATCCCTTTCATGGATCACTGCCTTGTCGTGGCGAAGGGGCTTGAGTAGCTCAATGAAGCTGTGAGCTATGCCATGTAGGGCTACCCAAGATGGACAGGTCACAGCAGAGAGTTCTGACTAAACGTGGTCCGCTGGAGAAGGAAGTGGCAACCCACTCCAGTACTCTTGCCAAGAAAACCCCATGGATTACAGAACAAAAAGGCTAAACGATATGACACTGGAAGATGAGACCCTCAGGTCGGAAGGTGTCCATTATGCTACTGGGGAAGAGCAGAACACGAGTACTAGTAGCTCCAGAAAGAGTGAAGTAGCTGGGTCAAAACTGAAAGGAAGCTCAGCTGTGGATGTGTCTGGAAGTGAAAGGAAAGTGCGATGCTGCAAAGAACAATACTACATAGGAACCTGGAACGTCAGATCGATGAATCAAGGCAAGCTAGATGTGGTCAAACGTGAGATGTCAAGGCTGAACATCGACATCCTGGGAGTTAGTGAACTAAAGTGGACAGGAATGGGAGAATTTAATTCAGATGACCATTATATTTGCTACTGTGGGAAGGAATCCCTTAGAAGAAATGGAGTAGCCTTCATCGTGAACAAGAGAGTGAGAACAGCAGTACTGGGGTATAACCTCAAAAATGATAGAATGATTTCCATTCGGATCCAAGGCAAACCTTTCAACATCACAGTAATCCAAGTCTACGCCCCAACCACTGGTGCTGATGAGGAAGAAGTTGACCGCTTCTATGAAGACCTAGAACAGCTTCTAGAATTAACACCCAAAAAAGATGTCCTTCTCATCATAGGGGATTGGAATGCTAAAGTAGGCAGTCAAGAGGTAAGAGGAATAACAGGCAAGTTTGGTCTTGGAGTACAAAATGAAGCAGGGCAAAGACTGATAGAGTTCTGTCAGGAGAACACATTAGTCATAGCAAACACCCTTTTCCAGCAACACAAACGGCGACTGTACACATGGACTTCACCAGATGGTCTACATCGAAATCAGATTGATTACATTCTTTGCAGCCAAAGATGGAGAAGTTCCATACAGGCAGTCAAAACAAGACCTGGAGCTGACTGTGGCTCAGATCATCAGCTTCTTCTTGCCAAATTCAGGCTTAAACTGAAAAAAGTAGGGAAAACCGCTAGGCCCTCCACGTATGACCTAAATCAGATCCCCTACGAATATACAGTGGAGGTGACAAATAGATTTAGGGGCTTAGATTTGGTAGACAGAGTGCCTGAAGAACTTTGGACGGAGGTCTGTAACATTGTACAGGAGGCAGCAACTAAAACCATCCCAAAGAGGAAGAAATGCAAGAAGGCAAAGTGGCTGTCTGACGAGGCTTTACAAATAGCTGAGGAAAGGAGAGAAGCCAAAAGCAAGGGAGAAAGGAAAAGATATACCCAACTGAATGCAGATTTCCAGAGAACAGCAAGGAGAGATAGGAAGGCCTTTCTAAATGAGCAATGCAAAGAAATAGAGGAAAACAACAGAATGGGGAGGACTAGAGATCTTTTCAAGAAAATTGGAGATGTCAAAGGACAATTTCATGCTAAGGTAGGCACAATAAAGGACAAAAATGGCAAGGACCTAACAGAAGCAGATGAGATTAAGAAGAGGTGGCAAGAATACACAGAGGAACTCTATAAGGCCGATCTAAATGTTCCTGATAACCACAGTGGTACAGTCACTGAGCTCGAACCTGACATCCTGGAGAGTGAAGTCAAGTGGGCTTTAGAAAGCCTCACTAACAACAAAGCTAGTGGAGGTGACAGCATTCCAGCGGAATTACTCAAAATCTTAAAAGATGATGCTGTCCAAGTGCTGCTCTCCATATGCCAGCAAATTTGGAAAACCCAACAGTGGCCACAAGACTGGAAAGATCAGTTTACATTCCAATCCCAAAGAAGGGCAATGCCAAAGATTGCTCGAATTACCGCACCATTGCACTCATTTCACATGCTAGCAAGGTCATGCTCAAAATCCTACAAGCTCGGCTTCAGCAGTATGTGAATCGAGAACTACCAGATGTACAAGCTGGTTTCCGAAGAGGCAGGGGAACTAGAGATCAAATTGCCAACCTTCGCTGGATCATGGAGAAAGCAAGAGAGTTCCAGAAAAACATCTACCTCTGCTTCATTGATTATGCTAAAGCCTTTGATTGTGTGGATCACAACAAACTGTGGCAAGTTCTTGAAGAGATGGGAGTTCCAGACCACCTGATCTGCCTTCTGAGAAACCTTTATGCGGGTCAGGAAGCAACAGTTAGAACTGGACATGGAACAACCGACTGGTTTAAAATTGGGAAAGGAGTACGACAAGGCTGTATATTGTCACCCTGCTTATTTAACTTATATGCAGAGTACATCATGAGGAAGGCAGGGCTGGATGACTCACAAGCTGGAATCAAGATTGCTGGGAGAAACATCAACAACCTCAGATATGCAGACGATACCACTCTACTGGCAGAAAGTGAGGAAGACTTAAAGAACCTTTTGATGACGGTGAAAGAGGAAAGTGCCAAAATTGGTTTGAAGCTCAACATTAAAAAGACTAAGATCATGGCAACCACTCCCATCACTTCCTGGCAAATAGGAGGGGAAGAAATGGAAGCAGTGACAGACTTTATTTTCCTGGGCTCCAAGATCACCGCAGATGGTGACTGCAGCCATGAAATTAAAAGACGTTTACTTCTTGGGAAGAAAGCTATGGTGAACCTAGATAGCTTAATCAAAAGCCGAGACATCACCCTGCCAACAAAGGTTCGCATAGTCAAAGCGATGGTTTTCCCAGTAGCCATGTATGGCTGTGAGAGCTGGACCATAAGAAAGGCAGAGCGTCGAAGAATCGATGCTTTTGAATTATGGTGTTGGAGAAGACTCTTGAGAGTCCCCTGGACTGCAAAGAGATCCAATCGGTCAATTCTCCAGGAAGTCAAGCCTGATTGCTCCCTGGAAGGACAAATGCTGAAGCTGAAGCTCCAATACTTCGGCCACCTGATGAGAAGAGAGGACTCTTTAGAAAAGACCCTCATGCTGGGAAAGATTGAAGGCAAAAGGAGAAGGGGGCGACAGAGGATGAGATGGTTAGATAGTGTCACCGAAGCAATGAATATGAAATTGGGCGAACTCAGGAAGCTAGTGGAGGACAGGGAGGCCTGGCGTGCTGTGGTCCATGGGGTCGCGAAGAGTCGGACACGACTTAGCGACTGAACAACAACAACAACTATGTTGATCACCACAATATTCTCTCAGTTTTTCAGTGACTTTCACAAGATCGGTTTCAAGGAAGCTGAACAGGGATAGAAGGTCCCAAACCACAACCTATAAAACCAACTTGGCTTTGCTCCTAAGGTCACCTTAAGAAGCCACTTTAGGAATGCATCTAGGTTCATATCAACCAAGCCAACCATAGCCATATATCATGCCAAATCTTAACTCAGGGTGGGACATTGCGTGCAGAGTCGAAAATTGCATGTACAATTCCTTGGCCTGCTCCAAATCCGTAAACTAAGTACTGGTGCCAACTCCAAACCAGGCCTTAGTATTCCACTGGCATAGCAGGAAGAATTGGATTCCCCATAAACATATATTTACCATCTGTCAAATCTCTTTATGCAAGTAATCTAATTAGCCAACCTTGAACATCCCAGAGGCACTCCCCTATGGATCAAAAATGATGCTCCCCAGGTTTATCAGCTACCAAGGCAATCAGGCCAGCAGGGGAGGCTCTAGGTAAGCTACTTAAAAGGCCACTTCTATCTGATCTCTTAAACTCTCAAGTGCTAATGCAAAGCAACCCCTGAATTGGGAAATGGGTTATAACAGGATGGTCAACAATAGGGCACCTAGTTGCCAATGATTAGATGCTGCCTGAAGGCAATCTGAGGTCAACCCTCAAAGTCACTGATCTACAACGCATTCTCTAGCAGCTTAAGCTAAGCACTTTTTTTCAATCCACTAAAACCAGTTCAGCACTCCTTAGTTATTTTTAGCAACTGGTACCTTAGTACTTTTGGTAATAGAAGCCTACTGCAAAGACCTCTCCTATTTGTTTATTTTTTTGTGCCCAAGAAGTTAAGATAAGTGCATTGTGGATTGACTAGATTTTCCGAGTTAAAACTTTCATCTATCTTTTCCTTGCCTTGAGACACTACACAGCAACACAGAAAGGTATGGATATTTGCAGGAGCTGCAGCAGCCTTAAGAAGAAACTACATTTCGAAAGAATTTGAGGACTCTAGGCAACGCTGCTTTATGTGCACTCTAAGATACAAAAACAGCACTTTATCAATGTTCAAGAAAGATCAGCTATTACTTTACGTATCCTTTTATTTGCTAAACCAAAATTTTGCATTTCCAGTTAATGCATAAACTAGAAGGTGGATGGCAGAGAGAGAAGATAAATACTTCCAAAAGCTTTTATAGTTCTGTTGCGGATGGTGTAAATTGGTCACAAATACTTGTGACGATGGTCACTTGTAAGATGGTCACAAATACTTCATTTTTCTTTTGACAGTTAGAATCTGGGAACCAGCAATAACAGTTCTGGTATTAGTCATCTTACTAGGTTTCTTTTTAAAAGATTGACTATAAATACATGAAATGAGCATTACAGTGATATCATTATAATTTTCTAGTTGTTCTTTTGAAGTTGGTCAAATGATCAAAAATTTGTTAGACATAAATCTAACAAATGGGGGGCAGGGATTTGGAAGATGCAATTCCAGAAAAAAATGGGGGGGGGATTCTCCATCTCAAAGTTTAAAATTAAAGAGTTTTCTAAAGAGGATAGCAATTTTTTTGCAGCAAACTGGCCTACCGTCATCATGTCATTGACATGCCACAAATCACTAAGCAGATGTGTGGACAGGCAGACCTGTAAATGTTCTGTGTTTATTTATATTTTGTCAGCTTAAATGTGTATCATACAGCACAACCACAAACATTACTAATGAGAAAAAAATCCCACAGTGCTCAATAAATCTTACTTCCAAGTATTGTTCATAGGACTGTGGCCTCCGTTATCTACAGCTAAGGAATTAATTTGAGAACAACCACTTACCGATCTGTTTGGCAGCTTGTAATATTGTTCTTAGATCTCCATGTAGAGTGTTTTGATTTTCTTTGGTTGAATTTTCATCAATAAATGTGACAATTTTCTTCCAGCTAAGACCAGAGTTCAATAACTGTTCTTGTAGTGTTGATCTTTTGTTCTGGACACAAACATACATCGATATATAAAAGTATGTATTCTTTGAATAACAAAAAGAACGCCAACTTCCATACGTATTTGTTTTCAGCAGTTATCTACCACTATGTCAGCAGTTTCCAATTCAAATATGATCACAGCTTCACATATTTAAGTATATATTTAAAATGGTTGTAACACTTCCCATGATTATTTTAAATGCCACAAAAAAATCTAGCAACACCATTACATTATTTTATAAAACAACATTGGCTCCAGTTCAGGGTTCCAAATATACTCCAATGCACAGAAACGATGCCTAAGGACACCATCCTAAAGTGCTGTTGGGCCAACACAAGCTGTTACAAATGTGCCGAAAGGCATGTTCATGCCAACGCAAGGGGCGCTGGGCTGACACAGGAAGCAGTGTCATCCCAATTGCGTGATGAATGGGTGGAGGTAAGTCATCCCCATGCTGCCAAGTTTGGCCTGCCTGGGGACTTTTTTTTTTTTGGGGGGGGGGGGACAGGGAAGATGCAGGGAAGGGAGGAAGGGCAGCCCTGTGGGTGGGGTGGCCCAGGGAGAGGGGAGAAGTCAGGATCTGACCATTAGGCCAGATCCTAACCCCCATCCTGAAGCCACATGGCCCCAATCCAGGATAACTGGACTTGCTCCTGCTAAATAGCAGGCAGAGGTCTTAGCAGCTCCATAGGTGCTTGCAATGTCCCCTTGCTCCGTAGTGAGCTCCAGAGGCAGCCAAACCTGCGTTGGATACAGGGCAAGCCTGCTGGCCTGCCTGCTCCAACAAAGGTTGGGATTAGGCTGCAAGGCATATGCCATTGACAGTGCAATCCTAGATTGCACTTGGGCCGGCACAACTCTCTTGCACCGGCCCAGGTGTGTCACAAACACAAGGTAAAACACGTTTGCGACAATTCGGAAGGAGGCTGTCTCAGTGGGGACAAATCCAGACCCTGCACCATCCGTAACTGATAAGGAAGAAGACTTGCTCCAATGGAGTTCTTATACTTTTGTTCTCCCTTAACTTTCATTCTCTCTTCCTCATCCCCAATACTCCCCTTTATTCCACTAGCCACAAAACCCTTCTTGTGATCCTTCCCATGTTCAGAAAGATGACCAACCAAAAGAAACAGGGCATTAGCATTAACCCGAATCAGCCCAAATCCAATTTCTTTATGGTCCTAGTTATCTTATGCTGCCTGCGGCACCAATAAGAATAAAAGCAACACCACTAACAGCTACAAGAGCTGTATGTCCAGATTATTATTACATATTAACTGGTCTTCCCACTCTTCTTTGACACCCATCAGAAGAGCGTATTTAAGAAAAATGCATTAAAGTGCTGTACAGTATGTTCCTTCAATTTATGCTGTATTACTTGTTGCTGATGCTTGTTTCAGTGAAAGGATGTTCTTTTAATGGTTCATTTAGTTGGGTAAGTGCACTACTTTAAATGACATGGGAAAGAAGGGCCAAAATTGCTGTTCTAGTCATAGGGATGAAAAAAGTGGAATAAAAGTAAACTCAGCAGAGTTACTCTGGGCTGAGACCAACATGCCAGCCATCAGAATCAGCCCTGAAGTGCTTGGATAGGCACCAGGCAGAGATGGCATCTCCGTATCAAATTGGCAACTGGCAACTTGTTTCTTTTCCATTTATTTTGAGGAGGGAAAAAAAGTGATAGGCTGACAAAGAACATTTTTAAAAAATGAATTTCTTGAGTGTTCTGCTCCTTTGTTTCGGGTGTGCAGGCTGTTGGTTAGAAGCCTGAGCTGTTTCTTTTCAAGGTAGCCTGGCAACATATTCTGGATACCCATTAAACACAAAACAAAAGACAAATAAGGGAGGAACCACTCTCTTACACATATAGTCCCTCTTCACCCCAGCAGTGTCTTTCTCGTGGCTGTTGCTGGTGGTGTTCTCCATTCTTTTAGATTGTGAGCCCTTTAGGGACAGGGAGCCATTTAACTTTAATATTATTTACCTGTAAACCGCTTTGTGAATTTTGTGTTGAAAAGCGGTATATAAATACTAGTGATTGATTGATAGTACCTTTAACGTGTGATTAGGCAGCATGTGGTGGGGTGAGGGAGAGGGGTGTTAGCTCGGCAACAAAGTCCATGCTTTGCATACAGAAGAAGACAGGAGGATACCCAGTACAAGCCCTGGGCATTGCCAGGAATGGGAAGGGAGGAGGAAAAAAAGGTGCCATTCTCCTGTCTCCTTGTTGCAGCTGAGTGGGTGGATGGGGGCGACACACATAGCAACTCTGCCCCTTCCCTCCTCTTCAGTATTGTCCCTTGTTCCTTCTCCATGCAAGTCTTCTTCAAAATGAACATTCTGCTCTGTTTTTTAAAGGCCTTGTTCAAGGATGAGCAAGGAGACTGCAGAAGAGGAAGAAGGAAGCGAGATCATCCTTCTTCGCCTGCGCCTCTAGCCTGTAGGTTACAGGCAAGGCCACAGCCTTGTGAGTAGAGAAAGCAGGAGGCAAGTGCAGCATGTCCCCCCTTGTTCCTCCACTACTCCTGGAGGAACAAAGGGGTTCCCGTTCCCTCTCATCCCCCATGCAACTTACCGTTGCAGTGGCATTTGCGCGCCATCGCAAGCAGCCTTTGGACTCAGGCTGTACCAGGCTGGACTCAAAGGTTGAGTCCAAAGGCTACACCTGCTTAGGCCTGCGCACAAAAGCCTGCAAAGGGAAACTAGAGAGGACTATGCACATACACCGAGCAGCGCAAGATTTCCCTAGAAACAGATCACACTAAGGGCGCAACCCTAACCAACTTTCCAGAACTGACAAACTGTGCCAGTGGGGCATGTGCTGCATCCTGCAGTGGAGTAGTAGTCACAGAAGCCTCCTCAAGGAAAGGGAATGTTTGTTCCCTCACCTCGGACCTGCATTGCCCTTACCACGGCGCTGCAAAGATAGTTAGGATCGCGCCCTAAATTCCCAAACTTGTTTTTAAGTTAGAGGAGTTTTGGCTTTCTTCTTTCAAGCCTCCTTTAAAAAAACCAGTAAAAGAAGTGCACGATCTGAGGCATCATTGTTGACAAAACTGTGCATTTTAAGCAAATAAATCAGTGTCAAAATATCTCCCAATATTCAAAATTTATACAAATAATTACCGTTAAGTCAGCAGATTCTTCATTATAATCATCTTGTTTAGTGACATTTGAAAAGGAGCGCAGTGCTCCCGTTAGGCGAGGAAGGGCCATTTATTATCCATTCAGTGATCCATATGATGAAACAGTACGTTCCTCTCCAACATGCAAAATCCTAAAAAAAAAGGAAAGAAAATGAAACTTGCAGACACTTTAGAAACTTTTTCAAATTAAGGTAAGGTAGATATATTGTTTTAATCAGCCAAATGGCAGAAGGCATCTTAGGATAGCAAGTCCGGTTACTTCTCATTGTCTAAAAAAAAATGTTCAATTCACCAACTCAAATACATGGAAACAAGGCAAAGGACAAAAACAGCAGTAATAAAGCCATCTTACGAAGTATTTTTTTTCCCCTTCTAATCCCTCATAAACTAATTATAGCAGCCAGCAAGACTGGCAAAAGTATTTCAAGGCACCAGGATCAAATTCTTATGTGACTAAACAAATTCCAGCACTGGGCACCAGTGACAGTATTAATAAGAAATGCAATGCATTACAGCAAGACATACAGAATTAAGGCTTGTTTGTGAAAGACACACAGCCCAATGCTACACTCCGCTGTTGTAACACGGGCTTTCCAGCTACCGCAAACAGCGAACTGGAAGAGAATGTAGCCACACGCTTCGGAACTTTAGCCAGAGAGGCTGCAGAGACGTGATAAACAGCAAGACAAAGGCCAATGGCAAAACAGGGGCCTCTCTCTTCCCTATGCTATGGTGAGAGGGGCTGATTGCCCCCTGCCCCACCATAGAATGTCACATATCCCATCCTACGGTGGGAGAAACCATAGGATTAGGCAATTCCCTCTACTGAGAATCTCTTGTAGTTCAACTTTGTATGAATAGTTCATCACACAAGAAACAGAGTTCATTTGTGAAGAACTTCTTTCCACAGCAGTTAAGCGTCATACCCATGTAGGCTTTAGATTCTCCGATTATCCATATTTGAAGATTGTTTGTGTCTTCCTTACTGTTCACAGACAAGGTTCCAAATGCTGCTTAGGAAAGTATAACTAGGGGATGGCAAATCAAAAGTTTGCAAGTGATGGGGGAAGGCAAGATAATATATACATGAAGCATGGTTTGAAAAACCGTAAATGAGCTGTGTGCCACATGCTTCCCACCTCTCATGTACAGAATTTATTACTCACTGCTCATTTGAATCAAACCACAGTTTGCCTTGATATCTGTGAAGGTTTGAGGGAACAGTCCTTGTCCTCCATTTCTAGAGAAAGTCTAGCAAATGTCTACATACATATGCTGGATGTAAGATCTCTAGCAGCCTTTCAAGCACAAGATCATGTTATTAATAATGTATTATAGATAGTAATAAAATATTTTTGTTTAGTGCAGCAGTCTCCAAACCGCAGACTGACATGCACAGAGAAAGCCATTCCTGCTCCAGCTAGTGCTGAGTGTTCTGCCACACTGCTGCTTCTCCTGGCACTTGGGCTGCTCAGAGAGACGCTCTGGGCAGTCACATCTATTGCCGCAGCAGGCCGTTTCCAGGTAGACGCAACTACCCAGAGCGTCTCTCTAGGCCAGTGATGGCAAACCTATGACACCGTGTCAAAGGGGACACACCATGATGTTTTGACTGGCACACCAATGTTCACTAATACCAGACAACAACTCAGTTTGATTTACTTGCATTTCATTTTTGTAATGAATTATTTGATGTTTGACATTTCTTTATGTAATACATCACATAGATAGCATCACACATGATTGGACTGTATTTTTTCAAATGCGTGAATATATAAAGAATTGTTTCTCTTTTTTGGGTGTAGGTGTGGGTGTCACGCCAGCAGAGTCAAGTTAAGCATTTTCTAACTTTTTGATACACCAAGCCCAAAAGGTTCACCATCACTGCTCTAGGCAGTGCGAGTGCCAGGAGAAGCGACAGCCCATCAGAACTCTCAGTGCTGCTCACGGCAGGGACAGAGTTCCCCAGACACCAGACCTGGCCTGCGACCCAGAGTTTGGAGAGACATGGTTTAGTGGGTCACAATCATCACTTTTCAAAGTGGGTCCCAGTGCTAAAAGGATCAGGAAGAACTGGCTTCAAAGATTGTCTGAATACAGCATTAGAATTCAAATTCATAGAAGTATCCAAAATGAATGCCAAACAAAAACATTTTAGAGGCTCACAAGCACATGACAAACTACTGAAAAATAGAATGCTTAACTTTCTCCCCTAAGACAGTTCCAGAACAGTTAATCCTAACAAGTCAAGTACATATGTAATTCAAAGCTGCGTGTTTTTCGGCTCAAATATGTCCAAAGGAAAAAACATTCTAAAGATGAAAGAAAAAGGAACAATTATGTTCCAGTTGTAAGTAGTGCTTAACAACTTACAACCCAGTTCTATCATTTTTGTCACCATAGCATACAGCTGTACCAAAACGGCATGTACTATGTGTGTGTGGGGGGGGGGGAATTGGAAGACTTGGGAGGAAAAAGGGATTTTCCCTTACAGTTCCATAGGCCCCTCAACCACCAATGGGTCTCCTCAGATCTATGCCAGCTCTTTAGCTGGCATAAGTCCATGGAGAGAAAAGATCACATTGGCTCACTATGGAAGAGTTATCATCCAGTGCAAGATGCCCATGCCGGGTACCACCTCTTCCCAGCTCCAAGATGCCCCAAACTCTCCCCATTATGCCCCAATCCTCATATCCCCATGCCCTGTTCCATCCACCACCACCCCTGTCATACTGGTGTTGACAGGGCTCCTATTTGCTACCACCATGCAATGGGTCCTTCCCATCATTTGCAGCAGTGGCCCAGAAGCATGCGCTCCTTGCGCTTCCAAAGCCTTTTATGACACCGTTAAGTGTCAACCGCCACTGGAACACTAACTGCAATCCTGTATGCAGTCTTACCTGGGAGTAAATGCTTTTCAACTCCATAGAACTTATAGGATAATCCTACACATTCAAAGACTCTTTGATGCAGCAGGCAGTGCAAGTTTCTTTTTACTAACAAACAAATCAGATATTAATAAAGGAGACAGGCACATTGCTTGGGAAGTAAGCAATTATATTGGGGGGGGGGGGTTATGGTACTGTGGCAGCTATGCAATCCTGTGCAAAACACTGAACATGCTTGCTTGAAGTCTGGCTGATTACTTGGGAGCTAATTACAAGCGTATTGCCCAAATTGAAAACGTACAGATTATTTACAACAGTCTCATCTGCACAGTTGTCAGAGACCATCCCAAACCAAAACTCCACTAAAGCTCAGATTCAGAATCACAGCAATTTTGCACTCGGTCCATAATTCACACATTCGCAGCTGTTCAGAAGAGAGAGAATGGAACAAACAGAACCATCTTAAGATACTTCCGTACAGAAAGTTCCAAACTTGACCTCACAAAGCACTCGGCACATTCTGTCACACACAGTGGAAACGTCAAGGAGTACAGACGTTTTTGGTACATGAATTTGAAAACAGTACCACAAAATGACACAGACAGACAAATGATCCAATGCAGGTTTAATACTGGGGCCCAGCAAGCAGAAATCTGTTAATTAGGAGCCAAGCACATGAAGGGGCATTTCCTTTCACATTTGTAGAAGGACTTCTCTCCTTATATCAGTCTTAACCATGATTTACTGATGCATTTGTACATTGTAAAAGATAACCGGGTTACCCCTCAATAGTTTGCAAATATAGTCCATGCTAGAAGTGTTACCAAACTTTATGAGGTCTTGGTACAGAAGCAAATTTTGGAAGTTCTAAAATTCCTATCCCTCAAAAGGAGAAGTGAACTCTCAAAATTTGAGTTTTGAACCAGAGCTCAGAAGAACTCAGGGTGTAATCCTAACCTGGAGTTAGGCTGGCAAGGTTTGGCCGGCACAAGGGACACGATACAGTATGTTTGGACCACTCTCCGAGTCAGAGAGGCAGCACACAGGCGTGCACCATCTTCCCTGACTCCGAGAGTGGTCCAAATGCACTTTACAATGGCCCTTGTGCCAACCAGACTTTGCTGGACTAATTCCAGGTTAGGGTTGTGCTCTCAGTCTTGCCTCACCCAGAAGGGATTGCAGTTTTTGTGAAGGGTTACTGCAGTGGAAGTAACCGTCACAAAAGTTTCTTACCTTTTATTTTTTCCTTTATATTTAGAGAATTTTTTTTTAAAAGCCTCATGCCACTGAGTTTAAATCCACTTCTGCCTCTGCCAAGCCGGGGGGAGCGAGAATAGAATTTCCCACTGCTACTGGAGTATGTAAAAGGAGAGGAGGGTGCTAAGGAAACCTCCAGCCGAGTCAGGCAATGTTTCTGATGCTTCTTATTTTTTCCCCATGATTCTTTGGAAAAAAGACTGGATCATTTTCAACTCATTTAGAGGCAAACTGTACACAGGCTCCTGTAGATTGACGTGGGCTTAATTGGCACACTTTAAAAACAGCACTATTTGAAAATTACTACAGAAGTCTAACGTACATTGGCACTTTTCAAAATAACGCATTCAGTCAAACTAGTTGCTAACACACAACCCCACTGGTCAGATGTGGCAGCTTCCACGGCAGTGGAGTCTCTTCAAAACCAGAAAATTTTAAAAACTAGACAAAATGCAATCACAGAGCTGCTTTCCTTATTGCTTTCTCAGCCACTGACATCAGTAGCCTCCTTCCTCAACCTTTCCCAACTTGGGCAAGCAGCATAAGTTACAGCACAACTATTAAATAACTTTTCCCTGAATAAGAAATTATCTCAGCCATCTACATCAGAAGTCTTGCGGCCCCACTCCCAGAAGGCTCCCTCCAAAATCATCATTTGTCAATGTGAGTACTCATTGACTTTTCCCCCAACCCACACCAAACCTATTGTTTCCTAAGGGAAAAGCCTTTTTAATGTATGCATTTTTGAATATATGTGCCATTTTCCAAGCATGTAGCCTCTGTAAAGAGAGCTGCCTGTAATTCAAATAATTCTTCTCCTTAAAACTCTAATTAAAGGATGCAATACTACACAACTATGATCGCAGCGTCTAAGGAAGGGCAAATTTATGCCAGACAGAAGGAGAAAGCAAAAACGTCCAGATTCCCAAGGAAACCTCCCAATTGGTAAATATCAATTTGCAGAAACTAGTATTATTGCTGTATATCTACACTAGTCAAATGCTGGAAAGGTAAAGGTAATGCAATGCTTTAAGATACACTGATGTTATCTACACACCAAACTTCATTAATGGCCCATACCAATCCTGTCCAATGTTCCAGCACTGATGCAGTCCCAAAGTTAGGGAACAACTGTTCCCTGACCTCAACGAGGCCTCCATGACAGCCTCCCCACAGCAGGATGCAGTGCACACCTTATTGGCATGGCTGCATCCACACTGGAATGTTGGATAGTATTGGGACATCAGTGTTCCTTGCAGTAATGTAGCGAAACAACATTTCTAGCAGGCTGTAAAACATGGAGTTCTGAGATTATATTTTTCATTTCATAACCATTTCCTGCCAACTCACTTTGACCCCCGATTCCTCCAGCAAGAGTTACTCATGGTTAAAAATGGGTACTCTTTAACACTCAGTTATAGAAGCCTGCTAATCCTTACTCATGTTTGTTTGTTTTTAAAGTCATCACTACCAAGTTCAAATAGACATTTTAGGGCCCAATCCTGAGTCCGCAGCACCAGCAGTACAAGCATACTGCCAGCGCTGGCATCGTAAGGCACTCCCAGCACTAGTGGTAAACTATTACCAGCCAGATCAATGTCAACCCCCACCACATAGAGGCGGCAATAGTAGCAATGAGTGCACCGGTCACCAGCGTTGCACTGGTTCTGGGGCGATGGCACTCCTGGGAGTGGGGGAGTGGAGCAGAGGGTGAGACCGGCAGCAACCTTTGCCGCTGGATCCAAACCTCCATGTATATAGCCGGCGCAGAGGTGAATAGACGCACTGCTCACCCTGCACCATTACCGCAGAGGAAGGGGGTGAACATCCCATTCTCCCGCATAGCAGAACCTCCTGTGGCTGCCTGGCCACTGCAGGATGCAATGGTAGCCACTTGGCTGCCACTGCTCACACAAGTGGTCAGGCAGCTCAGGATTGGGCTGCCCATTTATTTAACATTTATCATGATCTAGTCAGAAACTAACCCATAACAGTGGGAATGGCCATTCTTTCTGCCAGACTACCTCATGGCAGCAAAGCAATATTCAAGAGGTGTTGTATCAGTTAGAATTGAAGGAAACTTCAGGTCAAATATAGGAAAGTTTCTCAAACTGTGGGTCTGGGCCCACTAAGTGGGTTGCAAGCCAATTTCAGATGAATCGCGTAGCACTTAGTACAGCCATCATTGAAAATATGGGAAGAATGGATACTGGAAAGAAGGAGGGCTGTGTGATTATTTTGCTTGTGTCAATATTGTAAACAGCTGTATTCTCAGGAAAGCAGCAGCCTCTGGCATCACAATGACGACACCTCCGGCCATGACATCACTTCCAGTGGGTCCTGGACAGATTGCCATTCTAAAACATGGATCCTGGCACTAAAATGTTTGAGAACCATTGAAAGAGCACAATAGCACCAGCAAAATGCAAGTTGGCAAATCTGCCAAGCAAAGTTTTCACATGTCAAAATGAGCAGGGACTCGGTAGTCTTTGTTGTACAAAAGTGTATCATCTCCAAAGCAAAGAAAATGGTGATCAAAGAGTAGTACTCCTGCATTGCTAGCAGCAATAATAAAGAACAAAGTGGTTACAATTCACACACAAAAGTTGAGTCCATCCACCAGCCAGCTCTCATGTTCCCAAATCCTCTCTCTTGGGCAGACCTCAGCTGCATTCAGATAAGCTGTCACTTCATTCTTCCTTGCCATTACAACTTTCAAAGCTTCAAAAGACCACCACTCCTCTTGTTTATCGCTGACAGAGAAGTATTGCTCCTATGCCTCTAGCTCACACAGCAGTGAATTACCCACTTACAGCCCGGCATTTTGATGGTCTCACTGAAGAACTGATTCCTATGAACCAACTATAAATTTTCAGTTTTTGTGACAAGTTGTCATCTTGGATTTTTCTAGTCTGAGCAAAATACAAAACAACAAATAGTTCTTAGTTACATGAATACCATGAGGAGCTGACACTGCTCATCAAATGCTTTCCTTCATCCTGCCAATTCCTATTCAGGCCGAGAGCATTCTGGTCAAGGCAGAAGAGCCATTTCAGCCATTAATACAGGAATGTAAGGAATGAAAACTTTTTCTAAGCTCAGGAAACCTTAAAGAAATGTCATTTCACAACTGCTAGGAATTGCATTTTATCCTGCAATAAACTGGAGGAGATTGAATTCAATCAGAATATATATTTATAAATGGAATAGTTTCGTCCTATTCTCATATTTGAAACTCACGTTCTCCCTATGCTCATGTAAAAAACTGAGAAACACACTTATTAATATACCTATTCAATGATTTGCCTTCCCTTTATTCTCTTGAACTAATCAGGCAAAGAGACTTTGAAATGCTAGTCAGTCAAGAAAAGGAAAACTCTACTTGTACGTCCTTCCACATTCTCCAATGTACATATATCCTAAGACAGTGATCTTCAACCTTGAGGTCAGGACAAAATGGGGTCGTGAAGCCTCACTAGTGAGGTCACGGCAACTTACAGGAATGAAAAAGATTATAGACCACTGGACTAGAGCACCATCAGTAAAGGGGGGGGGGCATCTGGTGTACCCCTTCAGGTACCAGGAGATGGCGTCCCAGTCCCGCACAGGTGCTAATTGTGCAAAAACAGCTTTCACTAGTGCCAGGCTTTGCAGTAACATTTTCCGCTCTCTCTAATAAGAATATTGCAAGGGAGTAGCAACAGGATGCAGGTATCCTGTTGTCTCGTGTGCTCCCTGAGGCATCTGGTGGGCCACTGTGAGATACAGGAAGCTGGACTAGATAGGCCCTTGGCCTGATCCAGCAGGGCTCTTCTTATGTTCTTAATATTTGGTTACAGCAAACAGTTCTAGGAGAGCATTACAGGGGCAGGGAGAGGGCCATGATGGAGCAGGCGTGGGAGGAGAGTGTCTCATTATTTTTTTGTTTGTTTATTTGGGTTGTGGTACAAACAAGGTTGAAGACCACTGTCCGAACACAACGCTTACATATCCTAATGTATACACACTTGCCTTTTCCTAATCAAGAGCTTTGAGAACATGGGTAGCATAAGCTTCTCCAACCTCAGAACATCTGAGGCATGTTATCACACACAATACTAACTGACTACAGGATGGTTGCTTTTACTCCTGAATTTGAAAGGTGGTAAGCTGGGATGTATGTCTTTGCTCAGACAGCCTACTAAAGCACTTATTCACAAGAAGGAACCCTTGCACAGGCTTCCCACAGACATGCTGTTTTAAGAGGTGCAAAGTTCAAAGTCTGCCTAGAAATATTTTCCTTTAACTCTGTATTTGGGGCAATAGTCCCAAACTTTACTTTGACTCTATATTATGATTCCGGGGGGGGGGGGGGGGGGGGGGGAAAAGAGAGAGAGAGAGAGAGAGAGAGAGAGAGAGAGCGCACACTTAAAGACACTTCTGGCCAGTTCATTCCTGCATTTCATGGCGCAACACTGCCAACATAAAAACAGTTTTCAGAGCGACAGACTCATGAACCTCAAGTAATGTGGAGGTGACTGGACACTACAGCTGCAGTCCTAAATAGACGTTACTTCCCATTGAAACCAGTGGGTCTTATTTCTGAGTACACGTGAACAAAGCTACGTTGTACTACTAGCCTGCGTTCCTATCCACCTTTACCTGGGGTGAGACCCCTCCTCCTCTTGCCATCAAGAGAACATACTTATACATAGGGTTGGCCAGTTAGGCTGAAATTCAGTCACCTGTTACTTGGGGGGTTAAATCCAGTTGAGCTTGCGCCAGAGGACAGATGCAAATGACCAGGCTGGAAGGCTACCATGTCACACTTCCTCTGGAATAAGCATCAACTTCGTGGGGATCCGGCAGAAAAGGAGGAGAGGCAGCTGCTGGCCACGTTGACAAGGCGAAGGCTTGAACAGACTTCTCTCCGGCTGCGATCCCGTTCACACTGACTTAGGAGCGAGACCCACCGAACTGAGCGGGATTTGCTTGTGCACCAGCAGCGGGCAAAGCACTTGCTACTTCCGCTGCTCAGACTTCGACCCCTAAAACCAAAGAACCGCGCAGGGAATTCCCGGCACAGACCAACTGGGAGAGGAGGAAGGATTCAGATCTCTGACAGTTGCGCTTACCTTCACTGCTTCCACGCTTGCGGGCTAGCCACGCTGCCTCCCCCTCCCACTTTGAGGCCCGTGCCTTACTATTTCCAGCAAGCCGCTTCCGGGTTCCACCCCTTGCGCAGGCGCAGTTCATTCCTTCCGTCGGCAGCCGGCTTGCCTTTTGCCGGCTGAGCCGTGCGGAATCCTCTGGAACGCGGATGACGTGTCCGCGTTCCAGGCGCGCTGTGGAGAGCGGCGCTTCCAAACTCTGTCCCCTCCCCTCCCCGCTCCGAGAATCCCAACTTTCTCTTTCGTTTCCTGGCGACTCCGTTTTGGAAACAGACCGTAGACTTTTAAAAATGCTGGAGTGATGAGTCTGTGGCGTGAAAAAGGGTCTGCGTGGTGACCTTTGTCGCCATTTTTCCCCCCTTCGCGGAGCTAGTGACAGGTGCTTGCATTGGAAACAATAGAGAAGTGCAGGATTTGAACGTAGCTGTGATGGAACAGCTCAGGAACGCGCGTTCCCATCCCACCCCCACCCCCACCCCCAAGAAGATGCGAATTTATGGTCTTTCTCATGCAAGTCTTGTTTTGCATGAAATGTGTTTATATCTTGAAAACGGTCTCAAGCTGTTCATTTTTGCCTGTACTGTGATAATTTTGCCACAAGCCCATTAAAAAAGAACACACCTCATGTTGTAGCAAATACATCTGCTTAAAGTGCCCTGTTCCAATTCAAACCCTTCAACAGGCAGATCTTCTAAGGCTGGCAGCTTACTACCACGCTGCTCCTGAGGGTTCACGTCTCACCTCCGGAGGAAAAACGGCTGGTGGTACCTGGTCAGGCATCAACTACCTGGATCTGCTGTAGACTGCCGTAAGCACCTCAAATCCCTAATTAAATATATTGTATCTCTCTGTAGGTGTTTAATTGGAAACAACTTTTGGAGCCAAACTTGCCTGAAAAGCATGAAAAATAAAGACATTAAACTGATGGTGACCTTCATTTAGGTGCCTTGTGTGCTCTTCAGTTGCATACAGCTGCAATGTGCTTTGATGCCTTTCTTAGATGTCCTATCACAGAGAAAACCAGGGAATGGGTTTAATTCAGTGTTTCTGTCTCTAAGCTTGCTTGTTTTATGTGCAATCCAGTGCATCAGTTTCATTCACATGCCCCGGAAATGAGTGACAATTAGAAGCAAAACTTTGTGTGAGGCAATATTGCCTACTTATGAGTAAGCTCCACTCAATTCAGCAAGATCTTTTTTTTTTTTAGCAAACCTGCAAAACGATCAATAGAACCAACTTTCTGATTTTAAATTATTGTTTGCCAAATGACACCCAGGATGAAAACTTATGATATTGTTATAAATGTGCTGTTGTGTCCATGAAATGTTGCTTCTCATCTCTTTAGACTTCACTCCCTGGAGCTGTTACTAACTAACCACGTGAGGAAACGTATGGAAACAAATTTTTGACACTGCGTTTTCTGGTGTTCGTGGCTACAGAGACGCACAGAGCCCCTAGCACGCCCAGGGCAGGGCGATGTAACCACGCCCCTCATACGTTGCCCCACCCCTGTGCGTCGCCCAACCACGCCTCCATGAGCCCAGAATTGCTTCATTTCTGAGCAATATGGACGCAGGGGAAGGCGGGCGGGCCAAAAAGCGTGCGGGTTCTTCCGCGCAATGGCGACTCGCCACTGCTGGCGCCCATGGCTCCCGCCACCCGTCACTACACCCTTCCTCCACCCCTGCATGGCTATTCCCCCTTATTTGGAGAGGGGCTGAAAGAAACTGGTAGTTTGAAAGGTGAAGAATGGATTTGCAGCTGGCTAATAAGACCATGCAACGGCGTTGCAACGCTGTTGCTTGTCCCAGCTCCTGCCAACCTAGCAGTTCAAAAGCACGTAAGAAATGCGAGTAGATAAATACGAACCACTTCGGTGGGAAGGTAACGGCGTTCTGTGCGCTACGGTGTATAGTCATCCTGGCCACATGACCACAGAAGCTTGTCCTCGGACAAACGCAGGCTCTACAGGCTTAGAAACGGAGATGAGCACCACCCCCTACAGTCAGTCACGACCAGCGTTGTCATCCGCAAATGAACTACCGGAACGCTGGGAGGGACTTACGCGGGGCTTCGCTGTGATTGGCTGTCCGCCTGTTTCGTTCCGCGGCTGCCCTGGCCTCGAGGGGTGCCTGCTCGCCGGGGGAGACAGGTGGGAGGGCGCGCCAGGTGCCTGGGCAAGCAGCGGGGGGCCGCACCAACCGGGGGCAGCCCCCCCTCAAGGCCAGGACAGCCACGGAATGAAACGGGCGGGCTGCCAATCACGCGAAAGTCCTGCCCACATCCCTCCCAGTGTTCCGGTAGTTCATTTGCAGATGACAACGCTGGTCACGACTAGACCATTCGGTTGTGTGGAAACCTTTACTTTTTTTAATAATAGTAAGAAACGAGAGCTCAGTATGTTCTTGCTTTGAATGCTGCTCAAAGATCAGCATATCCTTCAAGTTATTATTTTAGAGGTGGTATACTTTAAGAAAGTTAGAATACAAGAAAGTAAACAGCTAATATATTGAAATGGTCAGCTGTTTCAGATGCAATAAAGGGATTTGTGTGTGTGTGCACGTGTTACAGCTAGAACCCAAAATCCATCATCACTAGTTCTGACTAGTCAAAACTATAAACCCTGGACAACACTGGAGATTTCTAATGTTGCTTAAGAACTAGGAACTACTAGGAACTATTCCCTTTCGAGAATGTGTTTTCCATCTGGTGCTTTAAATTTGTTAACAGGGTGGTGTGGGCATAAGAACCCTGAACTAGTGTGAATATCTAAGATACGGAAAGTACCCAGAAAATGTTTGCTTTTATCTTGTCTTTTTAAAATCATTGCCAGCATATGCCAATACCACCCACCTGGCTGTCCTGGTGTAGTAAACTATTTCCTATATATGTCTTCTAACCTTTTATTTTTGTTTCATTTTGGTGTGTTGGTTTTGTATCAGCTCTTATTTTTACTGTTTTAGCTACCTGGTCTTAGTTCACCCAGGAGGAAGCTGGTTATCATATCTCTCATTCTGTCCATTGCTACTATCTTGACTTTTGGAGGGAGATTGTGGAAGACTCTTATATTCCCTTCTGTTTGTAATTCCCCTGCTCTCAGAATATGGCAGGGACAACTCCAATCCCTATCATTTAACCCCCGTTCTAAATGTGAAACAAGGGGCCAAGCAGTTCCCTAGGACCTGATCCCTGCACTTTGTCTTCCCCTGCAACTGTCTATCTTATCTGGGTGCCTGCCTCCTTCCTTCTCATCACTGTTGTACTTTTGCAAATAAATAGATGCTACAAAAATACTCTGGTCTGTGTCACCTATTTATGTTGCTATGGATGTTATGCTGCTGTTGGTTATACAGTATTCTTTGCTGGTTTTATTTGTTTGTGCTTTCTTTTTATTGTTTTGGTATGCATCTGATAAGGGACGTGGTGGCGCAGTGGGTTAAACCACTGCTGCTGGGCTTTCCGACCGGAAGGTTGGGAGTTCAAGACTGCACGACGGAGTGAGCTCCCGTTGCTTGTTCCAGCTCCTGCCAACCTAGCAGTTCAAAAGCACCCAAATGCAAGTAGATAAATAGGGACCACTTTGGTGGGAAGGGAACGGCGTTCCGTGTGCTACGGCATATAGTCATGCTGGCCACATGACCACGGAAGCTTGTCGTTGGACAAACACCGGCTCTACAGGCTTTGAAACGGAGATGAGCACCGCCCCCTACAGTTGGTCACGACTAGACGTGGGGAAACATTTACCTTTATGCATCTGATAGACGGTGATTTATTAGATTTGGTTTTTATTAGGGTTTTTTTTTTTTTTTTTGCCGGTAACCATCTTTGGGCATCACATGGTATTGATTGATTGTCAATAGAATGCCAGTATAGACATTTTTAAGTAAATAATTACAAAACTAATTCAAGCAATGCAACTGATGAAGTGGATTGTGAAGATCTGCTACGGATGGTGATCTGAAGATCTCTGAAGATCTGAAGTGGACTGTGAAGATCTGGTCTTTGACAGTCTAGAAGAATATTGTTTTTTGGTACTATAAACTAACGTGGCTAGAAGCTGGTATAACACCGTGGCTAAGAAACTGAATGGCAAATCAGAACTTCCCAGGTTTAAATCTTGCCTCTACCATGAATTCTCACTAGGTGGCCTTAGGCAAATCTGTTCTTCTCAGTCTCAGCTGCACATGGGAATAATAATTCAGATGGACTCCTATATCCGTAGATCCCTTATCCCCAAATTCAATTGTCTGCAGATTCAGGGGCCCTCATGCCCCCCATACCCATCCCATTAGCTTCATTTTTGTGTAATTGTGCTGTAAGCGCTGGCGTTTCTTCCTTAAACCATGCTACTCTTTGCTAAACTGAAGAGCAACTTGGAGGCAATCAGCCTGAAAGCTAGAGGGAGCCTAACTGTATATTAACAAAAAGTGCTTCCTGTTAATATTCAGTTAGTCTCCTGTCTTTAGCCTGCAGGCTTGATGTCTGCAGGTTGCTCTTCAGTTTAGCAAGAGTTTCACATGTTTTAAGGAAGAAACACCAGGACTTATAGTGCCATTACCCAAAAATGAAGCTAATGGAATGGACACGTGGGGCAGGGCTGGTACAGAATTTAAATAGCAACTCCCTTTCTCCCACAGATCCCCCACGGATATTGGGGGCATGCCTGTATTTAATTTGTAGGGTTCTCCCTCCAGAGGTGGAGGGAGTGAGTGAGCGTGGCGGGCACTGCTGTGGCGCAGCAGCACAGCAGCTTTTGGGGGCCCCCGCCCCCCTTGTGCTTGGATCACTCCTAAATGAAGTGATTCTGAGCATGGGGAGGTGTGGTTGGGCGACACACGGGGTGGGACATCCGCACTAGGGGGTGCGGTGACATCAGCCCGTCCCAGGTGCTCTGTGAGCCAAGAACGGCTCTATAAGGGGTACAGCAAAATAATGTGCATGAAGTGCATTGTACACTCACAACACACTCTTGTACTGTAAAACTTCTTAAGATTTAGGTGTTCAAGTCATATAGGCCTGTTTGAACAAACACTTAAAAAATCTTTTTTTTTTTCCCCAGCCACTAATTAATGCTATATATATGAATAAAAATTACATGTAGAATATTCAGCTTAACAATACCATTGTTCTAGAATATGTTTAAACCTCAAATTCTTAACCTTCTTCCAAAACTACAGTTCCCAGGCTTTTTTTTTAATGATTAAAATAATTTTGAGCATAATATCATGGCCGAAGACTGCAATTTACATGTTTATTAAGCACAGTAGGGATTCCTTGCCCAAACAGCAGTTCCTTCTGCTGTTACCTTACCTTCTCTCCACGCACCAGAAGTTCTTTTTTATGCCGCAGGGCTTCATTTTAAACAGGGAAATATCCTGCTGTGTTTCTAGATTTTGCCACATTGTTACCTAATTTGGCACCACATTTTTTTTCCTTTCAGGCCAAGTAATTTGCTGGATTTGGTATAACATGAAACTATGTTAAATACCTTTCTTCAGGATTCTCAGAGTTATGCATATGATGGTGGGGTTTGACAGTCTTCCGTGTTGCAGGCTGCTATCCAACATGTAGCGAAATCAGAACTCAAGCCAAAGAAAAGTATGAGTGACAGAGGCGATTGCGGTAGTAAGGGGAAAGCAGACAGATAAAGCCAAATGCACAGGCTTTTCTTGACAGATGACGTCTGTTCAGATCAAAGCGTATAGAGTTGAGTGACATGACCTGCTGTTGCTTGATAACTGTCAATTGCGCCACAGCTACAATTTGAGTTCTACAGTCTCAAGGAATCATGTGTTTGTGCCTTAATGTCTGAAAATAAAAAGGGGTGCATTGATATTCCTATTGTTTTGTTTTTATTGTGTAGCAAATATATGGGGCAAAATGAAAATAAATGCTAAGGCAGTGTTTGTCAAACTGTATTTGACAAACTGTATCAGGTTTGACAAACTGTCAAACCTGATTTCTGGTGGGTCTCGGAAAGATGGGAGCAGCCATCTTGAAAACTGCAGATCTTACTCTTGTTATATTCCTTTTGTGAGTGTTAACAGTTTGAATTTTCAAGTGAGGGTTTTTTTTTTAATATTTTGTTTTTAGTTCAGTGTGTTTACATCATATTTTGTCCTCATCTTGCTTTCTGTCAGGGATGTTTCATGGGTGTACAATTGCTGCAGTCCAAGAATGCCAATTTACATTTCAGGAGTATCATTTTATGATGTTACAATGACAGCATCTCCTGCTTGATGATATCACTTCCTGCCTTCTAGCTTAAAGACAGCACTTCTGGTGGGTCCCAACATGAGTGCCATTCTAAAAAGTGGGTCCCGATCTAAAAAGTTTGAATACCACTGTGCTAAGAATATGATCCAAACAGATTTATTTATATTTATATCTTGCTTTTCAGCCAAGTTAACTGCAGTGAAAATCTGCTTGAAAGGACAATGTAATTTTCATACAATGAATTGTCCTAATAATTTTTTTGTCTAAAATCTGAACATCTCAAAGAAAAGTTAGTTCTAACAATCCAGAACAAACGAGGTAGTGCCTTCCTTTGTTAGTGGAAAATTCCACTGTTCAGAAAGAGCAAATGGAATAATGTTACAGATTTGAAAGCAGATATGCTAATATAATTTTATGATTTGGATGCAAATAGACCCAGTGGAAGGTCATGTGAAATACGCATGATTGCTGCACATCCAAAAAAATTGGGTTGGGTTTTTTTTTTTAACCATTCCAGAGCTATGACATGGGTTTTATAATCCAAGTCAGAAGTGTAACTAGGGCAGGTTTTTTTTTAAAGCAGGCTTAAAAAAATGTTAGCTGAATGTCCTGCCTCTCTAGGAATAGCATCTGTTAAAATCTCTCATTTTTGCTGGCTGTATCCCCTCTCTGCTCAACTATTTTAAGGAGCTGGAATAGCTCAGTGAGTAAAAGCGGGTATCTAGAGATCTAAGGATCACAGGTTCAAATCCCCACCCGTTAATATTATATTTGGAAAAATAAAAAAGGGGGCAGGTTGCATTAGGCAAGCACCATGATGCAATGCAAAAGTAATTTAAATGCATGGGAAATCCATACTGAAAGGAGACCCAAAGAAATAAAAGTACGTAAAAGAAATTCATCCCCAACTGTTGCCCCCTCCCAGTGGGTAGCCCGGTGTAGCTGCTACCTGCTTATGTAGGCCTATGATAGAGAGGCTTCTCTCTTCCCACTGCCATTGACTGATAGTTTCAGAAAACACTTCAGGAAGTGGTTGGAAGCCATTTTGGTTCGTGTAAGTTGCCACAACCCTTCATGACCCCACAAACAAGGCCCCTCCACCCAGTGATGTCATGCATCCACTACGCACCACTACGTGAGTACCGGTTCCTAGAAGTTGAGCTGGCCCCGCCCACTCGAAGCTGGCCTCGTCAGCTGGTTGGCTCAGCAGCTGCGCATGCGTACTGCACGCCCGCAGCCGTTGCCTGCACTTTCTGTGAGGAGGCAGGCAGCATGGTGGTGGCGGCAGCAGCGGCAGCAGCGGCAGCAGCGGCAGCAGCGGAGCAAGAGAACTGGAGGTGGCAGCAGCAGCAGCAACAGCAGCAGCAGCGAGGGAGACCCGGGAATAAGGCAGCAAGCGTGAGAAGGTAGGTTGCCTGGGGCTCCTGCTCCCTCCAGCTGCGCAGATCCAGTGTCCCGGTTCCTCCTGCAGCCTCCCCCCAGCCCCAGCCCCCACGCTGTCTTTTTTGGGTCACCCGTTCCCCCTCCTGCTCCTTGCCGGCCGGCCCGTCACTTGGTCGGGCGCCCACGTGGTCGTGCAGCCCAGTGGGCGCCCGTTCCCCCTCCTCCTGCTCCTTGCCAGCTGGCCTGGTGCTCGGTCGGGCGCCCACGTGGTCGCACAGCCCGGTGGGCGCCCGTTCCCCCTCCTGCTCCTTGCCGGCTCCTTGCATTTAACATTCAAGTTAAATGGTCCCTGTCCCAAAAGGGCTCCCAATCTAGTACAATCTAGCCTGCTATTTAACCAGGGAACAGTTGAAGCAAAATATGTATATATACATCTCTAGAAAGCAAAGCAATAGAAGTTAAATCAACACAAACCACAAGCTGAAGTTATTACAAACATGATCACATCCATGGCAACAATCATGACATCACTTCGGGCTATGACCTCACTTCCTGTCATGACCTCACGTCCGGCTATGACCTCACTTCCGGCTATGACCTCACTTCCTGCCACAACATCACTTCTGGCTTATGACATCACTTCTGGTGGGCGGACCCCGACAAGTGCCAATCAAAAGTGAGTACCTGTTCCTAAATCATTTGGATGACACCACTGCCTCCACCCCAGAGTTGAAGGCCACAGGTCTAGCCTGTAAACTACATTTAAGCCGCTATTGGCTGCTGTCAGAGCATTTTCATTGAGAAGTACTGTATATTCTCTTGAAATCCTGTGTGTGTGTGTGTGTGTGTGTGTGTGTGTTTTGGGTAAGGGGACATAGGTGGGTCAGAGTTTGACTGATTTGTAATGACATGTTAGCCTGCTCTCCTGAGCCTGTATCCTAAGCAGGTTTCGTAGGAACCAGCAGAGCTTCAAATTAGATGTGTTTAGTACTGAGGTGTAAATGTTACGAACGAATTCTACCACATTTGTAAAAACAAGCAGCATCCCCTTCTCCGTGCAGTGTATCCATCTGACGGGCAAACTGGCAATTTCCTTTTTCATTATTCTGTATTATGTTTAAGACAATTTAAAATTAGCAGTGATTCACTCTTCTTTGTAATAAAAGGAAGTGCAGCTTTCCTTTAAACACTTCAGTGTGTGCAAACTGGAAAGCAATCCACCAGCTGCTGCTCACTTCTTCTGGGCAGCTTGCCTGTAATCCTGGCAATAAGCTGGCAAGGATATTTTGAGCAGGATGCCAGCATGACTTCTCCCATTGTAGAGGGGGGGAAAAAAAACCACTCTCATTTTTATGACATTCTACTGGAAATATAAACCTCGTCAAGGAAAAAAAATGTGAAAGTAAAATCATGCTTTGTTGTTGTAATTGTAAGAAACAAAACTGCTGCGGACCCATGTATGACATGACTTCAAATTAATTAGAATGGTTTGCAAAATTCTTGGAGCATAAAATGCAGCTTTAAAGAAAAGCACACAATTCAATGAGCAATGTTTAGAATCGCAACAAGAATTTATAGCAACGCCACAGCATTAATACTGTACAGGTGAGACACTCCCTCCCTGCAATTTACTGGAAAATTGGTAGGTGTGTGCTCATCCTTCCAAGGTAGATTTTTCTTTTAAAAGGGGTTATTTTATATTTGTAGCACCAAGGCCGACCCATCCATGATGCCAATAAGTTTGCATTTGGCAGCAAATTGGAGTTGGCGCAAACAGATGCCCACCACCTTCCCCCCACTCCACTGCTGCGGGTGAAGCCGCCTCCCTACCAGCCCCTTCCTACATGTGGCTCTTTAATCAAGGCAGGGAATCAGTGGCATAGCTAGGGAATCTGGAACTGGGGCGGGAATACATTTTTTTGGCACCCCAATGCACTCCTGGATAAGGCCACCTGGAGGCCTTCGAAAGGCACTTTTGGTTTTCAGCAAAAACTGGAAGTACCTTTCAGTCTCCTTAGAAAACCGGAAGTGTGGCCTTCTAAGGCCTCCAGGTGGCCTTATGAGGCCCAAGGAGGCTATGTGCTGCCTTCCCAAGCCTCAGAGGGCCTAACCTCTCTGAATACCAATGAGGAGGGGGAAGATGTGGCAGAGCACCTGGGGCAATGGACCCCAAATCCCCCTTAGCTACGCCACTATATGGAATGTCTGCTTTGTGTTAACACCCAGTACAGAGGAAGGAATGAGATCACAGCATTCCAATCTTTAGAGTGCAACCATCTATCTTCTTCACATTCCTCCATCAAGTGTTTTAAAAGAGCCCAGTGAGAGAAGGAGCAAGATTGCCCTTTCTTCCACGTGGGCTCTTTAAATGAAGGATGAAACTCTGGGATCCTGAAATCCTGATCCTGCTGTGCTTCCTGCCTTGATTCAAGAGTCTGCATGGAAGAAGAAACTAGACAGAGGGCAGCTCTGCTGGTGCAAAGTGAAGGAGCTATGTGCTACCTGAGGCAGCCCAATAGCTTAAGCCAGTCCTGGACTGCACTATCACCAAAAATATCATACAGTACTCTCCCACAGCACACTTTCCCTAATAGATGGGATGCAAAGCAAGGCCATGTTTGTGCTAAAGAGGTTAATTAGAAATGCAAATGAGCAACAAATGTTCAGTACTTTCATCCCTGATTATTGCCCCAATTCTGCAAGGATGATGCATTCATGATGCATTTTCATAAGCACATTGTACTTTTGGAAATGTTCCCTCAAGTAACAGTATGCTAGGGGAGAAACACATATTGTATTGCAGGGAAAACTACTTCTAGATTTTTATTCAGGACTAATTCAGGGCAGAAGATTTATTCAGGGCAGAAGATTTAGCCGAGAGGGTTAATGCCTCCGTTTGCCTGAAGATAACACCTGAAGATCTCAAGGTCATGAGCTCGGGACTGCCGGAAGTCTCTGCGAGCAGCAGACCTTGGAAACTGCAGCTGATTAATAAGCTGAGTTTCAGCTGCCTCGTGGGAGGAGGAGTGTGCTGAAGTCAGCTGCGTCTCTGGTGGGAGCAGGGAAGCCTCATCAGCCAGCAGATGACAGACGGGTGGCTAAAGAAAGAAGGCTAAATCCAGAAAGAAAGATCTGTAGGAGTGTTGTTCTTGGAAGATAGAACATTCTGTAAATTGTAAAAACCTTCGGGTTTGTGAGAAAGTCTGCCTATGTAAACCGCCTTGAGTTCAATCATTAGAGAAATCTAGTGATATTAAGAAAGGCGGTATATACATTATTATATGTATATACATTATTATATGTATAAGAAAGGCAGTATTATTATTATTAATAATAATTTTGCAACTTAAATTGTAAAAAAAATAGGCATAAATTATTCATTAATAATCTAGTGGTCAGAGGATGAGTAACACTTAAAATACAAAAACAATACTATAAAACACCATAGTGGAGTGGCAACAAGATGCAAGTATCTTGTTGTCCTGTGTGCTTCCTGGCATCTGGTAGGCTACTGTGAGATACAGGAAGCTGGACTAGATGGACCTTGGCCTGATCCAGCAGGATTCTTCTTATGTTCTTAACAGCAAACCTGCACCACATTTCAAATAAAAGCCTGGAAATCAAAACATATATGAGTTGTTCATAGAGTTCCCACCTAATGGTTTATAAATGCTGTCCAGAATATGCTATCCTGTTTGTTCCCATCCATATGCTTCTATGTCTGGGTACATACAAAGGCATGATATTTGAATGCTTGAGACACTGTGAAAACATACCATGTTAAAGAACAGTTTCATCTTTCACATTTTGAATTTTCATCTTTGAAAGGTGGAAATTGTTCAGGATCAAGGTCACAAAAAATGGTTCTGCCAGTTTGCTGGATGACTATGCATAGTACTGATTGGCTAGCTCTTGTGACATCACAAATTTCTTTTATCCAAGTCCTCAATTCTTACAAATTTCAAAGGTTTTTAGAACTGATTTTCATGAAAAATGTTAATTATCTTTAAATAAATATGTTTATACAGAGCTATTAAAAATATCGACAGTTCACCTGAAGCATGGGAAAAGATATATGTCATTGACAGGCCAGTCTTGAACCTGGCAGTTCCAGCAGCGCATAAATGGTGACTCCTGGATCCTGAGGCTGCCAGGATACCATCAGAGGTTTCCTCGGGGAAAGAAAGCATTTCCTCCTTTACCCTGGAGAGACTGCGGCAGATGGCAATGGGTCACCTCGTCTCTGTGCCCATGTTTGAACGGGTGCAGAGTCGAGGAAGCCCTTATCAGGCCATCCAGCTTGGGAGCAGGTTCCTGGACACGATCTCTCCCTCCGCCCATTCTGCCCACTCCCCCCTGTCCCGAAATACCTTCCTGCTGGCTGGTGCTGGATGAGTGGCAGCCGGGCTTCCACATGGTGCTGAGGCCTGGCACTGGTGCCCCCTTCTCCCACATTGCAATGAATGTGCTTTATGTTCATGGCACTTAGGTTGCAATCCTATACACACTTTTCTGGGAGTAAGCACCATTGACTGTAATGGGACTTACGTCTGAGTAGATATGCACAGGATTGCGCTGTTAAAGTGCAATCCTAACCTGGAGTTAGGCCGGCATAGCTAGGCCAGCAAAGTTTGGCCAGAACAAGGGACACTGTAACATACTGTATGTTTGACCACTCTCTGTCAGGGAGGCCATCACACAGGCATGCATCATCCTCCCTGACTTCGAGAGTGGTCTAAACATGCTTTACGGTGGCCCTTGTGCCAGCCAAACTTTGCTGGCCTAACTGTGCCGGCCTAACTCCAGGTTAGGATTGTGCCCCTAGAGCCAGTGGTACAAATGTACTGCCAGCGATACAGCCCTCAGGATTGGGTTCTGGATTAACCTCTGCATCACATTTGTGAAACATATTGGGAAGGGGAGGGGAGGCTAATCTCAATCTGTGAGAGAAAAAATCCTGTTTGAATGAATATTTGAACATACAGTCACAGCTGTACTACTAGCTACCTTAAATTCTAAAATGTACCTTAAATGTACTTTAAGTACTTTAAATATACTACTAGCTACCTTAAGTCTAAAGGTATGTCCAAACAAAAGAATTTAGGAGAAAGTTGTACATCATACATACAAATCAGTAGGTAATAAATATATTATCTGCATGTCTGCAGTCCCCATTCATATTTAGAACTTCCTGATTATGAAATGAGTCTTCCCTGTGCACTATAAAGCACAAACATTTAGTGGCTGAAAAATAGTCTTGAAAATAAATCCTCAAAAATTACTAATCTACCCACGTTTGTGATTTGTAACATATTGATGGCCAAAAGGAAACAAGTCAAACACTCTTTCAATTCCAATTTACAAAACCTTTTTTGCCTAGTTCAGGTTTTTTTTTCTTCCATAGGGAAGTAATCCAGTGATTCCAAACACCCAATTTAATATGAAAGTTTAAATATTGTCTGCTGTTTATCTTATGTCTGTTGTCGTCGGTGTCAGAAAGGCAAATGTATTGGGTTACAGCTAGAGGTGTTTGTTTTTGTTGATAACTAAATAAAACCAAAGCAACATTTTGCATTTTAATTCAACAAGTTTTCAACAAACACACACACACCATTTTCTAACACAGCCAATTAAAGTAAGAGTTTACTCGCCTCTGTTTTGGTAGGGTGTAAACCAACCTTATTTCAACTTCCTTTTGCTAAAGTCTGTAACAATCTTTTGCAGACAATCAGCAGCAAGAATATCAACATAGTCTTACTACTGATTAAGATTTTTTTTTTTTTTTAAAAAAGCAATTTAAATATCAAAGAGGTTGATGCTGGGAATTTGGGGGTATTGGACAAGCTTGAAAGACTATTTTACTCCAATAAGAAAATGTTTGTCTAAAAAAAAGTCTAATAGAAGCTGTAATGAGTGCCACCAAAAGTAATTTACCAGGAAAAAATGTGTAAGCTATTATTTGGTGTAATGAGGCTTTCCAGCAATTTTCTGAGAATGTTTCCCTTTCGCTACTCAAACAATATTAGGAGCTTCAATTAATTATTTAACAGCACCCAAAATAATAACCCTGTTCTCATTAAAATTGTAGCTATCTTCTCAAGACTTTCTAGTTGAACATTTGATTACTACACAGGCATCTCTTATTACAGAAATATTCTGTATGGTTGAAAGAAACTCTCTGTCCATCCAAGAACTTGTCTATGTTTTGTCCTTGGCAGCAGATGTGTTCCACATCAGAAAAGGCTTTGAAAATGTCTGCAGGTTTCAAAACTGGACAGTCAAGTGGCTGCTAGTTTAGAGGGAACAAGAAGAACGACCTAATTCTCGGCTTGTTTACTCAGAAGTCAGTCCCACTGACATCAGTAGGATTTACTGCCTGCTAAAAAGGTTATCGGACAGAATTTTTAGGAGCCTTCCATCTGGGTATGCTGTTTAAATAACAAAATCAATTCCTTCATTATCTGCTTTGGAATATTATAATTTCCTCTGCTATTGTATCCTTTTTGATGACACCCTTATGATTCTGTTATTCATGGTTGCCTACAGATGTAAGCAACTGGCTTTACCAAAATGTTCTCATACATGGATATGACCACAACAATCTGAAAGCTAGTGGCAGGAAGGGCTAATGGCAGAGGTGAATCTCTGGAAATGACCCACATGAGTGTATTCCATCGTAAGGCTTCGGTCCGATTGTAGTCCCTGTCTTCTTTTGTTTACCATGTCTCTTCCAGCAGCCCCTGCCACTGAAATTTGACCCAGAGATCTTGAAGATTTGTGGATTTATCTTCTGCTATCTTTCATCCAGAAAGTTTCACCTTCCTACTCCTGCAGCCTTTTTTATGCCTTCAACATCCTCTGTTCGTGAGCAGAGCTCAGGACAGAGCTACTAGTCCGCCATTCCCTCAACAGGAAGCGATTTCGTCATTGAAACACAGTCACTAGCTCAATGAGGCCATATTACAGAAAATATACTCCTAGTTTACTGTGGTCCATTAAGGTTATTTTTAAATGGATCGGCCAAGGAAGCCAGAGTTACACCCCAATCCTAACCAACTTCCCAGTACTGATGCAACAAAGCAGGCACTGCATCCTGCCTCACAGAGGAAGTCACGGAGATTTCCTCATGGTAAGGGACTTAGGGGCTGCATTGTGGCTGCATCAGCACTGGAACGTTCTATAGGACTGGGGTCTAGATTTATTATTTCAAGTGGTGATGGCAATTAGGCGTACACAGCTCCGAGATGAATTTCACTTTGATAGTTTTATGGATTCTTGAAAAAAAAGCTCTAAAATTAAGGTAAATAAAATTGGTATTTTGCCCCTGCTAATACCAATTACCAGGGGCAATTGCCCCTGCTAACTGGGCAAGAGGCACTTTTTCAAGTGGTGTTCTCTAATATTTAGCAGGGGGAGAGCAATTCACCCCAGCACAGTGTCTTTCTCGTGGCTGTTGCTGGTGGAGTTCCCCATTCCTTTAGATTGTGAGCCCTTTTGGGACAGGGAGCCATTTAACTTGAATGTTATTATTTGCCTGTAAACCGCTTTGTGAACTTTGTGTTGAAAAGCGGTATATAAATACTAGTGATTGATTGATTGAATACATTCTTGGAAATATGAGAAAATTCAAGTAGTCATCAAGTCTCTCTCTCTCTCTCTCTCTCTCTCTCTCTCTCTCTCTCTCTCTCT
>JAJKFI010000049.1:3147186-3174761 GCA_029204185.1 Lerista edwardsae
GATAGATAGATAGATAGATAGATAGATAGATAGATAGATAGATAGATAGATTGATTGATTGATTGATTGATTGATTGATATCACCTGTTCCGGCAGTGTAAAGCCCTCTATAACTATTGCCATGGGCCATTCAGTGTGGCCTGGCAGCCACCACAACTGACAAGTGACAAGGTCAGCGCAACAGCAGACCGGGGCCACCTACTGGCACCAGTAAGTTAGAGCATGGGATTGGTGGGAGGCAGGGAGGGGACAGAATGGGGCCGGGAAGGAGGCCATATTGGCAGTGGCAGTGCACACCTATATCCTAACCCCCTTCTCAGCCTTGATCCCCTGACGTGGTTCTATGAGGTCAGACCCAGCTATAGACCTAGCAGGCTGGCATGGGCCTACCGCAGGGCAAGGTGACAAATGTGTCCAGAGGCCAAACTCGCCTGTGGGATTCAGCAGGTGCCAGTTTGGCACAGTTGCCTCACTGCAAGGAGAGTTGCACAGCTGAAAGTGCATCGCACTGAAAACATGATAATGATTACGATCCTCCAACCCAGAAATGGCTAGTAACCTCTATCATTTGTTGAATACCAGTGAAGAATGATGCACTGGTTTATTGATGCACTCAGTTTAACCTGGTCGTTCTTTGGTTTAACACTGATAAATTAGGTATGTGATTTTGAGAATTTTGAGATTCCCTGTGTGCTGCCTAAGACCTACTAGCTCAGTATCTTCAGATGTTTTCCAACCTGTATGGGAGAACATAGAGAGGGTCCCCTGGACTGTGCTGCACTAGCTCCCCCACCCAAATACTGATGGCATGATGTGAAAAAGCCCAACTCCCCATATTCAGTGTTGGTTTACAGCAGGGGTCTCCAGACTTCTAAGTATGAGGACCACATTGTATGTTTTACAGATTTTTGCGGGCCGAAAGAAATCACTTTTATAAAGGAAATTTAAATGAATGAATAGGTTTTACTTGGATCTTTTTTGTGAGCAGCATGATATGATTCAGAACACTTGAGAAATATGACATTTACAAAGAAACAATGCCATGCTCAGACTGAGAAATGATGTATGAGTAAAAATGTGTAGCGTTTTACATTGCTGCAGGCTGGATAAAATCTTGTCTTGAACTGGATTTGGCCCCTGGTCTGTAGTTTGGAGACCCCTGGTCTACAGAGCCAAATTCTGACTGTGGGGAGAGCTTCCCCCCATCTGTCACCCTGGATCATTCCAGTGTGGCACTTTCAGGAACTTTAGTGTCTGTGGCTGCCACGAATGCTGATTGCATGGAGATGGGGCTAGCAGAGTTCAGTGACACCCTGGGGGCTCCCAAAGGCAACATACGTTTCATAAAGGTCAGGCACAAAACAAGTGTGACTATGAAGGTGCAGAGGGGTAGCTGCAGCCATCGGGGCTCTCTGGCATACCATGCTTAGGAGCACTTGACTGTAAGGGAATGCTCCCAGTGGCGGCTACAATGTTGAAGATCATTTACACTCCCCCCCTGTCCCACCCCGTGGCTCAGGAACCAGGCAGTAGACAGGCACACATCCGCCTTCATTTGCCCCTGTTCCACTCACATTACAAGTATTACAAGCAGAGTTCACACAGCAAATAGAAGATATTGAACGTGAGGCAGTAAGAGGGTACCACTGCAGCAACAGGCTGCATCACATTCATTTGGTGGTTTTGTACAGGGCTAATATGCCTCTGAGTTGTACCTTCACAGGTAGGCTGTCTTGTCGCTCCAGGCCCTTCCTCCCCTGATCCTCAGAAGGTTGCTCTTAGAGGGCCCTGGCAGGAAGAGAGAGAAGCAAGAAGGAGGAAGCAAGCCAAGCGTGCTGTATAACACAGTCAGAAACAGCCTGTGGACGTTTCAGAAGAGAGACTGCGTCTTGTGAGGTCTGCAGTTGTACTGACAGAAGCGAGGACTCTGGGCGCTATGAAATAAAGGGGATATGTGGATGGGGATCTGTTACAATCTCCCCCCGGAGCATTCCATGTCCCCATTGATTTAGACTCAATCTGCTTCAAGCTTCAAGCCTCACAAATGCCTGCAGTGAGGTTATTTGTGCTTCTTTGTTACATAGTGGGGAGGGCTGAAAAACAGAGCAAAGCTGTGGTGGGGTGGGCATGTGATGTCAGGATGTTCTCTCTGCTGCAGTTCTGTTTTCTGTAGCACCTCCCCCACGTGCACCATTTCGAAAGGTGGGAAGTTTCCACTGCAAGCCAATGGAAACACAGTTCTCTTTAAAGTAATGCACGGGGGTGCAGAGGAATGAACCCAGATAGAATTGCAGTGAGTCCCAAATCCTCCAGGTTCCCAGCCTTCCCTGTTCCCTTTTCTGCCACCCTGGACACTTTTTTTAAGCAAACACATTGAGGATTATTCCACTTGGGCCAGTATATAATTTACCCCTAAGATTCCCTCCTTTAAAGTGAAATGAGAATTTTGCTCAGCATGCAGGCATGATTCATAAGTGTTTACTAATGGCTCCGCTGCAATGTATACTTTTGTAGGAAGTATGTGCCAGTCACCTTCCACTGTTTCTGTGTGGAGCTGTCACTTTTGTTGCGTGTTAAGATTTTTAGAACCATCACAGCGGGAAGATCTAGGATGAGAACAGGCCCATGCACCACTACCTTGGATTTCCTCTGTGACTTATGCCTGCAGGGGGACTCTAGCCCGAGGAGAAACTAATGAAAGCTAAATGAGGAACCTGGAGATGCTGAGAGCACCAAATTTCAACCCAGAGGACTCTTCCAAATATAAGCATCAGTCACAAAGGGGATTATTCAGTATTTGCATTTCGAACATTCAGTAGCAAGTCATCTGCTGGAGTCAAGCAATGTCATTTTGATCTATTTGTATATTTAGGTGTTTTGCATTTAAACATTTGTTTTTTTCTGATTTGTAATAAACCTATATTTTTATATTAAAAGGACCTGGGGGCTGTTTGTTTTTTGTAGGGTTCTTCTTTGTGCACACTTCATAACATCATCAAATTAATACAATATATTAATTGACAAAAGACATTCTAATTCAAACACAGATGGTGCTATATAAATAATAAATCATTTGTTTGGAACTATTATTTCTGTAGTGTGTCTGTGATTTGCATCTTTAAAAAAAGTCTTGCCTTTCAGCCAAGGAATTCAAGGCAACCTATTTCATTCTTAGAACAATCCTGCAAGAATAACTAGGTAGCGTGATAGTGACTGGACCGAGGTCACCTGATGAGTTTCTTGGGATTTGAATAGTGCATTTCATGTGTCCGAAGTGCTGTGTGTATATTATCACAGACAGAAAATGTAGAGAGCCATGCAGATCCATTAGGAAAAGAAAAGAAGAGAAACTGTCACATTAAATTGGTATCTGGACCAACTGAAAACAAAGTAGAGGCATTTTTTTGATAATTGTTACCAGAAATCTGTATGAATTTATTATCCCCATGTTACGGATAGAGACTAGCTTGCCTGAGGCCACCTCACTTCATTTTTAGAATGAAGTGAGATTTGATCAGCAGACTTCACAGCTCACACTCCAAGCCAATGCACTAACCCAGCTTTCAGAGGGGTTGCTGTAGACCTTGTTTAAAGAGCAATCTCAGAAAAGCAAGGAAATTCAAATAAATGGACTTTGTCTGAAGTGCAGAATCCATTTATGCTCAGATAAAAAGACTATTCCCTCTTTCTCCATTTTTGAGAGTAGCTCCATGTTTAAGAAAATGGCTTTAATGTGCCAGGAGAAAGATTGTTCCTCTGAGAGAGAAACAGTTCTGCTGAAAGGTACACATTCTTCAGGATCACAATCATTGTAGGCATACAGGTATACAGAGGGAGTTCAGAAAAAAAATGTGACTGGCCTTACTACATGTAGTGCTATTCCCTTTTAAAGGTATCCAGGCCAGACACCATCCTGTGGCAGTGTTCCACAGACTAACCAGAAAAAAACCACACCTTAGCATCACTAGTTTGACCATCTTGATTTCAGCTCTGAATTATTATTGTAAGGTACCAATAACATATACTTGTTGGTACGTCCCTCATCTGCTTTGTCTCTTCAGTTTGATATGGGATATTTTTTTTATAGCATACCCATCATCTCAACACGGATTTTTGCAGAACAGGTACAATTTTTAAAAATCCTGTTGTTCAAATACATAGGTCTGTGTGCAAACATAAAACAGATATATCATAACAGTTCAGTATTGTTTATTGTGTATTGCATACAAAACCATTGCATGTGTTTTGTTCCAAAACTGGAAGTGTTTTCTCCCATTTTTACAGTACTTTGGAGGCATGGGGAAAGCTGCAGAGGGGGTCACAGGCTCCCTGAACCCTCTGGAGAGCCATAGCGACTTCCAGATAAGTTTAAAAAACCTTTCCCTTCCCAGCAGCAACACGATCATGGCGGTCACATTGCTGCCAATTTTTTGGCCATGCCCCTTATCTTCCCGTTGCAACCCACCAGTTTGGGAACCTCTAGACCAGTGATTCCCAAACTGAGGATCAGGATCCATCAGTGGGTCACGAGCCAATTTCAGGTGGGTGGTGAGCCAATTTCAGGTGGGTCGCAAAGCACCTAGAGCATCCATATTGAAAATATGGGAAGGTGGGATGCTGGAAAGGGGGAGGGCTGTATGGTTGTTTTGCTTGTGTCAAGGCTGTAAATAGTTTTTCTTCTTCTTTCTGATTCACTTTGCTATTGAAAAATGGCTGAGAAATCATCCAACTTATTGCTGCATTCTCAGGAAAGCAGCAGGCTCTGGTGTCACAATAATAGAACTTCCGGTGAGTCCTGGTGTCATTCTAAAAAGTGTGTCCCCATGCTAAAATGTTTGAGAACCACTGCTCTAGACACATCTGTATGGAGATTGATTGTTTATGGCAGCAAATCTCCAGGACTTGCATCCATGGTCAGTATTGTCAACCATCTGCAGAGACCCATAGAAAAGCAGAGGGCACTGCAAGCCAGTGACTTTGGGCCGACTTTTTTTTATATATAAAAGATTTTTATTTGTTTATTATAGGAATGGGTAAGGGTAAAGGGAATACATAGGTGGGAATAAACACATAGGTCCACACATTAGGTACACATTGATTGCAGCATATGTTCTCATCATTTCAGTCACTATTTGTATATGATCTAAATATAGTCTCAAATATTACTCCAATTGTATACATATACAACATTTAATTATCTACTTTATCTTTCTATTCTACATCTTGTTCACAAGGTCTACAACCTATTCAACTAAATTTCCCATATATATATATACTACTAATTTACCATACATTCTATTCCAACCAATCATAAAACGGCTTCCAATAATTCTGAATTTTCTCTATGTTTCCCTCTTTAATTTTTTTCAGTTAATACATCTATTTCTATTACTTCCATAATTTTTTTCAATTACTTGATCAACAGTTGGTATTATTTATTTATTTATTTTATTTATAACCCGCCTTGCTGCCCGAAGGCACCCAAGGCGGCTTACAACATTTAAAATACAATAAAAACACAATATTTGACAGTTAAAAACAATAGTTAAAAACAGTAATTGAGATAATTATAATTTAAAATTTAAACAGCCAGCCCCGTGGATCCTAAAAAAGAATATAAACACCAGCCTGCCTGTCAACAATTAAAAGCTTGTTGGAATAAAAAGGTCTTCAACCCCCGCCGGAATATTGCCAAAGAGGGAGCAGTTCTTAGTTCTAAGGGGAGGGTATTCCAAAGTTGGGGGGGCACCACCGAGAAGGCCCTATTCGTGGCCGCCATCCCTCTCACCTCTCCTGATGGTGGCATAGGCAGAAGGGCCCCCCCCAGATGACCTCAGAGCACGGGTAGGATTGTATGGAAGGTATCTCCTCAGTTTTCCATCTTTGCGCTAACAATAGTCTTGCAGCTGTATTTACATGCATAATCACATATTGTTTCTCCTTATCTTGCACACTTGTCACTACATTAAGAAGAAATAATTCTGGCCTAGCTGGAATCACACATTTCAATATTTCTTGTAATATTTTGTAATATTTTACTCCAAAATTCTTTTACCTTTCCACAGGTCCACCACATATGATAAGAAGTTCCCTCTTTATCTTTACACTTTATCTTTATCTTTACACTTCCAACATTTATTTGAACAACCATTATACATTTTAGCTAACCTTCCCGGTGATAAATACCATCTATAAAACATCTTATACAGGTTTTCTTTAAAGTTTGTTGATTTTGTTAGCTTAATATTCTTTGTCCACATCTGTTCCCAGTCGTCTAAGGCAATATTATATCCAAAATTCCTGGCCCATTAGATCATTGATTCCTTTACTGTTTCATATTCCATTCTCCATTTCAGAAGACATTCATACATTTTCTTTACATATTTTCCTTTATCATTCAACAGTAATTTATCAAAGTATATTTCTTCATCATAAAATCCTATCTTCACATCTTCTTTTACTCTCGATTTAACTTGCAAGTTTGACCACCGGTCCAGATTTATTCCTTTTCTCTCCAGTTCCTCTTCTTGTAGCAGTTTGCCCTTTTCATTATGGGCCGACCTTTCCTTTCCAGATGGGATGGGTGCCTCAAAGGAGCAAGATGGAAGAGGGTTGTGCTCTGCTGCCACCAGGTGCCCCTCCCTTTGGGAAATGAAAGCTCCCCCACTGATGCAGGGGCCATTTTGCAACTGGTGGGAATCCAGCAGGAAAATGAACATACATAACTCTTCCTCATATGCCTCCTTGACCCTAAAAGTACTGCATGGTAATAATGAAGCAGCAACAATGAGGAAGAGGAAGAGGAGCTAACAGTAGTTGTTGCCATATACTTCCATGGCACACACCTCCTACACCTGGATAGCTGGTTCCCAGCAGAGGCAGATTTAAAGGAGGGCAAAGCTCTAAGTGTTGCAAGAAGCCTTACCTTGCAGTGGAAATCTCTCCTTCACCGTTTTAGCCAGTCCTCACAGGGAACTGCAACATCTTGGCGTTGCTTACTGGCTACAGCAGCAAGGGAGAGGAGGGATTGACATGACAGGGCAAGGCTTCTTGCAACACTTAGAGCTTTGCCCTCCCTGTAGATCCACCTCTGATTCCCAGGTTCAATCCCTGTGACTGCAAAGGATGGACCTTCCCTGAGCGATGTAAGTAGCTTAAGCAGGGACCATCTGGATAGAGAGGAGAGGTGCAACCAGGCAGAGAAGATAATACTGGGATGGAAGGGACCAACGTTCTGATTACTATTTCTACAAGCACAGCAGAAATGTCTAGCCTTATTTATTAATACCCCATCTTTATCCCAGAATGGCACCCAAGGCAGCTAACAACAACTAATTAAAATACATAAACAGCGTTTCTCAAACTGTGGGTCAGGGCACACTAGGTGGGCCTCTAGCCCATTTCAGGTGGGTTGCATAGCTCCTTAGGGCGGCCATCACTGAAAATATGGGAAGATGGGAAAGGGGGAGGGCTGTGTGGTTATTGGAAAATGGCTGAGAAATACAGTAACCCACCTTATTGCTGCATTCTCAGGAAAGCAGCAGGCTCTGGTGTCACAAGGACAGCACATCCGGCCATGTCATCACCCCCGATGGGTCCCGGGCAGATTGTCCTTCTACAAAGTGGGTCCCAGTGCTAAAACGTTTGAGAACTACTGACATAAAAGTTAAAAATGCATCAAAAACAATAAAACACAAATAAAACTATGAAACTGAACTAATAAAAGCCAAGCAACAGCAATAAAAACATCAGTTAAAATTAAATGAATTACTAAACAAAGCTGGCATCACATCCTTTTACGGGGCATCAAAAGCTTTTCAGAATAAAATGAAAATTCATGTGCACCAGCAGCACCAGTCCTCACAAACTCTCCCCAGTAATTTCAAAAAAGTGTTTCTGATTTATAAGCAAACTCGTAAAATTGTCATTCTCCACTAGAGAAACTATTTGTGTGGTTTGTGAACATTAAACAAATCCAGCTCCAATCCAAAACCATGGAAACATTCATGTTTAGCTTCAAAGGAACCGGAGAAACATTTATGGCAAACCTGTGGCATTTAAGGTTAGCAAAACAGTTTCTGCTTAACTACCTTTCCCCACTATAGCTCATGAGCAGTGAGCTAAAACTAAGAGCAATGTACCAATGCTTCACATGGCAAACAATTATTCCTCTAATAACTTTTTACAGCTGCATTTGCACTATAATAAAACATTTTAATACTGCCATTAAAAAATGTATACACGAGGTCCCTAGTATGTACGTACTGGTTAGGTTCCAGGGGTCTGTAGATAAGTTGAAATATACGGTATGTCGCTCAAAACATCTGGCTCTTATTAGCCCAGTACTATTGCGCTTGTGCAAAAGCACAACAAAAGGATATTCTATGCCAGCACAAAAGCACCAATGTAGCTGTCCAGAACTTGGATGTATGTATAGTAACTTTGGGCAATTGCTCCCTGGGCCTGGTAGCCACCCCGGGGCCAGGTCTGCGGACCGCCTCTCCCGCTAATAGTTGCCCCCCCGACCTATCTCAGTGTAACAGAGCCTTGTTCGATGCTCTGCTGCTGTCCAAAAGCATTGTGATGCCTTCGGACAGCATTTCCTCTCTTGTTTCACTTCCCTAGAGGGTAGAATAATGGGGGTGGAGGCAGCACAGCTGTCCTTAAAGGGTCCGGTGGTGGTGGTGCCCAGGGCATTTGCCCCCCCCCCCCCCAGACAATGGCAGGACCACCACTGACTTGGGAAACCAGTGAATGTGTACACATTTAATATAAAAATACATAATAGCTGCAAACCTCTTGCATACAGTGCAAAGCTTGTGATAAATGGCCACTTTTATCTCCACTTTTAAGCTCCTATGACGGTTCATCAGACTGGTGGCCCAATCCTATCCAATTTTCTTGCACCAAGTCAGCCATGCCAATAGGGTGTGTTCTGTATCCTGTGGGGCGAGAGGAAGGTAAGGAGGGCTTGTGGGGGGGGGCAGTCATGGAGTAAGGGAATCAATCAACAGGAATGTGTAGAATACATTGGGCCTGCATTGGTGCTGGAAAGTTAGCTTGGAATGGGCCCTAAAGCTGCTGAGGCCTCCTTTGCAAGTAGCTTTTGGCCTTTCTTTGGAAACTCATTCCCCATGCATCTGCTGATTGTGGATGTGCTTGTCTTCCTGGGTGGAACTTCTACTCCCACCCTGGATTGCCATGTAACCACATTGGACAGCCAAATCTCTAGTGATTGGACAGCCAAATCTGTAGGTCCAAGGAGTAGGATGATCAGGTGGTTTCAGTCCTCCAATTATGTTACCTGACTGGAGGACTGGAACCCACCTGATCACTCCATTCTACTCCTTGGACCTAGACAAACATGATGACATTATCAAAGCAAAGTTATATATTTCTCAGTCCACTGGAAGTGTTGGTTGTTCTCTGCTAGCCACCTGACCAACACATTCATTGGGAACTCAGGGAGCAGCCCCCACTTGCTCACCATAGGTAGTTACATTTTGACCCTCCGCCTGCCGGATCCATGTTCACAGGTAATTCTGTGGATTGTCACATTTCTTCACTCTGCAGATGGTACTATGGGTGTGATTTTAATAGGGTCCTCTGGGGTCCAGTGCTCTCCTACAATTTTCCCAGATGGCCTCTCTAGCCTTGGATGGTAGCAATGGATTCAAACTACCAAGGCTCTTCCCCATTCAGCTGCTAGTCCAATAAAGGAAAAGTAGTGATCAGGAAAGGACGTGTGTGCACTCTAATCACATGGTGCCTCTCCCCACTGTCAGCCAGGCTTCTCCTAGGAGTCCCTTTCCCTGACATAGCCCAACTCATTTCAATAGCTTGAGAAATGGAAACAAAATTCTAATTAGATGTCAATGCTCCTTTCATTGTAGCAGTGATGCTATATGGGCAATGTAACCAATGGACTAGGTGGGTTGCCAGCTGATCAGAGGAAAGTCTGGTTGGTTCGCCTTTCAGGTTGCCAGGTACAATGTGACCAGGTACAATAGAGGACATGATTCCTACATCTTTCTTAGTTGTGCTGAAAGCTACATTTTGGTAACTGAAGTCTGTATGGCTGAGAAAATGCATGAGCTGAAATACTTTCTTCTACCTTTACACCTGGACAGCCTAATATTCCTGGGTTTGTTTTCTACCAGTGATGCTCTAATGCATCATTGGTAGAAAATTTAATAGGATTAGTCAAAGGATTACTTGGATGGTGTATATGTAATGCTTTTCAGCATTTTGGAAAAAGTACTATGTAAATACTAAGCATTTTTATTAATTCTATCCCAATCAGACATCTGGTACATTTAAATACTACAAATTGGCCTATTTTTCAACATGGCACACAAAATAGATCCTAAAGATTATAATTTGCATAATTTCATTTCTCAGTAAATATTAGCAGGGTTGTTCAGTTCAGGACAGAACCCTATTTGTGCCCTTGGGCCGACACTAACTGCTTGTGTCAGCCCAATGCCGTGCTGCGCTGCTCCTGTGCCATCCGAACTCGGCTGGTGCAAGAGCAGTTCTGGGCGGGGGGGGGGGGGGGGGGGAACGGGGGGGGGGGGGTGGGCCGGGGGGGCATGCTGGCCCAGGAAGGGGTTGGGGTTGGGATGTGGGCATTAGGCCGATTCCAACCCTCCATCCCCAGGCCACATGGCCCTGATTCGGGCCGCATGGCCCCCTTGGCTCTGCGCCTGCTATACGGCATGCACAGAACCGAGGAGGCTCTGGGAAGCTGGAACCTCCTCCGAGGCAAAGGCACAAATGTGCCCTTGCCCCGGGAAGGCTCCAGAGTGCTCCAAAGCTGTGGTAGATACAGCACAGGCCTGCCAGCCTCGCTGTTCCAGCGCAGCTTAGGATTGTGCCCTCAGTGACAAAGATGGTACTCTCTCTCTACCTCATAGGAAAAACTGGAAAGTTTATTAAGCAGAAATTTGCAAATGCTGGGAAATTGAAGAAGTAATGGGGAGACTGAGGGGACCTGCTGAGAGTATTGTGGATTAAATATAGCTGGGAGTTAGGATGGCTGGTCAGACTTTTGAGGGATTTGTGGCAGACATTGGGGAACTTTGGGCAAATGAAGTCCATTTATGTACCAAGGTGGGGGGGGACGGGACTCAAGGCTGCGACTCTGCTAGAAACTGTTGGGAATGGATATTTCCAGAATTCTTTTGTGAAATGAGGCCAGCTCTCAAGCCCACTTGTACGCGAGTGGAAAGGAAAGCAGTCAGAAGTAGAATAAGTATCAACAGTGGCTGCTCTTGTTCACAGTGGGTGTGTTGAGGAAACCAAGTCACACTGAAATTGGCATGAAGTAATGAAGCATGTGTTATTGGGCTGCCTGTCACAATTATGGGCACTGCTATATGTGAAATTATTCAAAATATTTCAGCAGCTTATGAATAAATATGACGCGGCAGCTGAAACCGGAGGTTATGTTCGTTAGGGCTATGAGCTGCACGTTGCCTTAAGCCGAGCCCATTATAGGTGCACTTCATTCTTTAAGACACACAAAAATAGTCAAAGCAGCTTTTCTCGCCTTTGTTTTCAGTGCACCTCAATTTTAATTTAAGACAAGAAGCAGGGGGCATCTGAAGTGATGCAACATAATGGCAGTTTGAACATGAAAAGAGTGAGCTTCTCAGTATGCTACTTTAATTAGCAAGAATGTTCATGATTCCCAGCTCTTTGTATGTATTACAACTGTTATAAAACGTTCCATTTAAAAAGCTGGCCATTATAGTCAAGCTAGGTAAATAGTTGCTCATTCAGTTCAATTAGCTTCTAATGTCACTTTACTGAGCAGATTCTTACAGCACAATCCTAACCTGGAGTTAAGCTGGCACAGTTAGGCAGGCAAGGTTTGGCCAGCACAAGGGCCACCGTAAAGCACATTTGGACCACTCTCAGAGTCAGGGGGGATGGTGCAAGTCTGTGTGCTGGCCTCTCTGACTCTGAGAGTGGTCCAAACATACTTGATGGTGTCCCTTGTGCTGGTCAAAGTTTGCTGGCCCAACTGTGCTGGCCCTAACTCCAGGTTAGGATTGCGCTCTAAGCCTTTTAGTAGTTTACTATTAAGATTAGGTGGAAAATTCTATTAAGGTTCTTCTGTTAGTTCTTCATTTACGCTGGGATATATTGCTAGGAGTCACTTAAGATGCCCTCCCTTTCAGGAGAGGGAAAAAAACAAACAGTTTCATAACTTTTATTCCTCGCCCTTTGTTGGTTTAGGGAACTTTTGCAGGTTCGTTCCCTCTCACCCCCCATCTGTTCCATTTACCCTGTGGGTAATAGAACCGGCATTCTTTTAGCTGAACACTAGATATATCATTCTTAGAGCTTCAGGAAAGGGAATTTTGCTCACAGCTGGTCTTCGCCAAACTTCAAGATAGCAGGTTTTTACAAATAGCAAACCTAAGCAGAATGCAATTTTCATATCTATTTAACTGTTGAATCGTTCCTCCAGAGAACAGACCAGTATGCCCAGAACATACTAGGAATCAGCGTGGCATTAAATAATTTTGGCACTTAGCAGTTCTTACTTCTGCATCTTTTCAGGAAAAGCGACATTTGTCTTAATGTGGTCATCACAGCAACCCCTCTGAGAGGTTGTGTACATGTTTTCTGTGAACTGACGTGACCCACAGAGTTCATGGCAAAGTTCCATAACAAATGTGGGTCTGGTAGGTTCCATTCTGCTAAACCAACTTGGAGAGCGGACAGCATGAAATTATGCCACATGAAACAATTTCTCTTGCATATTTTAATTCCTTTTTAGTTATTTACTGAAAATATTTTTTTCCTGCCTTTTCTCTGTCACTGGGACACATCCAAGATTGCTTGCATGATATGGACCAAACAGGGACCAGGCAGTGATAAATAAATGAAACATCCCTACTCCACCACTGCCTTGTTCCTAACGGGACTACTCAGGCTTGTGGCTGGTGTGAATCTGAGTAAATTCAAGGGGGCAGGTTGAGCCCAGCCTGCAGGCCTAGGCTGCACTAGCACTGCCTCAATATGCCCCTGGCCAGTCCCACTCTTTGCCTCGATCCTCCCCCCCAGTGCCCTGTAATGCCCCCTCGGCCAATTTCCCTAGAACAGTGGTTCTAAAACTTGGGTCGGGACCCACCAGTGGGTCACAAACACATTTCAGGTGGGTCGCAAAGTAACCAGAGCAGCCATATTGAAAATATGGGAAGATGGGATGCTGGAAATGGGGAGGGCTGTGTGGTTGTTTTGCTTGTATCAAGGCTTTTTTTTTTTTTTTTTTTTGGCTTGTAAATAGGCTTGTTTCCCCTTTCTGATTCACTTTGCTATTGGAAAATGACTGAGAAATAATCCACTTTATAGCTGCATTCTCAGGAAAGCAGCAGGCTCTGGCATCCGCAGTGCCAGCACTCCTGTCCATGAAATCACCAGACAGATGGTCATTATGAGAAGTGGGTCCTGGTGCTAAAATGTTTGAGAACCACTGCCTTATTCCAGTGGGGGCTCAGTCCACTCTATTTCTGGATTTGGCACCAGTTCTAGAGCCTGCCAGGGTATGAGTGAATAATCTGTCATCCCAGAAGGTCTCACACTAGAGAGCCCTACCCCATTGGACAATGAGAAAGAAAAGGTCAAGAAAGTGATTGTGCTCCTGCCTTCCAGCCAGTCAATGGGGTTTGCTTGGATCTGTTCCTGTTCTGTGAATGGCACAAGTCTGTGCGGACCCAGGTCAGGGGATCAAGGCTGGGAAGGGGTTTAGGATATTAACACATACTACTGCTGCCAATACTGCCCAGTTTCCAGCCCTGATCCACCCTCCTCCCCACCCTATCACCGCCCAGTTCTGCCCCCTTTCTGCCTCTTCCAACCCTTGCCTTGACTTGTCTTCCTGGTCCTATGGCATGGTCCCAACCATTTGTCACTTGTGGTGGTGGCCAGGCTGCACCGAATGGCTCGTGACAGCCATACATGGACAGAATGCTCATTCCAGCGGCATAAGGCCCTAATAGGATTGAGCTGCAATTGTGTTGGGTTACCTTGGGCATGGCCTAGAATGCGTCCTGCACATCAAGGAATAGGCATGGGTTTGAAGAAGGCACTGTGAAAATGTTCATGGCTGCTTCTGAACTGCAACACAAATATTAGTGCTTCCACAAAACAAATGCCTAGGATAACCACAGAGGTTGTGTCCCGTTTTACTCCTGCTGAGACCCTGCATTTAGAATTCAAATAATGCAGTGACTAATTGTGCCTTCTTGATATATTTGAAATTCAAATGTACATAATGAGATGTTTTTAATTGTGTACACATTTAATGGTGTTTTTGTTATAGAAGAAGCTAATTAAGATACCTTGTTAATGAGACTATAAGAATTTATCAAAGATAAATGAGGTGCACATAAAAAGGTGAAAAATAGAAGACATTTACTTTGTACCCAAATGTCTCTCTTTACTGTTGTAATTGTAATAATTTATGGTCTATTTTTTCCGGTTTTCCAGTCAGCAAGACTTTTCATGACACATATATGTGTGCATGATCATGCTTATTTCCTAAGGGAAATGTTCACAACCAAATGTTTTTCCAATGCTAATTCCATTCAGGTGGAACAGAGAGGAGGGAAAATAACAGACATTGTGCCAGAGATCCTCTAGCCTAGTGGTTCCCAAACTTACTGTAGGGCACAACCCTAACCTGGAGTTAGGCTGAGACAGTTAGGCCAGCAAAGTTTGGCTGGCACAAAGGACACCATCAAGTATGTTTGGACCATTCTCGGAGTCAGAGAGGCCAGCACACAGACTTGCACCATCCCCCCTGACTCCGAGAGTGGTCCAAACGTGCTTTAAGGTGTCCCTTGTGCTGACCAAACTTTCCTGGCCTAACTGTGCCAGCCTAACTCCAGGTTATGGTTGCGCACTTACAGTGGTCACAGCTCCCTTCTTCCATGGTGGTCTGTTGCAAAAGCAATCGTGCAAGATCTTGCAAGAATTGTGCAAGATGACATGCTGTCTCAACTCAGCCAAGATGGCGTTGCCCAAGAGACCTGATAAGGAGGCCACCAGGGACATTCCGCAATACTTCTGTGAGATCACCGCTATGCCCTGGTGTGCCATGGTGCACGGTTTGGGAACCACTGCTCTAGTCCTTCCCTCTCTTTCACGCTCTTTTGCTCCGTTCCCCTTTTCATTTCTGAATCTAGGGAGGATGAAGGGGATGGACAAAAGGGGGAATGGACAAAATGAACTGTCTTTGTCATTCAAGGACAAGGGTAGGCACTTCCACGAATCAGCTGCTGGAAGTGACTGCTTCCCCTGGCCTCATAGATGGGATGGCACTGCCATCGCCTTCCTTGTTCACAGCAATTGCAGCTGGACCTTGTTCTTGAGAGCTGACTTCCCTCCTTGCTCCTGCCATTTCATTCACAATGCGTCCTTGGGCACAGTCCCTGAGATGGGACTTTTCATGGTGTCCTGCAGCTGGGCTACTCCATAGAGTTGTAAATATTTCTAATGAGACCTGGGGTTTGAACTGATTGTGTGCAACAAAAATGAAATATACTCTGAGAGGAAAAGGCATGGCCCCAGGCATTTCAAGTGAAGTAACCACAATCACACTTTAGCCTTAATTAATGTATCCTGGGTCCCCCAGCTCACATTCGTGCTGGAAAGATAAATTTTATAATGTTTTTGAAGTATTTCTGTGCTGTAGTGGTAAATAACTGTAAAAAAAAAAGGCGGGAGAGTGTTACTAATTCAGTGCCATGTTTGACAGCATGTAGTGTTAAAAATAGGATTTTATAGTGATGGCTGGCCTTACACCGTGAACTTTTCCTCCTACAGAGGAAATATTGAAGAAACGGAGGAGGGTGTAACTTAATTAAATGCATTTGAAGTTCAAAAAGTCTCGTTGAATAGGCACAGTCACATTAATCAAGCATTAGCTAACTCCAGTATCTGAGTTTTGCAATCACAACATGTACTTGTAATGTAGTTTATGGAAATCTTGAAGGGAATTTGGGTTGCAAAACTAATTTTGTCTTCAACTAATAAATGGAGCATCTATAATGCTAAAGAATTTCATACATATTAACACATCTGCTTTTCTCTGAGTGCGATTAATGTTCATCTAGACTAGTATTATCTGCCTTGACTCATAATGGTGTTTCTCTAGATCAGTGGTCTCCAAACTGGAGCATCTAAAAGGGTCCCCTGCATGACAGGCGCTTATTGTTCCACTGGGGAGCATGGGGACAGCCATGACTATAGCCCCCAAGTGTCACTGCGGCCAGCTGCACCCACCCAGAACACCGTTTGCACGGCCTGCTGGGACGACAGAACCTGGAAGCGGCTGGCCCCGGCGACACTGAAGGGCTGTAGTGGCTGCTGTCCCAGTGCTCCCCAGCAGAACGGTAAGTGCCGGACACCTGGTGGACAGAAACAGCGGTCTCCTGCAGGCTGGAGTTACTGCTGCTCTAGAGCAGTCATTTTCAACCACTGTGCCACGGCACATTGGTGTGCTGTGAATGGTCTACAGGCGTGTCATGGACATTTGGGGAAGGGTCATTTATTAGTAGGGTCATTGGGGGATGAGCCCCCACACTGGCAGCACAGTGTGCCTTGTCAGTTGTCCAAAGGCTGGTGGTGTGCCTTGATCACTTTTTGTGCCTTGCCAGTGTGCTGTGAGATGAAAAAGGTTAAAGATCTCTGCTATAGATGCTCAGACAGAAGTCTTTCTCTTCACCAGCTACCTGATTTTTTTTTTGTTAGAGATGTCAGGGATTGAGACTTGGACCTTCTGCTTGCAAAACAGCTTTAGCCAGATGTAATTTGTTGTTCAAGGTTGATGTGTTCCAACAGTAATGTAGATTATACTTTCCTGCCTGAGCTGTCCCCATGAGATTAAAGACATATGCAATCATGCTGTGTGCACATCTTGCCTCCTCCTCCTCCTCTCCCCAGTTACTTGATTTAATTGCCTGGTGTGATGTCTGAAATGGTACAGCTACAATCGTATGGGAGCTGTCATTGAAGTACAGTGAACCCTCAATGTAACAGATTAATGGGGTATCTATTAATGTGCAAAATAGGTTAAGGGCGCAATCCTAACCAACTTTCCAGCACTGACATAGCTGTGCCAATGGGGCATGTGCTGATCCTGCAGTTGGGGGCGGTCACGGAGGCCTCCTCAAGGTAAGGGAATGTTTGCTTCTTTACCTCAGAGCAGCATTGCCATTACTCCGGTGCTGGAAAGTTGGTTAGGATTGTACCCAAAGTCCAAATGCAATGCAAGTATGTCTGTGCAGAATATATTTTGTTGTTTTTTTAACGGAGACAACATGCACTATTCCTGGGTAGCCCAATCCTGTCAGGTGACACAGTTGTGCCAATGGGATGCTTGCTCTATCCTATGGAGGATTGGCTCTATCCTATCCCCCCTATTGCTCTATCCTATGGGAGGCCCCAGAGGCCTCCTTGGGATAAGAAAATATGTGTTTCCTGGGATAAGCTCTCATTAGCCTGCTGGGTCTACTTAAATCTGTGCCAGCAATTTGCTCGCACAAGTCTGAATGGACCCAAGCCAGGGATTGGTGGGTGGAACTGGGCAGGAGTGGGCAGGCCACCAGTGGAGCAGGCCCGGGAGCCATTAGGCCGCATCCAAGGCCGCATCCCCAGCCCGCACAGCCTCCTCAGTTCTGGGCCAGCAATTTCGCGGGCACAGATCTGAGGAGCACATCTGGGAGACTGGTGCCTACCCTGGCGCAAGGACATGAAAGTGCCCTTGCACCAGGGAGGCACCAGTTGCCTCGGAAGCTGCGCTGGAAACGCAGCTGAAGCTGAAGCTGGATTGGGCTGAGAAGCAGCATTTCTCAACGTTTGTCCCCTGCCATACCACTTTGCACAGTCCACCTATTGGAAGTACTCCTGGAAGTAACTGGTGATGATGTTTGTCACATTGCATTGCTGGTCTCACTGCAAGGTGGCAAAGGTCTGTGGGTCCTGGGGGTACCACTGGACACCACCTCTGTGGCACAAGTACCACTGGTGAAGAAACGCTGCACTAAAGGCGGCTTGAAATAAAGTAAAATTATTGCATGAGGCATGTTTGGGCAATAAAATATACGAAATGAACCAAAGAGATCTGGATTGAATCCTCAAGCTGTGCAGCTGTGTTACTTAGGCCTAGTTTTCACTGGGGTGGTAAACTTGTGATTGGGCTGGGCTCAGATGACTGAATGCACCTTCATTAAAAAAAAAATTCCCTCAATATAGAAAACTAGCATGTCACAGAGAAGGCCAGGCTAGAACTCTTTGCCCTGGCATCTAGTTTTATATGTGTAGATTTTTATATGAATATATTTTTATATTATTTTTATATGAAGGTGCATTCAGTTTTGCAAACACAGCCTGCTGTCAGATGTGGTGCAGCCTGGACACAGATTTTGCCACATTTTGTGAATACCCTCTGCTATTTAATTTTATTGACAATAAATCTTTTCAATAATACCAAAGTAAACTTAACAGTAAAACTATTGCTATTTGTCAATAAAACTAACTCCCACCCCTTCAGGCTTCACTCCATGGTCAAAAGGATATGCAGTTTGAATCTAGAAGATCAGGCTCTTTGGATCGTTTCAGATTCTGAAATTCTTAACCCCAAATTTTTCAGAATACCTAGGACTATACTACTATTGTTAGTGCACAAGATGAAACTATTGGTGTATAGATGTAGATAAAATATAACTGTTTATTATGAAAATGTCACATTTTGAAGTTATTACAACTAATTAGACAATTGGGAGTGACTGATCTTGCTGTAGTATTTTTTTTAAAAAAAATTATGATTAAGCAATATTTCATCATACTTTGCAGTCCGAACATGGTTTTCTGCAGCAAGACGCAGCCCTAAATCACCTGTGACTTCATAATCAAAGAGGAAATTATTATTGTGTAGAAAATGTATTTGCAAACCTTTCCATTGATATAGCCAGCTGTAAAATGTTGATATTCTGTTTCTATAGCAGTGGCAGGGAAGCACTTGAAGAACACAAAGAAGGTTCTATCTTTTGCCCATTTCAAAGTTCTGAATTTCAAGGAACTTGATGACTAATTGAAACCATGAAGAAGTCAGGAAATGGCTTAGAAAACTCAGGATTCAAACTAAGGAATTATTGTCTTTACCATTGAAGATATAGAAATAGATTTGTCATGCAGCACAATTTAATATATTGATGCTACAAAAGAGTCCAAGATCTAAGCTGCGTATGCTCAATCCTAGGATTGCCAGTGTACCAAAAATGACCGTATTTCTCCAAGATTTCCCCCCTTTCCCCCAGATTGATGGGTTGCAAAGGTTAATTGTGGACCATTTTGGAACTACTATGGGACTCCATGCTGAAATCAGATTTCTTCCTCGGTGTCATTCCATTCCACTCTGTGGAGTTGGGGGTTGGGGCTGCTCTAGTGATCCTCCAAGCTCTGATGTGACCAGTGGTCATACCAGGCATTACTGAGCTGATGGAGGCCAGGAAGAGCTGGTCTGGCCAGCAAATTGGGGTGGAGCCTCAAAAGGAAGGAAGACGGGGTTAGAGGGGGGAGAGACAGAGTTGGAGAAAGTGGAGAGGAAAGAAGCACAGATTGAGGAGCAGAGAGAGGCGGGGCAAACTTTAGACAAGGAGACAAAAGGGCAAACCATGAGCTGGAGTGACGTACAAGGACGGCAGGGGAAGAAGGAAGATGGAAAGAAGAAAGAGGCATGGAGGGATGATTGGGTGAAGAAACATGAGTCCCAAGGGAAGAAAAGAAGCAGATGGATGGAGCCAAGGACAGCTGCAACGAACAGGAGAAAGGAGAAGAAAAAAAATTAATGAGACTGATTAGGCAGTAGCGGAGGGCGCAATGCTAACTTGTGCTGGAGCAGGCAGGCCCAGCACATGTTGGGAGCTGCCTGGAGCCTCCACAAGGCAAGGGCACATTCATGCCCTTAGCCGTGGTAGGCGCCAGCTGCCCTGATGGGCCACTCGGATCTGCACCTGCTATCTGTATGCTATCAAAAGTTATGGCCACTTAACCAAAGAACCTTTTCTTTATTTGTTAAATTTGATATGGCCGTGGAGGGGTGGGCGGGCTACAAAATCTTCTTTGACCCTGGGTAGCAGATGCCTTATCTACACCACTGCTCCAACATTACCTGCTTGGGCAACCACTTTGAGAGAGACCCTGACATGGAGAACAACCCTTCAGGGTCTAGATTCTGGAATGGCTGCTTGGCCTGGCATGTACCTTGGCAGGGGACTCCCCGACTGCTATGTTAGTAGAACAACTTCTAAGCTGCTTGTGAAATGCAGGTGGTAAACTGGAAAGGTGAGCTCATTGCCTGGAAAGTGAGGGCAAATGATATTTCTTCCAGAGATTCTTCCAGGATCTCATAATTGTGCACTCATCGTCAACTCCTCGTACAGGTAATTTGCAGCCCAGTCCTCACCAACACCAATGCAGTGGGGGTCAGTGCTAAGAAGAGAGACCAAATAGAGGCAAGGCTCCATAGTCCTTAGCAAGGCCGGCTTTAAGCCAATGTGACCAGTGTCATCACATCGGGCCTCGCACTTCAGGGGGCCCGCACTAGCAGGGTGAGCATATTGCCTGTGGCTGCTGCTGGGATCTCTATGGGCTGTAAGTCAGTGGGGCAAGCAGAGCAGCTTTACCTTGGTCTCTCCCACCTGCCTCTGCCTCCGAACAGCCCAAAATGGGCCACCTGGAAGCAGTTGGCGGTGATGTTATGATATCATCACCAACTATTTCCACATGCCATGCTTTGCATGTGGCATGAACAGAGCTCTTCTTGGTGAGTGGGGGGCCTTGCAGGGAGGGTTGGGGGCCCCGCAGGAATGCCCCACATTGGGCCCCGCCGCTGCAAGAGCCGGCCCTGGTCCTTAGGAAGCCTGATTCACACAGGTTTGCATCACTGTGATCTCTGCACTCGGTAATGTGTACAGTAGTACATGTATGAACAGCTGCCATTCAAAAGCTGATGTGAAAGTTCAGTGTATTAGATCTGGGCTGTTCAAGACTCAGTGATGTTGCAGCCATTGAACGATAAGCCTGTATAGGACAGTGACAATTCTGCAGGCATTGGTAGAAACTGGTAGATTATCTAGCTACTTGCAGAGGTTTTATCCGTTTTCAAGGCTATGATGAACAATAAAAAGGTGCTTGTGTGGAATAAATATCAACTACAGGAACATGGTGTCATTTATGTGTCTCTCATGAAAAACAGCATCACTATCTGTCTGATCACAAATACCCTGTCCCTGCTAAGGAAGACCTGATCTCTTACGGACACCTGAATCATTTGTATCTATGATGTCCAATCAATGGTTAATGGCTTGTTTGTTCCCCATTTTTCATCACACTTTTTTGGTATGGCGGTGCTGTCTAACCTTGAAGTCGTATCCAGTGAATCATATTCTTCCAATATGAGTAACAGCAGCAGCCACATTGGCAATTTGTCTCCTTAAGCAGCTGAACCACTAATCATCTGAGGTTTCACAGGCTACCTTGAAGAAAAAAACAACCCAGCACCAATCTTAATATGACATGGAAACTTGCTTGGTCAAATTAAGGAACCTGTGGGAAACCCAGGGAGATATGAACATCATATCTGACTTCATACAAGGTATAAGAAAAAATAGTACATTTTCCACATGTATATTTTTTTGTGATATGTCACAAATTTACACATATAAAGGAAAAATATCAGTACTGCAGGCACATTTCAGTTTCATAGCTTTCACCCAGAAGAGTCCAGACCCTACAAATATAACAACCTTACAACCCTGGTTTCTTACCTTCATATTATGCCTTTTTTTCCATCATGGACATCAAGACAGTATCAGTGGAGCCCTCTACTGTACTGCTGCAGTACTCTGCCAAGGCTTGAAATGCCAAGAGGCAGTGTGTCACTTGGCTTCAACTGCCTCGTAATGACGTTATTGCCAAGCACTGAAGAGTGAAGGATGAGACAGGTGAGCTCAGCCAGCCTCCGTAGAAGGATACGGGACAGTCATGGAAGGCCAAAGAACATAAAGCTGGCGAAGAATGAGGGAAGAGAGACTGAATCAGAGGGGCAACCCAATCCTATCCAATGCTGGCAGAGTGGGTCCACTGGACCCAAGCTGTATCCAGTGCTGGATTTGAGCAGGCAGGAAGTCTCCTCCAGGTTAGGGAACATCTGTAGCATCCCAGCCTGCTTAATAGGGCTACTTGGAGCTTTCTAGCCCATGACAAGAAGATTGTTCCACCATCCCTACCATCTCCTGGCCCTGAATAGCCCTCTCCCCACCTTCCCCACCCTGAAACATCCTGTCCCTGCCCCAGAGACACCCTAACACCGCCCACCCTTACCTCTCCACAGTCCAGCGCAGCATTTACTTGCCTGCATCAAGCAGGATGCGGCGCCTGTGAGAAGGGCAGGCTTTCCTGCTGGCACAGTTTACTCACTGGATGTCCAAAAGCAGTTTTACAACACTCAGGGCCAGTGGTGTGGCCACAGTGCTGACACTGCCAGACCATAGGATTGGGCTGTATTAAGCACTGAAAAATGGAAGGAGCAGAGACTGGTATATCATCAGGTAAGGGGAGGGCAGCATGTCATGCCACCTCAAGCATCAGGAGATCTTGGGCCAGCACTGGCTTCAAGTGAAGTGAGATTCCATATTTTTCTTTACTGAAAACACTCAGAATCAATTAGTTTTCCCTCTGGGATTTGAATGTGGTATTTTAGTATTCATGTTTTAAACCTTCACAGGACATTTTTATGCACCTGTGTCTGAACAGTCGCCCTTCCTGAAACATATTTCATTTCCAAATATTGTGGTTCCTATAAAACATGATATAAAATGGTTGGGCTTTAAATTCAACACTTCAAGTTTACGACTATACTTTTTTGTGTGATTCTTAAGGGGAGTGATCCAGGATTATTCAAAGACTGACAACAGTGTTTTGCCAGGATGTGTTTTATTTCATTACATTTTTTTTTAGCATTTAACTAATGAGAAATTGAAAGTGAAAACTGGGCTATTAAAAGTAAAACACTGACAATGTGGCCAAATAAAAATTAACAGAGGCATATAGTCCAGAAACAGCAACTGTCAGCATTAGGAACTACAGAGTCTGCAATACATATTTTTAAAAATTAGCTGCTTAAACCAGTCAACCATTAATTCTGCCTTAAGAGAACCAGCATGGAGACTTGATGAAGTGGGATTTGATTCACAAATCACTTTGGCACCACATCCTTAAAAAAAAAAAAGTATCCACGTAATTTATGTGGGTTTTGCACATTTCCCTCCCTCAGGAGCCCTTCCTCTCTCACGTGAAATGGCTCCAGTGTCATTTCCATGGATTTTGAAGTGTGCTCTATGTAGGCGGGGGCGGAGCTAATGAGCCACAGTTGCTGCCTCAGCTCCAAGGAGAAAGGCAAAGCCATTAAATTCAAAAGTGTGTTTGAAGGAGCAAAAAAACACAACCCCTCATATCATGCATCTAGTTGTTAAGGTTTCAGGGTTAAGACTTGAACACGCAAGAGAAAGACTCTGCTTTTTTTTTGTTTGTTTTTAAGAGAGAAAAGACTCAGTTCCTGAAAATGAGGGCTGTATATTCATGTTACCTTTGACTGGCTCTCAAGTGGCAAACCACACTGGACTTTCAAGTTGCTTCAGTCAGACATGATTGATTACTGTATGCGCTGAATAAGTCTATTGACTCTCCTGGGTCGCTTCATCCAAAACACACTCCACACATTTACATTCAACACAATGATGACATTCTTAATTCTCACAACTCCAAAGGCACAGTGGAAACAGTAGGCCAGATTCAGAGGTTGCGCTAGGCCCTCAACTGCCAATGACTTGACTTTGCCCACTTATACCAGAGCTGAATTTGAATTCAGCAAACAACTAAATAATTCAGTCTTCCAGCAACACACTTTTATGTTCGACAGCTGTTCAGATGGGTCTGTTCCTTTAACTTTCCTCCAGTTTCAGGAATATTTCCTTTAAAAGATCCATCCCTGTTTTATTTTGCCTCTTATTCTGAGGGAAAACAATTTTTTAACGCGCAGTCAGTAAATAGCACTTGGTCATTCAGCCCACATATTGTGTATCTGTAGAACCTCTTTGTTTAGGTACAGATGACTAAATAATTCAGTCCAGGGGAAAACTAGTTATCGTTTCACTTTGCCACTACAGCTGCTTAGATCAGGAGAAGAGAGTCTTGTCCTCGCCTTCTGGAGATGAGGAGTGGATTGCTCAGATGGATGGCATTTAGAAACAAACAATGCAAAGATAGATGGAATATTTTGAAAGAAATACAGCCAACACTTTGAAACTGACCATAGAACTTCTTTGTATGGCAGCACAGAGTAGAATTGTTGAGACTCCATTACATCATGCAATGTTGCATTGTGAAATAGAGTGACTGCAATGCAAGTGTAGGGTCTGATATCAAACCGCTTAACAAAAGGAGAAGTGGAGTAGAAAATAGACATGGGCTGGAATGCATAACAAAAAATTTTTAGGAACTCAGTGAGTTTGCCTGACCTCTCTCTGCATATCTCTCTTATTAAAATGCTGATATTGGCACTAGCCCCAACTGAACAGATATGGTACCTGCATCTTTTCATTTTCACTAAAGCCATTGCAATACAGTGAACAATAGCTGTGTGAAACACATACCACAGCTATGGATGTGCTATTCATACGAATGAAATTGTCTTGAGATTCTGAAACTCCCATTAATGATTATCTGGTTCAATTTATTATCTGATTCTGTTCTAAAATGGACCGAAGCAAAAGGAAGGAAGCTAATCATCTGCGGTTCTCCATCCCATCTCTTTGTGTTTAAGGACATTTGGATGACTGGTAGCCAGCTCTAGAAGGACCATAGCACATATTCTCTGCTCTTGAAGAATTTGTCTTCATTGGTCCAATGGGGACCAGTCATTCTGATACAACAAATATATATACTATCATACACTGTCCCAGTGCCCTAATTCAAGGAGTTAGGACAGAGACTGGGGGTGGCATCTGGAGTTTTTGGCCAGATTGGGCACCCACCAAGTGTCCACACCCACTCACCTGGCTTGCCTGGGACTTGAATCCTCAGTATTGATGGCAGTGGCAGCCCTCATTGTTCCATCAGATGTGAGTGTGCTCTGGAGACAGTGCAGGGATTTGACCAAGGGCCTTCCAGCAGCCAGGCACCAGCACTAACAGAGACTACTAAGTATAGATGATACAGCAATAATGACCCTGATCTCTTACACAGCACAAGTGTCATTCTATATGGCACACTGCATTAAAATATAAGTGGCTTTCAAAGTATATCTCTGCTGTTGATAGAGAACACACACACACACACCATAATGGGACAAGGATCATCTCATTTGCACACAGCCCGAGAAAGGAGTGGTCATTAGGCAACCTACAAAGGGCCTGCTTCTTTTCAACCAGCTGTTCTGGTCACTTCGTTTCAAAGCTCCTTTCAGAGCTGCAATTCCCAGGCATAATTCTTATCTGACATTGTGGCTTAAAAGGATTTAATGTTATCTGCTTCTGGAGCAGAAAATGCAGCGAGCTGTGAAAAAAAAAACAGGAAGGAGGAAGGGGGCATGGTCTGCACAGCATTATGCTTGGTTGCCAGCTCAATGGAGAGAGAGAGAGAGAGAGAGAGAGAGAGAGCTCACCTGCCTGAACTAGATTTGGCTATGCTGCTATGCAGCCCAACAAAGACTGCTGGACGGGCTTGGGGTGAGAAGATTGGATAAGAAGTGTTCCCTTGGGGGAGACTAATTAGATTCCACAGCACTGATTAACAATTGTGCATCTGTTAGGAGGGGCTAACGCTTGGAAAGGCCTTTCTTTGGCTGCATTTAATGTCTCTCGCAGCAACACTGACATTGGAGTGTACAGTATGTGACGGATACTGCTGTGCGACTGGCGGATGTCCCTGGAAATCATCACAGCCATGGGGAAAGCAACCAGGCGTCAGAAAAAAACATCTCACTCTGGAGTGACTGGCACCTTGCACCTGAACCCTGAGGCAAGGGCAAGACTTCCAGGCCAGTGTTCGTGTTCTCAGCAACTTGGCTGGGCTTTTCTCTCTCCATGTGTGCCATGTTTATTATTTTATTCAGGTAAACCCAGGGGTGTAGCTAAAGAAGTGCAGAGGAGGCAACTACACCAGGCAGAAGCTTTAGGGGACAACAAACTGAGCTTGACATTAGTAGCCAAAATGCTGAGAACTTTGGTATTAATGAATAATACCATCACATTATATATCATCGGGAAGGTAATTCAATGCAGAATGCAGTGAAACAAAGGAGGCATGGAGTCCAGAGAAAATGAAAATACAACTGTGATGTCACTTCCTGTTGTGACGTCACTTCCAGGGCAACATTTTGCCCTCTGCACTGGGCTACACTTTCATTAGTTACGTCCCTGGGTAAACCTATCCATGATCAACTGTAAACATGTCTGTTTGGACCAGTGAGTTATCATTGCAGCATTCAAGCAGGGCCAGCCTTTGGAGCTGCGGGGCTCAATGCAAAGCATTCTTCTGGGGGGCCCCACCTCTTGGCCCCCCACTCACCATTATGACCAGAGCAGTGAAGCACTTGGCAGCTATTTCACTCCTGCTACTGGTCTGCTTGGGAGGGCAATTGCAAGCTAATCAGACCCTAGTGTGGGCAGGAGAATGGCCTGTCCAGTAGCAATGCTCCACTCGCCACATTCTTCCCATGATGCCTCGGTATGGAGGATTTCATGCCGGAGCGTCAGCTACACAGCGAGATGCCAATTGTGGCTGCACGTCCTCTGCTTGCAGCTCCAGTCCGGGACCTCAACAGGCACAGGGCCCAATTCGACCAAATGGGTCACATTGCCCTTAGGCATGCTCTGCATTCCAGATATGAAATGGCACTTGTTTCCCAGTAAGTTGTAGCCTGGCTCCATCCTCCGCTTGTTTCCATGCGCCTATTAAAATCAACAGCCAAATTCATATTGACTTTAATAAGAGCAGAATTAGACTCATATTGAGAGATTGGAACAGTGTAGCTGGTGCTGTCAGTAAGATTATGAGTTCGAGCATCATCTCCTTCCCCTGACATCTGTCTCTTTCAGCATATAAATGAACTCGCTCACAACACACACACACTTCAGAAAATTTATACATCTGGCTCTATTGGCAACCAAGAGGAATGTCATGAAGTCCTGGAAGCCTGACAACCCCTCTAGCTTTTATAGCTTGGATTACAAATGTTCTCAATTTAGCCTCATTAGGCGGCTGAATTGATGGCATTGAAAAGAAAAGGAGTGTGGTTTCTTGACCATTTCATTTATGAAATTTCTGCGACAGAATTGCCGAGGAAGCAGGAAAGTGAACCTGGGGGGGATCCACAGTAGTTCGGCACTGCAAGTGTCTTCTGCTATTGGTAGGGGTGATGTCATCTAACACTGTGGTCATTTGGAGACTGATGTCAAACAGACCAGGTTGGCAACTGTCCAATCTCCTCAGTTCAC
>JAJKFI010000049.1:3175161-3204393 GCA_029204185.1 Lerista edwardsae
ATAGTAAAAAGTGGGTCCCGGTGGAAAAAAGGTTGAGAACCACTGCTGTAGAGGAACAGCCAAATCTAGCTAAATCCAAGGTGACATTATTTTTCTACTGCCCTGAGGAGATTTTACTGAGGCCAACAAGTGACCTACAGCCCAATTCTATGGAAGTTCCCTTTTGCTGCTGTTATAACTGACTCAAAGGGTGTATGGCGTGGAGGAACTTACCATTGTTGGCTACCTCGGACCCCTACTGCCAGGGGAAGAAAAATGACAGGGGACAGTCGATGGGCAGAGTGGCATTCCGGGGGGGGCAAAATGCTAAGTTTTGCAGGAGCCTGAGCACTTGTGTAAAGCGGCCCCTCCCCCTCATCTTCAGAGCCATTTGCAGAATAGGAAGCAAAGCCTCCAAGCCAGCTTTCCATGCTGTGACTGGCTCTGGAGGTGAGGGCAAGGGCCACTGTACACAGGTGCTCAGGCTCCTCCAAAACGTAGTGGTTTCCCTCCCCCGTAGGAACGCTATTGTGTGGGCAGGGATGAAGCTTTCTTGGGCAGATCAGGGGGAGGGCAGGGGGCATGTCAGAGCAGGAGGGGATGTATCCCAGCTTGAGCGACATGTGCTAGGATGCTATCCCCCCATAGCCTCCCAACACACCCCTTTCTCTCCTCAGACTTACACCAGATAACTGGTACAAATCCATAGACAATGAAGGGGCTTACAGAGGTGTAATGGAAAATATTTCCCCTTTCCTCTCCTTAGCCTCCTGATTACCCCCCCCCCCATATAGCAATACCTGTTTTGGCACACCTGCATGCTATAGTGGAGGGGAGAAGGGATAGATTTGGGGATAGATAGATGCCAGTGACCTTTACGGGAACTCTGAACGTCTTTCAGCACACCAAAATGTTTCCTCATTTCAAGGGCATTTGCATATTTGCAAACACCCAGAATACAAGCCGAGCTGGGCCTGAAAGTACAATCACCCCAGTGCTATGTGCAGCCTAGCGTAGAAACTGCACTCATGATCTACCTTTTTAAAAATACCATGCTCCCAGCATTGTCATTCAGCCGGAACGCTGGGCGGGAGGAACGGGTGAGCGGCAGCCCGCCCGTTGCGTTCCAGTCCGTTTCGCCGTTTCGTCCGTTTCGCGGGGGCGGGGAAGATGGCGAAACACAACGGAACGCAACGGGCGGGCTGCTGCTCACCCGTTCCTCCCGCCCAGCGTTCCGGCTGAATGACAACGCTGCATGCTCCTCCTCCTTATTCCATGTAGCTGTTCTTGCTAACAAAATCTTCCTTCGATTTGCTATAATTGGACCTCAAGTATTGCATAGCTAAGGAACATGAAGGCAGCTTGTCAGCTTTGAGGAGTCTCACTCTGCGTAGAAGGAATTGTTCTAGTCTCATTTCTCTCACACATCCTGAACAATTCTTCACATGCACCAATGTGGTTAAAATGTTGGATTAGGAAAAGTCACCTCACCAGAAGTCCCAGAATGGTGACATGTTGTTTTGTGACGTTGTGACATCATTTTCCGGATTCTTCTGGAGGAGGTGGTGTTCAGCAAACAGGGAGTAGCCTGTCAACTGCAATCCTGTGATGATGGGAATGGACATCTCCCTGCACCCCTAATCAGGGGAAGGTTCTCTCCTCAAGTGCATCTTTCATTGTTGCAGACATGCTGTACTTGTGGAGGAGCTTCAGAGCGCAGTGGCACAGGGGCGGGACTTGCCAGGACATTCTCATTGGTCCCCAACTACACCATACCAATTCAAAATCTTTATGGCTTGAGTGTCACATTTCTAGGTTCTGAAACGTCTTTTCTATAAGCTACAGTACAGTCAATCCTCATGATCCGCGAGGGTTGGCTTCCTGGAAATCCTTGCAGATAGCAAATTCGCAGATAACAAACCATTGATCCTTCTCTGCCCTCAGAAGTCTCCTGCAGAGACCCTCAGGAAGTCAGCAGAGTGCAGCAGGAAGTGCCAAAAGATCCCTGAATGCTGCAGAGGCCTTCCAGGGACTGCAGGGATCTTCAGAATGGCACCTGTGGCCAGCATGGACCTCTTAAACATGGACAGTGGATGCTTCTGCCAGCCATTTTAAAGGGTGCTGGTCACAGTTGCCATTTTGAAGGTCCCTGCAGCCTTTGGAAGGTCTCTGCACAGTGGATAATGAAGACAGAGGCACAGTAAAGTAGCAATTCTGCCCTTCGCAGATAAGCAAGGTCACAGATAGCGAGGTCGCATATAAAGAGGACCGACTTTGTCTCCCCATGTAACAGCACTAATGTGTTCTACATTTCTTTTAAATTGGGGTAAGTGAACATTTAGGTGTTTCAGAGAAACCATGAAGTACCATATGAGGGTATGACTCTGAGAGTGCAATCCTAACCTGGAGTTTGGCCGGCAAAGTTAGGCCAGCAAAGTTTGGCCAGTACACCATAAAGAACGTTTGGACCACTCTTGGAGTCAGAGATGCAAGCACACAGACGTGTGCCATCCTCCCTGACTTCAAGAATGGTCCAAACACACTTTATAGTGATCCTTATGCCAGCCAAACTTTGCTGGCCTAACTGTGCCGGCCTACCTCCAGGTTAGGATTACGCTCTGAATCAGAGTGAGATCATGAATGGACATGACTGTCTCTGTTAACACAAACTTGCGCTAGTGACATTGAGTTCTAAATTGACCCATTGAGGCAGCTGGAGCTTCCCCCAGGGCAAGGGAAAAGAGACTTCAACATGCCAAAACTCCCCAAAGGATACAGCAGGATGCTGTGTTGATGCTGCTGCATCACTGCCCAGGGTGTTAAAGTGGATGGGGCTGCCCAAGAGCAGAGCTAAAGAAAGATCTTTGACAGGACAATCCAAATAGCGCTAAACCTTGAAGCATAAATTAATATCTCTTTGATGAAAAATTTAATTGTCAACATCTGCATGGTAAAACAGAGAAAACGTAGGACCTTGGAAAGGAACTATTTTGTGTCAACAATTACAAAACCTTAACAAAAATAAGGGCGATATGTAAACTTCTGCCAAATATGGCAAGTTTGAAATTTTTCCATCCTACCAACCAGTGCATTGTAAATGCCTGTGCCTTTTCGCAACCTCTTCTGTTTTAGGTTTACCAGATAGTATCTCTCAAACATTCCTGTTGTCGCTTAGGAACACTGCGTAAAAAATCGGAAACAGCACACTCCTTGGAAAAAGGCATGCACTGGATAGGCCTGTTGGGATGCTACGGCAGTTAACACTTTCACTACACAACTGTTATTAAAGGGTGATTTGTTCTGAACAGAGCACCTGCTTTTGGGCTTGTGTGGAATGTGCCAACGTCCTCACATTCTCTCCAACACGATAATCAAAATATTGTTAGAGCAAACTCTATCCACAATTAAAATCATAGTGCAAATTTTGCAGAACATTGCACCAATAAAAGCTAAGGAGAGCCAAATATGGGCCAGTAGATACAGCACAATTTTAGAGCTGGACCACATGAATAGCTTGCCTAGTTGTAAGAAAAATCTTTCAGCCCCCCCTTTTCCTTCTATAACATGGGCACGGATGAACACACTAACGAATGACCTAAATGGAAAGATGAACATGAAAATTTTTTAAGTATATATATTTATAGTCATGTGCTAGAGATAAATATAAGCAAAGAACAACATAACTCATTTGCATATTATGTTAAATAGGTATAGAGAACGCAACAAACAAAAGAAGTTTCCAAACTGAATATTGTATTCAGGGCAATATAATAAATTCGCCATGAAATCTGGGCATAAATCATTCCGCAAAGCTGCATTCCAAATTTGGCTTCATATCATTATCATAACTCTCAGTGATAGACACACATGAATATGATAACCTACTTCCAAAAATACAAAAATATGAACTAGAAAAATCTCTGGGACCTAAAGTGACATTTCAACCTATTTATCGCAGTCAGGAGATTGAAAGCTTGCTGATAATATTTCGCTTAATCAAAAAATGACTAAACCTAGGAGTCCGTAGCACAGATATATTAGTTTTACATAGACCAGGAAGGAGGAGCAGGGCTATTTTAATAAGGAACTTTACAGTAGGAACACCTGTAGAAGTCAATTTCGATTAAGGGCAGCTCACTTGGATTCTGGCAACGGTTACTTGTGCTTATCGAAAATGTCACTTCTTTGAAGAAGTCCCTCCTAGGAGAGATAAGGGAGTTCAGTAGGTGTAATATCCCCTGATTTTTCAAAAGAAACTTGACAAGGTTCCACAACAACAGGAACATGTCGCTTTGGGTAAATGGCTTGGGGAAAGGGGGAGAAATAAGTTCTCAGCAGGGGATAAATTGCTTAAGAGTTGCACAGAAATATACTTCCATAGGCCGAAAAGGGACAAGGAAGCTGTTCCTATTCAATGACCTAGCTGTCCTCTTCGTGTCCTAGCTGTAGCTCCTCAAGTAAAAGGACACACAGACCACCTTCATGTTAGCAGCCAAGCAGGCCGGCTGTAGGAGCAGTGGGACCCAATGTGGGGCATTCTTCTGGGGGCCCTCACTCACCAAGAAAAGTGCTTGTGGTGCCACGTGTGGCACCTGGAAGTAGTTGGGTGTGAAATGATGACATCACCGCCAACTGCTTCCAGGAGGCCCATTTTGGGAAGTTCAGAGGCAGGGGCAAGTGGGAGGGCCCCAGGTAAAGCTGTTCTGCTCACCCCACTGACCTACAGCCTATAGAGATCCTGGCTGCAGCAGGAGGTGATATGCTTGCTGTACTGGTGCGGAGGGCCCCCAAAGCACGGGGCCCAATGTGATGACATTGGTCACATTGACTTAAGGTTGGCCCTGCAGCCTAGGGAGAGTTGTTTAGCACCTCCTTAAAAAGCCCCTAGCTCAGCCAATCTATAGCCTAGATGTGACTCTCTTTTAGCATCCCTTGCTTATTTTCCCTGAAACATCAGAAGTGTTTAGCCCAGAATGAGTGGTTTAGTAAACTGTTGCAACAGACAATCAGCCTGGCATTTGAATAAAAATTACTGTGCTTTCTCTCCTATAAATCATCCTCTGTCAGAAGATGCTGCAATTAGATGCAGCTGATGATGCATGTGCCAGGCTAAACAAAGTCCAACTCATTTTTCTGTCACTTCACTGAGTAATGAAACCCGCTGCAATTCACAGATCCACTGAGATCAATATGCCCAGGAATGACGTGGCATTTCTGCGTACTCTGGATCATAATTTTGATACTCAAATATTGACATGGAATTTTCATCAACATTGCAAATTTCAAATAATGCAAAATTCCACAGACTGGCAGTGTTGACACCCACTCAGTTACAGAGCAGAATATTTAAGTCAGTTGAATGGGTAGATTAATCAACAGACGTGCAATCATCATCGGAGGTCCAATTTCCTCAGTGTTGCTTAAATTTTCTCCTGTAGGCGCATTAGCGCACCACTTTTTTTTGCATTTTGAAACATGTACAGGCCCCCCCCCTCAGGTAAATATGTGTTTGGAACCATGTCCAAGTGTTCCAATATACCTGAACTGAAATTGGCGCGCTTGCCCACCGATGGGACTAAAAGCGTAATTTTTACTTTGCACTATGGTGCACTATCCATGGTGCTGTGTATCAATTTCTATGGAAATGTTGAAAAAAAGCTACTTTACCGCTGAAAATCTTTAAAAAACACATTGTTCACGGAGCACACAGCTTGCTTACTTCAGGAATTTGCAGAAGGGGGCCCTAGAGTGCAAATCCTGAAGTAAGAAGTTCGTTCTTGTGAAACTGAATTTTTGGCATTAAAGCAGTCAGTCAGGAAGTGCAGTTTAGAGCACAATTTGAAATGGTACATTTGCTGTACATTTGCTTCCATACCCCCCCCCCCCCAAGAAAGTGAGGTGGTAATAAAGATCTGAGTGGCTGGTGTCAAGTAAAAAGGAAAATCAAATGCAATCACGATGCAAGGGCATTGCCATTGTGGGTGACGCCTTTAAAATGATTCCGCAATCTGCAGTATGTAATAGGAAATAATGAATAAGTGCAGAGCCAGGCTTTTGTCTTAAATGTCTGAGGACGCAATCCTAACCCATTTTCCAGCACTGATATACGTAGCTGTGCCAATGGGGCATGTGCTGCATCCAGGAGTTGAGGGAGGCAGTCATAGAGACCTCCTCAAGGTAAGGGAATGTTTGTTTCTTTACCTCAGAGCTGCATTGCCCTTACCTGGAAAGTTGGCTAGGATTGTGCCCTGAGAAATATATGATGTTAAGGATAATTCATTACACAATGCCTGTGGGTGGTGGTGGTGGACACAGTACATCACATTATCAGGCAGCCCAGTCCTGAGCTGCTTGGCTCCCATAGGAGCAGCGGGAGTGTCAAGGTCCCAGGGGTTCTTGCATCACCCCCCAAATGCCCTGAGACCTCTGGTGGTGGAGCCTGTTCCCTCCTGGCCACTAGCAAACCCCCAGTGGCGCAGGAGACTTTGCCCATGCCCAGTTACGTTTCTCGGTAACCCCCTTTGTAGCTAAGCCCAGTGGCTAGGTTGGAATAGCTGACCCCAGTTCCCAGTAAAAAAGGCACACTGGTCTGTAAAATATAATGATGTTTATTAAGACTAACGGTTACACTATTAAGGCACAAGAAATGCACAGCTTGAAAGTACTTGAAAACCCCAATGCAAAATAATAAAGCTCTCTGCCTAACATCTAACTAGCCCTACCTCTCACCTGGTTCCTCAACCCAGTAGAGCAGGGTGCTCAGCTCGCAGGCCACCTGTAAGGCCAGGTGCCCATGTTGGTCTTCCGGGCTGACTGAACAATCCGACAGAGTGTCCAACTCACAAGCAATCCACCGACCCCTCCCTTCTCCTGGGGTTTCTCTTTTATCCCTTTTGGGTTGCCAGGGCACTGGCACCTGCCCTGACCAATGAGGTTTCAAGATGATCTGAAGCTTCAATCAATGCAATCAATCAATGTGTACCTTTTGTGTTGACCATTGTATCCCTTCCCTATGTTTTCCCTATTACCTTACCCATATCTGTATAAGCTGCTCAAAACAATAAAGGGAACACTTACACAACACATCCGAGATCTGAGTGTACGAAATATTCCTATTAAATACTTTGTTCCTGACATAGTTGAATGTGCTGACAACAAAATCACACAACAATCATCAATGGAAATCACGTTTATTAACCCATGGAGGTCTGGGCTTGGTGTCATACTCAAAATTGAAGTGGAAAAACACACTACAGGCTGATCCAACTTTGATGTAATGTCCATAAAGCAAGTCAAAACGAGGCTCAGTAGTGTGTGTGGCCTCCACGTGCCTGTATGACCTCCCTACAATGCCTGGGCATGCTCCTGATGAGGTGGCGGATAGTCTCCTGAGGGATCACCTCCCAGACCTGGACTAAAGCATCCACCAACTCCTGGACAGTCTGTGGTGCAACGTGGCGCTGGTGGATGGAGCGAGACATGATGTCCCAGATGTGCTCAATTGGATTCAGGTCTGGGGAACAGGTGGGCCAGTCCATAGCATCAATGCCTTCATCTTGCAGGAACTGCTGACACACTCCAGCCACATGAGGTCTAGCATTGTCTTGCATTAGGAGGAACCCAGGGCCAACCGCGCCAGCATATGGTCTCACAAGGGGTCTGAGGCTCTCATCTCGGTACCTAATGGCAGTCAGGCTACCTCTGGCGAGCACATGGAGGGCTGTGCGGCCCCCCAAAGAAATGCCACCCCACACCATTACTGACCCACTGCCAAACCGGTCATGCTGGAGGATGTTGCAGGCAGCAGAACGTTCTCCCTGGTGTCTCCGGACTCTGTCATGTCTGTCACATGTGCTCAGTGTGAACCTGCTTTCATCTGTGAAGAGCACAGGGCGCCAGTGGCGAGGTTGCCAATCTTGGTGTTCTCTGGCAAATGCCAAACGTCTTGCACGGTGTCGGGCTGTCAGCACAACCCCCACCTGTGGACGTTGGGCCCTCATACCACCCTCATGGAGTCTGTTTCTGACCGTTTGAGCAGACACATGCACATTTGTGGCCTGCTGGAGGTCATTTTGCAGGGCTCTGGCAGTGCTCCTTCTGTTCCTCCTGGCACGAAGGCGGAGGTAGCGGTCCTGATGCTGGGTTGTTGCCCTCCTACGGCCTCCTCCACATCTCCTGGTGTACTGGCCTGTCTCCTGGTAGCGCCTCCATGCTCTGGACACCACACTGACAGACACAGCAAACCTTCTTGCCACAGCTCGCATTGATGTGCCATCCTGGATGAGCTGCACTACCTGAGCCACTTGTGTGGGTTGCAGACTCCGCCTCATGCTGCCACTAGAGTGACAGCACCGCCAGCATTCAAAGGTCACCCAAACATCAGCCAGAACACAGAGGGACTGCGAAGTGGTCTGTGGTCACCACCTGCAGAACCACTCCTTTATTGGTGGTGTCTTGTGACTTGCCTATGATTTCCACCGGTTGTCTACTCCATTTGTGCAACAGCATGTGAACTTGATTGTCAATCGGTGTGGCTTCCTAGGTGGACAGTTTGATTTCACAGAAGTGTGATTGACTTGGAGTGACATTGTGTTGTTTAAGTGTTCCCTTTAGTGTTTTGAGCAGTGTATAAAATAAGAAAAAAATTGTTTAAAAAGAGATGGTCTGAAGCTTCCAGACTCCAAGGTGCTACTCTCAGACACTGCTCCCCCCCCCAGAGGTTCACAGCTGCTGCTGATTTTCCCTTAACAAGCTGTCCTTGACCAGCAAGGTGCTCAGCTCCTGGACTGGTTATCTGACTCTCCTGGCCACTGAGACCCAGATAATGCATCCTTGAGCTCCCTTAATGAGCTTGATTCCCACCAGCTGTGGAGAGGACTCGTAGTTGAACCTGCACGTACGAAATGGAGTAAAACCCAGGCCTGGCTATTCCTTTGTTCAGGACAGGCAACTGCTGCCTTCCGTGGGATCCACAGCACTGCTGGGGTCTCCTCAGGGGCGGGGACATTTGTCCCCTTCCCCCTCCCTGCCTCCCGCAATGGGACTCTTTGAATCTCCCCTGGCTATTTTGCTGACAGAGAATTGAGCCATGTCGGGCTGGCCAGTCTGAGGCAGGGTGTTGGATCCTAAGGTGGAAGCCACTACTGGGTCCCACCCCCACGTGGGCCCACTCCCCCTTCCCTCACCCAGTTTTGCCCACTCTGGCCTCCCCCCCATGCGCTGAAAACACCAGTCGCTGTCCCTGCTGGAACGTTGGCGGCCTTTGCTTGTGGCACTCTCTGGCCCAGCATCAGCATTCCCTCCTATCTGGCTCCCCACACCAAATACCAGGTCTGGAAGCACCCAGGTAAGCCTGGAAGAACTCACCCAGAATGGGGAGTTGGGGAGGGTGGGAGGAGGCAGAACAGGGCAGGGGAGGCAGGAAGGGTGGGCCATGGGCGGGCCAGCCTGAGGAGGGGTGTGATGCTAGATCCTAACCCACATCCCAGGCGACCCTGCCCCAATCAGGCTGCTTGAATTTGCACTGCCAAAATCAGATCTGAGTAGCACCATTCGGGTCGCTGCCACAGATTCCCTTACCCTGGGTTGCGCTGCAGGCACTCCCAGCCCTGTGCTGGATATGGGGCAGACCAGCTGGCCTCCCTATTCCAGCATCGTATTGGGCTTGCACTGTGACAGTCCAATCCTATCCCTCACAATTAACGATGCTGCTGCCGTGCTGATGGTGAGGGGGGTTTGATCCTGAGGCCGGCCAGAGGTAAGTAAAAATATTTTCTATTTCCTTCTGTGAGGTCCTTCTAGTGGCCTATGGATCTCATCAGACATACACCAGCTATATAACTGGTATAGGTTCAAAGGGCACAAAGAGGCAAGTGGATTCAAAAAGAGGGGTTAGGATCCTGGTACCTGGTGGGATCCATCCCTCTCCCTGCTTCAAACCACCCCTGCCTTCTTCCCTCTCTTCCTGCCCTGAAACTCACCCTGGCCCCTTTCCTGCACTTGACACAGCCCCACTGCCAACTTACCGAGAGTGTCAGAGCCTCCAGAATCTACTGATAGACACCATACCTTCTGCCCATTTGGGGCAGTAGCCTGGAAGCATGTGACAGTGGCCCAACATAGCACCACTACAAAGAGCTTGTGCTGCCATAATGAATTTTCTGGCACAACAACGCCCAGATAGGATTGCCATTGCCATAAGCCATTGAATCTACTTGCATAAAGGTAAGAGCCTTATTCCCTGCAGTAATATTCACAAAAAACATCACATCGACACTCAAGTTTTATTTACTTCACACAAATGCCTCTCCAAATGACAATTGACTACAGAACAAAGCATTTGGTAAATAGTCCCTATGCACTTGGAAATGATTAAAAATGCATTACGCTGATCTGAATTTTTGTTTCCATGTCATGTTTTCTTCCACTATCAAACTTAGTAGAAAACTTTGAATACTAGCCACAAACCAAGATCCCAGGACACTAAAACACAACTGTACACAACTGTCATCAAAGAAAGGTACCAAATAGCAGGCTTCATTTTTTGTTGTTCCTTGGGCAACTGTTCCTTGGAGTCTTCCACATTCTTGAAGGAAGCGTGTGATTTGCTCCCATATCTCATGAACTCCACTAAAGGTGGCATTCGAAGAAACTACAATCTAAGCCCCAATTCGGCATTAAAGATCAGTATCCAGAAACAGCTTCAAGCACATGAAATCAGTGTATATTGACATCACAGAAGTTCTTCACAGATTCCATTGTACATGTCATTAGATGTGTCTCCAGATGTGTATGTTGGGGTGTGTGAAAACCATTCATTTTAAAAGAGAATGGAGAGACTGCACCACGCCAAAGTAAGGTGCAGATTGTGCATTCCATCATGCATGCATTGAACATAAAGTGTAAATAGCTGTAAGCACATACAGATAAACCATTGTATATATTTTCAGTGTAATGGGTGCATAGTCATATTTGTCAGGCTGTGTTGAGTGCCCACCTACTGGGCTGGGGTGTGATGGCTGGATTTGCGCAGACGTGCCTTACGACATATTTGCGACACTCTTAGTCCAGCACAGGGGACTTACACCAGTTTAACACAGGGCCAGGATTGTGCCCCAAGTCTCTTTGGCCTGTGCAGGCATCATAAATGCAGAATAAGCAAGTATGCTTGCAACATATTCATGTGAATGTGGGGAAATTTCAATTCTATCCTAGGATAGAAAGGTATGGTATTGAAAGGTATGGGGAGTGTACAATGGACCGGTTACTAAATTCCAATTCTGTAATGTTGCTGGATGCACTATAAACACAAATGAGGGACTGTGAATGCTTGGAAAGGGCAAGAGCCGTGCAGCCAGAACGACAATTGCACCGTGAAAGGAAACATCTGGAGAAATGGAGGATGCTGTGAGTTTCTCTCCTAAACTAAAACTTGGAAAAACCTCATTAAAAAAAAAAAATCAGGTTAATGGTCAGCCTGCCTATGTAAACAGCCTTGAGTCTACAAGTCTTCGAGACAGGTCATATATAAATACTGCAATAAATGAATAAATGAGTTTTTCTACCTTCTTGAGATTACATTTTTAAGGGTTCAAAAATACCATTTTAAAAGGTTGATTCCCCCCCTTAGTTTGATTACCAAGCTCTAGGGATGCTGTCATTTGCAATATTTTTTTTTAAAAAGTTCAAAACAAGGCAGATTTCAACTATATTCGTCTTCACCACAAACTATGAGGACCTGTTAGTGAAAAAATGTTGTGTCTCACTGAGAGCGCAATCCTAACCTTGAGTCAGGCCAGCACAGTCAGGCCAGCAAAGTTTGGCCAACACAAGGGCCACCGTAAAGTATGACTCTCGGAGTTGGCGAGGATGGCTCACATCTGTGTACTGGCCTCTCTGACTCCAAGAGTGGTCCGAACATACTTTACGGTGTCCCTTGTGCTGGCCAAACTTTGCAGGCCTAACTGGGCCAGCCTAACTCAGTTTAGGATTGCACTCTAAATCTTCTGTGTCTCACCAGAAGCTTCTCTTTGTTTCTGGATGCATTTCCCACCCTCTCTGCCTCCTTGCTGAAATTCAAGCCGCATCTTCACCTTGGCCTCTACTATTGAGAAAATATTTTGAATGGCTGTCTTATGCGAGACTGCTACATCTTGCTTTGGGTACCATTATTCCAGCCCTCTTGAAAGGCTCTCATGTCTGCTGCACCATCATTAAAGTCCTGTCCATCTTTCTGAGCCACTATGCTTGTTTAGTTCCAAAGCAAACAATAGTCATGGCAAGAGAATGTATGGCAGACATCTGAATTGATCAGAGCTTGCCATCCTTGCCTTTTGTGCATAGCTTTAACTACTGCTTCTCAAAACCAGGAAACCATCTATTTCCACAATGGGAGTTAATGCTGATGAATGGTTTGTAAATAGCTTTGATGATGCTTGGGATAACTGCCTGCATTACGCTACAGTACTTTGCAAAATGGACAATAGCCCCATTAACAGTTGATTCGCATGAGCTGGCAGTGTTTAATCACATTTACAACACAATAGAGCTCTATAGCTCTTCAAATAACAATTTTTCAGTGGTTTGCAATGAACTTTTTTTACAAAATAAAAAAAACCACTGTTTTTGTGAGGGTCAATGCGTCCCTAGTTTCTGTTACAAACACTACATTACCTCTAGCCTGCGTTATACTACGTTACCACCTGTAACAGGTGGAGTTGCCCCTACTGTCTGGATAACTAATCATTTCCCAGCTCTTTTTTTCAATGAGCCACGCTGAAGTGGTGCTAAACGAAGGCTGGTCTTTGTCTGTCCAGATAGGACACAATCCAGCCAAGGTGAAGCTAAATGGCGCTCAGCTAAATGGGGGGCATTCAGAGAGTGGCATTTCTTCTTTGGAGGAAGGTCACGAGGCTAAGAGGCAAGACGGCAGCTTGCACTAGAATTGCTCTGCCTTACGACTGTCTGTAGTTCATCCTCAGAGCCAGCTCACATCCCAATGGGCCCTGAGGTGGTATGCCAATGCTACAGCCCTAACCTGGTGGGGTAAGCCTCTGCTCTTCCCACTTTGTAAAAAGTGTAAGGAGCGTGAAAAAAGGTAGAGGGGGTGGAGTGGAAGAGGAAGTGTGAAGGGTGCTGTGTTGACTACTGCTCTCCTCTCCTTCAATCCAGGGCATGGGAGGAAGAGGTGAAGCAATGGAGACAGGTAGGTGGGCACCTCCACCAATCTGGTGCCTAAGGCAATTGCTAAGGTCTTCAACCTTTCTCAGGCCATGACCCCCCACGACATAATTAAATAAATAAAATCTGAGACCATTGGCGTATTGCAAACGCGCTTTACCCAATCTCTACCCATGCCCTATCTCTGTTATGCCCCCCCCAGCACCGTTCACTGTAACTAAATAGTCTTATTAGAGACAGCAGAAAACGTTATCATGAAAAAGCTATTTTAGCACAGTCGCTGAGAACCTGAGCAGGACTGGGACACCACCTCCTGGAACCTGAAGGGGTACACCAGATGCCTCCCCCTTTACCTGGTGGTGCTGTAGTGCAGAGGTCTTCAATCTTTTTCATTCCTGTAAGTTGCTGCGACCCCACAACTGAGGCTTCGCGACCCCATTGGGGTCCCAACCAGTGGTGGGATTCAGGGGGTTCGCCCAGGTTCTATATAATAGAACCGGTTGTTAAATGGCTGGGCCCCGCCCACTCGCTTACCTCGGCTGGCTTCGGGGCTTTTTTTTTGGCTCTGGCTATGACGTCATAGAACCGGTTGTTAATTTATTTGAATCCCACCACTGGTCCCAACCCCAAGATTGAAGAACAATGTGTTAGCCTCTTGGATAAGCCAGTCTTCTTCATCCTGAAGAGAACATGTCCTGCTGCTTCAAAAGGGCTGAGGCATCTTCTAAAATAGGGTACAGCAGTGTTTCTCAACCAGTGGTAAGATGGTATCTGGTGGCACATGAGGGACCCTCATAACCCCACCTCCTGGCAGCGAGACCAGCAACCCAACCCAACAAGCAGTGATAGCAGGAAAGAGCTCCAGCATGCACGTTTTACGTGCTCAGAAAAATCCCTCCATCTGCCCTAAGCTCTTACTGGTGAGCTCTTACTGGTGAGATGCAGATTGTGTTGCATCTGGTCTCCCAGCATGGAAATAACTGGCAATGACATCACCGACATCCAGAAGCACTTCCAGTAGGTGAACCATGCAAAGTGGTACAGCAGGGTACAAATGTTGAGAAACCCAGGGGTACGGATCCTTTTAAGGCAAATGGCCCATGTAAACCTTCTGACACTTCAGATGGTGTATCATTGATGGTCAACATTTTCTCAAAAAATGAATGGAGCTTCTTCCAGTAAAGCATTTATTATGAAGACTTCTTCCAAATGATTGGAAATTGCCAAAGACATAACACTGGAAGGAATATATATATATATTTTTTCTTTTTGAGTAATATACTCATTTATGAAGAGCTCACAAATTGGAAGATCAAAGTGAATTCATAAAACTTTAATTGTAAATCTGTAGAATAATTAGAGTGCCTAGAAATTTTATATCAGCGATAACTCTACTAGTGTACAGAAATGAAATGAGTTACATGTATAGCTCAGAAATCCAAAGGTTCATATAAAGAATGGAAAGTATTTATTTGGTTCCTTTTTATAGTTTATTATGATTTTCCTTGTCAGAGTTAAATAACAGGTTAGGTGCCAGCATTCGATGGATCCAACACTTTTGTTTCACTCTAGTTCAAGGGGCTGTACTGCTGCAGTTGCTTTTAGAACACCCACAATGAAAATTCAATATTTCTACAAAGTATCAACATAGGGCCAGCCCAAGATAATTTACTGCCTGTTGCAACAGTCAAGATGGCACCTTAGCCAACCAGAACCAGGTTGCTGGGGCCCTCCAGTGAGCCTCCATAGCACTGTCTCTCCTTCCCCAATAAAACACTTTTTTAGAGTCATTGAGAACCTGGAGTTAGGCCAGCACAGTTGTGCTGGAGTTAAGCCAGCACAGTTACGACAGCAAAGTTTGGCTGGCACAAGGGCCACCATAAAGTGCATTTGGACCACTCTCGGAGTCAGGGAGGATGGCACACATCTCTGTGCTGGCCTCTCTGACTCCGAGAGTGGTCCAAAAATACTTTACGGTATCTGAACTTTGTTGGCTTGACTGTGCCAGCCTAACTCCCTGTTAGGATTGCGCCCTAAGTGTTCATATAAGTAAAGTGTTCATATACTGTAAGTAAAGCACTGAGGGCACAATTCCAACCAACTCTCTTTCTCTGAGTTGAAAGAGAGTTTCAACTCTCCACCCACTTCAAGCATTGTACAATGTCGGTATGCTGTAACTCACAAGACAAGCATAATCAAACACTGAAGAGTCTGGAACAGAAGCACACAGCTTTAGCCCTGCCGAACTCCAGAGGATACAGATCATTACAAATTCTATGCAGACTGCCAGGTGCACATTGGACACCAAAATCTGCTTTTTAAAAAAATGAAATCAAACAACTCCCATACTTCTTGTTTTTACTGTGTAAAAGCATGAAGCATTCCTTAGGAATTAAATTCTAAAATTTAAACTCAATTCATAATTTCTACAACTTGTACTAAATGTTTTTTTTTTAAATCTATTGAGGTTTGGAAACACTTTGTTAATAAATGGATTAATTCAGTTAGAGCACTATCCTAACCTGGAGTTAGGCTGGCATAGTTAGGCCAGCAACGTTTTGCTGGCACAAGGGCCACCGTAAAGCATACTTGGACCACTCTCGGAGTCAAGGAGGATGGCGCACGTCTGTGTGCCATCCTCTCTGATTCCAAGAGTGGTCCAAGCATGCTTTACGGCAGAGGCAGATCTAAGGGAGGGCAAAGCTCTAAGTTTTGCAAGAAGCCTTACCTTGCAGTGCAAATCACTCCTCTCCTGCACCGTTTTAGCCAATCCTCACAGGGAAAAGCAACATCTTGGCATTGCTTACTGGCTACAGCAACAAGGGAGAGGAGGGATTTACATGACAGGGTAAGGCTCCTTGCAACACTTAGAGCTTTGCCCTCCCTGTAGATCCGCCTCTGCTTTACGGTGTCCCTTGTGCCAGTCAAACCTTGCTGGCCTAACTTCAGGTTAGAATTGTGCCCTTAATTATTAATTCAATTAATTTATTTAATTACATTTATATCACCGCTCACAAATGTTGCTTAAAAGTGACTGAAAGTAATCTACATCTGACTGTCCCAGATGCTCTGTTCCAGGATTTAATAAAACAGAGTACCTTTTCCAGTTTTAAAATTTTATCTAAAAATATTACTTGCAAATCAGGTCCCAATTCTAACCTGGAGTTAGGCCACCATTGGCCCAGGAATGTTGCAAACACACCATAAAGTGCATTAGGACCACTCGGAGTCAGGGAGGATGGTGCATGACCGTAGGTCCGCCTCCTATCCCTGATTCCAAGCGTATTGCAAACACGCTTTACTGTGCATTTGCAACACTCCTAGGTTGGCACAAAGGACTCGTACTGGCCTAACTCCAGACTAGGATTGCACCCTAAATTAGTTTTGATATCTGTGCATAATCCCAGATGTGTCTTTTTCTATTTCTCACTCATATACAATGAGCAATGAAGTCAGATTGTTTATCTCTATCACACCCTACTCATGGTGCTGCTCCAAAAATGCTTATACTTTCACATTTCCCCCCAGCTTCTGTCTTTTGCGGGGCGGGGGGAAATCCCTATGTTTTGAATCAACCATTTTCATGGGCCCACGTATTTTGACCATCAGAATGGATATGCTGCCTTTCATATTATTTCTAGTCAACTCTTCTCCATTGCACATTCCTAATCGTGTCTGATTCTTGACTTCAAATTTATTTGGAAAAATAAAAGAAGCAGCGTAAGATAGGCCTCACTACCAGGTAGAGCTGATAAGGGTGGAATGGCATTTCCTAATTTAAAACTGCATTATGTAGCAGGCCCACTTAAAAGCTTGGGTAGGCTGATTTGATCCGCTTAGTAATCAAATGTGGTATGACTTGGAGCAGGTGTGCTCAGATAATCCTCTCTATAGTCTACTGTGGAAAGGGAGAAGAGATAATGGATTTTTTGCTTGGCGTCTTAGAGGTATAAGAAAATATAAAGAAAAACTCAGCCCGTGTCAGTCCCCTTTAGAACCTGTGGTAGCACCTTAAACATTTTCAAGCTTGAACAAAATATTAGGCAGTTCAATTAATATCTCTCTCTCTCTCTCTCTCTCTCTCTCTCTCTCTTAGCTGAATTAGTTTTTTTTATAAAAAAAATGTTTAAAATGTAGGAATCAAGAAGTTGGCTTTTTATCAATGAATTGTATCTACACCCCACCTCCCTCTCACACTCTTTAGTGCTCAGGCCCGAACAGAGGCGCGAGCACGCCCATGGCTGGCGCCGAAACTACACCCCCAGGACGTCACCCCGCCCCTGTGCGTCACTCCAACACACCTCCCTGTACCCAGAAACGCTCCATTTCGGAGCGTAACGGAGACCAGGGAGGGTGGGCAGGCCAAAGAGCATGCAGTGTCCCCCGTGGACTGGGCGCAATGGCGCCCCGCCACCCCGCCACTGCCCGGCGCCCATGGCTCGTGCCACCCCGGGCAACAGGTCAGATACATGTCTGCTCATGCTTGCACAAGAGAGGAGTGATGTTTGCTGATTTTGCTTTTCCGCCCCCGCCCCCATACCTCCTAAATTTGCCTCTGAAGGCCACCTCTCAAGAACAGACCTTTGGGCAGAGGTGCCAGAGAGGAGACATCAGTAAAATTCATGTCCCCCCTGCATTTCACAAGTGTTATATAGTGGAAGGTGAGATTTGGATACAATCCATTACAATATATTGAAATATTAAATTGGCTGTGATCCAAAGATCGTAGATGCTTCTGAATTGGTGTGACCTTTACACAGCTTTGTACTGTTTGCAGGTGAGGGAAACCCCAACCCCTTCTCTCCTTCCATTCAACAACCCGTTCAGCAATGTCTGCAGAATCCTGATCAAATTTTAAGAACCACATGTGCAATCCCATGTGATTGTTTCAGAGGTCCAATCCCAAGGCTCTTTGCACCGATGAGTACTGATCCAAGCATGTAATGGGGAATGCTCCTCAAGTCAGTTGAAACACTTTTCATATACTTATTTCAGCTCTGTGTCTTATTCTAGTATATTTGATTTAGCAAAGTGCCGGCACGTCAGTCATTCCAGAACTTTATTTCTGGCAGTACGTGTAAGTAGATGACTATCATGTATAATCACAAGGTTGAATATCTCTTTATATTTGACAGTAATATTCTGACAAAAGTTACAATTTGCCCTTCACGTTTGTTTAATTAACATTCTCCAATTCACTCAGCAGAAACTGTTTAAGGAAGATAGAAATTATCAAAATTATGGGCAAGCAACATAAAGAAACTGTAAGAAAGGGACAAGGGCTTGTTGTCTCTTGGTGGATCTTATGGTAACACGTTAGTGTAACTGCAAATTATAACTGAGAATAATTTATATGTAAACAGGGTATATGAGATTTCTGTGTGTGTGTGTGCGCGCACACACGTGCATGTGCTCCATCCCAGAGCTTTGCATACACACTGCTGCTCTTGAACAAGAGCTCTGCCCATTCATTCTGCTGTAGGAAAAATATAGATGTGCAAAGAGATGCACACACACTAGAGCCGAATCAAAATTTCCCCTTACATTCTCCTCTGCACAACTGCGGTATATCTGATGTTGCTGAGCTGTGGATGTTTATAACCGATTATTCACAAAAGGAGAATGATCTGGCACAAAATCCTGGCATGTGTAAGAGAAAGTTGATCCATTGGCAGATTCCTAACATTTTCTGATGTCTTCCTCAAAATGTAATTACTTTTACTTATAATTACAGGCATGCCCTGGTATCTACTGATTTACGATTTCAGTTATCCACAGATACCATGGATACAGGGACTCCTATTAAAAGGATAGGAAAACATCAGTTGTTTTGCTGCAACAAGGTAAAAAAAAATAGAGACTTGTTTAATGCCCCTATATAAAGGTATCCTCAGCATGGTTTCAGGTATCCACAGTAGGGTCCAGAACAGAACCCCAGCGGATACCAGGGCATGCCTGTACTACAATCTGTGCATCGTGTACAATAGGAAAAAAATAGTGCTGCAGTGAATGGCACATATTGTTGTATTTTTAACTGAAAGCCCAATAGTACACAGTGGAAAATGCCATGGAGGGCACAATCCTAACCTGGAGTTAGGCCGGCACATGTTCCTTATGTCGGCCCAGGAATGTCACAAACACGCCACAAATTGGATTTTCACTACTCTCTGAGTCCCAGACTCTGAAAGTGGTTCAAATGCACTTTATGGCACATTTGCGGCACTCCTGGGCCAGCACAAGGGACTAGTGCTTGCCTAACTCCAGGTTAGGATTGCACCCTGAATTGAAGATGGTCAAGTGACAGGCACCTTAAAATGCATTATATATGATTGGTGTGATTCATAAGGTACTAAAAGGATGTTTAAGATGAAACAACAAGTTTGTGAACTGCATTATATTTTTCACCGTATTTCAATTATTTTTTATTATGTCAGATTTCTCAAGGACTTAAATAAGGGTCACTTCATAATTAAAATTTCTATTACACTTGATCTGCTAGCAATATAATGCAGTTCTGGTAGGGGGAAAAATGTGCTGAGGCAGATAAGCTTGAGGTCATTTGGATGACCTGGACATAAGATAAAAGGAAGTTAGTAATGAAGTCCAGCGCCTAAACCATGTTTCAAATAACTCTGAGAATGGTTATGCTCAGAAGCTGACAGAACAAATAAAAAGCAGTGATGGTGAGTATGAAGTTCAGAAGCTATGAGGAAGTGGAAGTGATTTATAATTGTACAGAGAATGAATTCCAGAGATCTGGAAATTTGTCCTCTAGCTTTGGAGATTAAAGAGGTACGGCTAGTAGGATGGCTTTGTCTTCACTGCTATATATGTGTCTCTGTACCTCCCTCTCTTCCTGTAGAGATTGTCTGAGGGGTGGCACATGGCACTTGCCTGGGGTGCTGAAGCTGCCTCCTGCAGCTTATATTCACCCACTCACTGTCCCGTTCCCTGCATCCGTTTGGCTCCGAAATGGTGTTCATGGATGCTGGAGGGATGGAGGGGTGGCACAGGAGGCGGGGCAGTGGCGCTAGTGGTGCAGGTGACGTCATGATGTTACCTTGCCCCAGGTGCCATCAAAGCCCATTATGGTTCTGCCCTGTAGCTATAGGTACTTTGAGCAAAACCAAGCACACCTAAGAACATAAGAACATAAGAAGAGCCCTGCTGGATCAGGCCAAAGGCCCATCTCACAGCGGCCCACCAGGTGCCCCAGGGAGGCCCACGGATGGATGTGTCCTGGATAATGGGGCAGCTTTAGAAAAATGATGTGCCAACGCAACAAGGACATCACTTTGACACCAGCACAACTCCACCAGTAGAGAAGCCAAAGCAGGAGATTGAGGAATGGTGAGATTGGGGCATGGGAGTGATGTAGGAGTGATGTGGGAAAGATGAGGAGGAGCTGACATACATCATCATCCTAAGCCCCCACCCCAGACATGCCCCCCCCCAATGTCCCCTAGAGCAGAGGTAAGCCAAGCTAATGGTTAAAATCAGACACTCGATTGGCAAAAGCACCCAGTAAGGTGCCTGGATTCTCCTGCCCTTGCCTTATGTGATCGTGGGGCAGGGCAAAGAATGCCCCACCCCTGAAATGGCAGCTGAGGAGTGGCATTTGCACGGATCCAAAATAAGTGTGGCAACCAAGTTCTGTTTCTGAAAAGATGGAAGCAAAACAAATCCGTCCTCATTGTCATAGGTAAAACAATGTGTACAAGTAAAATGATTAGGGAAAACAGCATCAACCACACTGAAGCCCAGCTGTATGGTACGAGCCTGGAAAATAGTGAGGAATAATCAAAAGGAGATAGGAAGCTGTCTTATGCAGAGTCAGACCATTAGTCCGTCCTGCTGACAGCAACTGTCCAGGTTTCAAAGAGGGTTCTTATTTCCCCACCCATCTGGAGATACTAGGGGTTGAAGTCTGCAACTTCTGTAGACAAAGCACATGATAGGCCTGGCCCAAGGGGAAACAGCACCCCAAACCACTCACCCGACGCCATCGCCCTCATTGCTGCTGCAGCGCCTACCTGAGGGAATGCCCCTCTCCCGTATGTGCCCCCCCTCCCATGGAGGAAAGGCAACAGTGATGGCAGTCACCACCTGAGCACATCCCTACCTCCTCCATGAGAGGTGATGGTGGTGGGGGCTCTCTTAGCCTGCCCATCACCATCTCATCCTCTTCCTTGTCTGTGGAGGGAGGAGGAGGAGGAGGTGCAACGGTCCTCCTTCCTATCAAGGATTTCTGCAGCTGCTGCAACCTAACTACCCCACCTCTGCTTGCCCAGCTTGCTCTGCCATACAGTTTTGAAATGACACGGTAGAGCAGGGCACAACAAGGAAAGGGGGAGAAGCAGGTGTGGGATGTTGTCGCACCTGCCAACTTGTTCCGTCCCTTTCTGCTGTTCTATCCCAAGCCACAGAGTGGCAGAGAAGGAGAAGAGGCTCAAGGGCTCAGCGAGGCAGCCCGAGGGGGAGGCAGCCATCTGCCCCTCTGGTTCACCTCACCTCAAGGCCCTGCAGATGCTCCGCCACTGAGTTGCAGCCCCCTTTTGAATGCTAAATTGACCTTGACACCATGGAAATAAGATGGTCGCCACATCTCAAAAAGGACATAGTGGAGCTGGAAAAGGTGCAGAAGAGAGCGACAAAAATGATTACGGGGCTGGGGCACCTCCCTTATGAAGAAAGACTGCAGCGTTGAAGGCTCTTCAGTCTAGAAAAAAGGCGCCTGAGGGGGGACATGATTGAGACATACAAAATTATGCATGGAAGGGATAGAGTCAATAGAGGGATGTTCTTTTCCCTCTCTCAAAACACCAAAACCAGGGGGCATCTGCTAAAACTGAGGTTTGGGAGAGTTAAAACAGATAAAAGGAAGTACTTTTTTACCCAGCGGGTAGTTAATCTGTGGAACTCTTTGCCACAGGAGGTGGTGATGGCATCTGGTCTTGATGCCTTTAAGAGGGGATTGGACGGATTTCTGGAGGAAAGGTCCATCATGGGCTATAGGCAATGATGGATTGTGCAACCTCCTTACAAAGGTGGAGGGCTACTGTTACCGGGTGCAAGGGAGTGGCAACAGGATGCAAGCATCTTGTTGTCTCATGCCTCCCTGGGGCACCTGGTGGGCCGCTGTGAGATACAGGAAGCTGGACTAGATGGGCCTTTGGCCTGATCCAGCAGGGCTCTTCTTATGTTCTTATGGTTGCTGACAAAGGGGGAAAAGTGTACAGGATATAAATACCCAGGGCAGCCAATAGTCCAAAGTTCATCGTCATGGTATGAATAACTCAGTAAATTTTTTCTAGGAGTAGGGAAGTCAATAGCCTGAGTTTTGTTTGTTTTTGGTCTACTTGTGCTATCTGTTGCCTTTTAGAGTGTAATCCTAACTTGGAGTTAGGCCATCAAAGTTTTGCTGGCACAAGGGACACCGTAATGTGTGTCCAACACTCTTGGAGTCAGAGAGGCCAGAACACAGATGTGCCCCATCCTCCCTGACTCTGAGAGCTTTATGGTGGCCCTTGTGCCAGCCAAACTTTGCTGGTTTAGCTTATGTCGGCCTAACTCCAGTTTAGGATTGCGCTCTTAGTTTAAAACTTGATTCCTTCAGAACGGCTTGGCTTGGTATTGAGACCTCATTGCCATTTTTGTCACCTTTTTTCTCCTTTTGTGTAGATCCTCTCTGTCATGTATGCTGCTCTTTTGCGTGTATTGTGGAATATGCTGCACAGCCTGACAAGCCTACTGTAGAATGTTAATAATGTCCTGCCTTGAAGAACAGAAAAATGTTGACAGCTGTGCCTTTTCATTGTTGCGCTTAGGCGAGCAGTGAGATATTTTCATTCATATTCTGCTTAATCTCACCCTTGGCTAAGCAAGCGTCTATGCATCTGGCCCTTGGCTCATGTCTACATGTAGGCAAACTGTTGCCAAACTAAGTTGTATGAACTGGTTGGCAGCTGAACATTACACAGTGAGGAAATTGGACCCTGAATACAAAGTGGATCATCAAGGGTTGCTTCATTGTGCATACACAGAATCAGCTAAGATCCAACTAACTATGATTACTGTCAACATTTCCCCCAAAGTGAAATTTGAAATGAATGTGGGTATTCCTCATCTGGTGAAATAGCAGAAGGGAACATTCCAACCCACCTAAAAAAGTGACGACTAGTGACCTTTCTCAGGAAGGAGAGGAACTGCATATCCTGAAATTCAGACCATGTGGTAGAGCAAACCTAAGAAATGCATTTGGCTGGTTCATACATGTATGTTCATCATGCGATGACAGCAGTGCCAAGTGATGGCCTGCATGTGTGAAGACACCATTATGGATTTAGGGCCCAGTGTTATCCAAGCCTTCTGCTGTTGATCTCTTGAACCGCCAGTGTAAAGCTGGGGCTGGGGCTGTTGCAGATGGTCTGCCATTCTGCAACCAGATAATGATGTCAGGGGAACCGGTTAGCCCCACACTGGCAGCAGCGGGCTGGAGATCCTCGACTGGGCAGGTACATCAGCGGCAGGTACAGTTCAGGGAAGACCATGGGCCGATCAGGGCAGGGCTGGTGTGGCTGTTGGGCAATTCAGGACAAGAGCTTGGCAACAGCCGCACACACTGAGATCCTATCCCCCATACCTGGCCTGGACCCACCCCCAGAAATCTCCTTGGACTAACGAACTGGCGTAAGTCCGAGGAGAGCCATTGGAGACCAGGCACCCTACAGAGAGGTAAGTTTAAAGTTTTCTATTTACTTCCACTGGGTTGTCTGGTGCTCCCCCCCGCCCCAAAGAATGCAGCATGAACACTGTCAGCAGTACTGCACACTCTGGGCTAGTGGGGGAAAGGATTGGGCTTTGCTGGTGCATGCATGGTTTTGTGTGGATCAGCTTTTCATCTAGCTAAAATGCTGAAACCATTTGTGCTCTTATTAGCTTTAGGGTGCAATCCTAACCCACTTTCTGGCACTGACATAGCTGTGGCAATGGGGCATGTGCTGCCTCCTGCAGTAGAATAGTAGTTGCAGAGGCCTCCTCAAGGTAAGGGAATGTTTGTTACCTTACCTTAGAGCTGCATTGCCCTTACCCCATTGCTAGAAAGTTGGTTAGGATTGGGCCCTTAGTCCAACTCTTGTCATTAAAATGATCCATGCTAACATCAACAATGGCATTACTCTGATACTGCATGAGCTAACAGTTAACTGTTAATGTCTGAAAAAGAGTGCGCAGGAAGTATGTCTTTAATGACAATAACTGCAGACAAAACCAAAGCTTCTGGCTTGTTAACACGGCATATACGGCAGTGTTCACTTTTCACTCTTCTCTGGCATGTTGGATTACCTTCAACAAAAATTGGGGGCAGAGTGACACGTTTTGTGCCAACAAGCTGAGTTTTCGGCAGGTGGCTAATATAGACGACAAAATTTCAGCCTGGCTTTTAAGATGATCCTTTGTGTCTTTCGATTATCCATCCTGGCCATTTGGTGGGCTACTCTCAGCATTAGAGAGTCCGTCAAACAGATTGTAACCAGGTGTCCTGCTCAAAGGAGCTGAGCCTGCATGAAGAAAGATTCCGTCCTAAACAATAAATCGCTAGTAAACAATGAACATCTAACTCAAAACAACAACCACCACCCTGAAAAAAAAAACACTTCCGCATTCATGAAGAGTTTTTCTACTGGCACTGTCCAAAGGGTCCACTTGCATCCCTAAACTCAAATTATGTGCTGAAATGGGCTCTTCTTATCTCACGCAGTACATTCGTCTGAGAAGAGCCGGGCTTAATCACTCTCATCAATCTTTCACCCACCATATAATTTTATTTGATTTCCTTTTGTTAACTTTGACTGTCAACGTTACTCAACCCTTTCACAAGGATAAAGCTTCCATGTCCCGTCAGCTTGAGGGAGCTGTAACTGAAAATGGCTCCCCAAAAGTGCCAAGGAATGACAGGGGATTGAGCTTTCCTACATCTAGGGAAGGTATAGGGAGATTGACAGGCATATATGGACAATTGGGGGCCTGTGAGAAGAGGACTGATGGTGCACATCAGTTGCTGCTGGTGCAGTATAGTCCCAAAGTGGAGAAAGGCCTCAAACAGACGACCAGATGTGACCAGATGTCCTCTTTTTCCAGGACATGTCCTACATTTCAACCTCCTGTGCTGGGTAAATGTCAAAATGTTCTACATTTCAAGATAGACAGGGGGCGCCAGTGTCAAGTGGGGCTGCCCACATCACTTGCTTGCGGGTTTGTCCTTTGTTCCTTCGGGCATTGGGTTGCATTGAAGGAGGTCTAGACCCCCTAAATCAAAATAAATGAGTGTTTTTGGCTTTTATTTTATAACATCCTACATTTTTCTTGGAACGTCCTACATTTTGGGCTGCTGTGTCCTCCTCTGTGGTTATGACATCTGGTCACCCTGGCCCCGGAGAGCATTGCTTGATCATGGTAGACGCAGGAGTGGGCCACAGAAGTACAGAGCTGTGGATGCAGTGTTGTACATCTTTGTGCTGCCTGAAGACCCCTGCCCACTGCCACTTCTGTGTGTACCCATGTTCAGCCCTCCTATGGAATGGGCAGGTGCTTCCATCACCGCTTCCCTTTACTTCCAAAGTACCTGCCATGCAGCCTCCTTGGTCCACACTTCTTTCTGAAGTGAACACACAGGTGATGCTTTGTGCCCAGCATTCCTAGCTCCTGCTCATTGCAAACTGAGGGGAGGCAGGATAGGGGGCCTGCATGCAGCTACTTCAATCAGTCTTCATATTGGGCAAGCTCCAAATAGCCTTTCTCTGCCTACTTGGTACTTTGTAAGCCCCAGTCAGTGGAGAGAAGTAATTTGTTTTCTATGTCTTCCTCCAGCAGCACCGGAGGGATTAGGGGGCTGTCACTGCTGTGATCCTCTTGTTCCCAGTATGTTGAAAGAGAACTAGAGCACCCAGTGGAGCAGCGGACTGGAGAAAGGGCAGAGAGATGGGCAGAGGGCTCATCAGTTCATCACCCTCCTAGGGTGCTGCTCCCTACGGACACTTTATGTAGCTTCATAGTTGGGCTGCCTCTGCAGAGCAGTCCGGGGCTTCAAGCACACTGGGCCTCTTTTGAGGAGGACTGCATGCCAACCATCTGCTAAAACTGCTCTGTGAAGCTCACCATCTGTTCCTTGCATGCCAATATCTCTAGTACTGGTGTGTGTTTTAAAAGGCCAGGTTTCAGCTGATATTGTACCAACAAACATGGTGATGCTACATTTTGAGGACCTCAGCCAAACGTTTTCTTGTAGTGCGCACACTGCAAATTTGTACTGTAGTAGACATGTCCAGTTAAGGGTACACTAGCTTGCACCCTTGGCCATCAGTTTACAAACAGGCCAGTGTTTTTCAACCAGTGTTACTCGTACCAAAGGTGGTACTCGAGATGGTGCCTGGTGGTATGCATGGGACTCCCACTGCTATGGGAGTGAGACTGGGAATTCAACAAGGCAAGCAGCAGTAGGATGCTCAGTGGGCTGAACTCCAGCGTGCACTTTTCAGGTGCTTGGAAAAGACTTCCTGTCTGCCCTGAGCCTCTCACTGGTGTTTGCCGCATTGCAACTGGCCTCCCAATCCAGAAGTAACTGGCAATGACATCATAGCCAGTTACTTCTGGTGGTACTTGCAACAGGTGGACCATCTACCACCTGGGCAAGAGGCACTTTTTCAAGCGGTGCTCCTCTTATATTTAGCAGGGGGAGAGCAATTGTCCCTCTTCACCTCTGTGCAGTGTCTTTTCTAGTGGCTGTTGCTGGGGACGTTCTGCATTGTTTTTAGAGTGTGAGCCCTTTTGGGACAGGGAGCCTTTTAACTTTATTATTATTTGCCTGTAAACCGCTTTGTGAACTTCATGTTGATAAGTGGCATATAAATACTATTGACTGATTGATGTGAAGTGGTACGATGGGGGACAAACATTGAGAACACTGATTTAGGGTCCAATCCTATACCCTGGGCAGTATGCTCACACCACCTGAGCAAGTGTCACACATGGAGCTGTAAAGCATCTCCAATGCCGGCAGTAAGCCATTACCACCGGCACTGGGGCAGCACCATGGCGACATCAGTCAGGCGTGCCCAGTGGTGGGATTCAAATAAATTAACAACTGGTTCTATGACATCATAGCTGGAGCCAAAAAAAACCCGAAGCCAGCCGAGGTAAGCGAGTGGGTGTGGCCTGGCTATTTAACAACCGGTTCTATAGAACCTGGGCAAACCCCCTGAATCCCACCACTGGCGTGCCCCAGAGGGAGAACCACTCGCTGGTGAATAGTGTGTTTGCCACTTGCTGGTGATGCAGGCTTTCAGGGCAGGAGGGTGTTCTGGGGTGGGGAGAGGGGTGGAGCAGGGGCAGGCCAGCGGCGACCCTCGCCACCAGATCCTGACCTCCGAGTAAGGCCGTGCGGCCTTGCACAGAGGTCCTTGCTCCTGTGCAGGCTAAATAGCCAGTGCAGAAACAAGTATACCCATCACCTGCCTTGCACCCTTATCGCAGGGAAAGGGGACAAATGTCCCCTTTCCCCACAGAGCCTCCTGTGGCTGCCTGGCTGCCACGGGATACAGCAGTAGCCACCTGGCTACTACTGCGCTCCTGGGCAGTCAGGCAGCATAGGATTGGGGGGCCAGGTGGCAATTCTACTTTACAAATGAACTCTACAAATGAATTCTACTTTAGAAGATGGTTCTGTACGAATGAACAGGATTTCCTTCTGTGCAGGCTTGCAGAGAATAGGGCTATGAATCTGGACCACATCAGGAATAATGTGGGAAATGGCACTGATACAGCTCCGGAGTATGTGGCTCATGCCCTGCTGTGCTACGCTAGAATCGAGCAACTAGTTAGCTCCTACTTGCTGGCTTGAAGCTCATCTTTGACAAATTGACTGGAACATCCCCTTCTTGAAGATTTTAAGTATAATGCTCCTAATGGCGGTTGGAGAAAAGCTCGCCGATCACAGCATCACGTCTGAAACACCGGCAGCCACCCTTCCATACTGCCTGTCATAAAAGGGCATTACTAGTATAGCATTAGTACAGATTTGCAGTAGCGCCACTGGCCCTGTAGAGGCTGATTTTCCATTGGGCTGGGACATCTTTGGGCTGCTTTCAGCCCCGTCAACTCTTCTTTCCACTGACTGCTCTGCCAGGTGTGACACCTGGATGACCTACAATGAATGCAGTGTTTTCTTCCAATAATGTAGGCTTCTTTCTTCTGCATTTCTTCCTTAGACAAAGAGCCACTGTTGTTGAACCTGTACGGTGCAAGAAAGAAGCATTATTATGCCTGAGGCATGTATCCCACTTCTTTTTTTAACGTTTGCACCTCCAAAATTAAATCTATCACCGTGATGCATATGCAAAGAAAGTGTTCTGCTTACATTACATTAGAGCTAATTTGTCACGATTTTGCTTTTTCGCATTTGAAATGCATGTGGGACTAGAAACGTACAGAAAACTGACTTGCACATCAACTTTGAGTATCCCCCCCCCCCCCGGTGTAATAAAAAGAGTGCTTTGTAATCTCATTTGTGTCTTTGGCAAGTGTTGTATATTGTCTATATCAGGCTTGTTAAAGGATTTCAAATTGGTTGGCAGTGAAAGGAAACTACTTTAGTGGCAGGCTAGCTGCATTGAAACATTCTTTTTGATTTATAAGTTTCAAGTTCTTACTGTGACTTCAGATATAATTTCCATTTGTAATTACCAAGAACAATAATTATTATTATTTTATGCTTTGTAACATTACTAGAAAAAATTATCAATTCAATCCACATTAGATTTTTATTGTATCGCACTGTAATAAGACTACATTGTAAAATAGATTATTTTCCAAAAGTAGAGCCAGTTAATGAACGAATATAAAACTCACTGATAAATGAACTATTTTCAAGAAGGCAGACTTTTGAAACAAAAGACTGAAAATATTTCAATTTTTTTAAGTTATATAGTTATATATCATAGTTATATAGTTATATATCAAAATATTTAATGTTCACACACACACACACACACACACACACACACACACACACACACACAC
>JAJKFI010000049.1:3204403-3224020 GCA_029204185.1 Lerista edwardsae
CACACACACACACACACACACACACACACACACACACACACACACACACCTTTTTTTCTATTTACATGCCTTTCCATTTATTTCTGTTTATCAAAACACATAAACACAACCTTAATCCATTTAGGGTACAACCTTAATCCATCTTAATCCGGGGCTGGAATACGCAGGCAGACACACCTACCCCCTATCCAGCCTGGGGTTTGGAGGTACATGAAGGTGAGCAGCCGAAATCGGCGAAATTTATCGTATAATCACTGTCATATAGGTGGTATATATGTATTTTATATGTACTCAGTAGTGTCATTCACAAACGAGCTGCCGGAACGCGAGGCGGGACTTACCGCTTGATTGACAGGCAGTCCGTGACTCATCGCCACCTGCCCGCCCACCGCGGGGGCTCCCTCCAGGTGGCGTGCCCCTCCACGGCTCGCCTAGGCACCCAGCGCACCCCCTAGGCAAGCGGGCACCCCCTCCGAAGCCAGGGGTGCCTGCGCAGCAGTCGGGCAGGCAGCGACGTGTCACGAACGGGCAGCCAATCAAGCGGTAAGTCCCGCCTCACGTTCTGGCAGCTCGTTTGTGAATGACACTACTGGATGTACTGTATATATGGCTGTGGCAGACATAACCACAGAAACAGACTTAAAACACCCACCCCCAGAGGCGGATCTACAGGGAGGGCAAAGCTCTAAGTGTTGCAAGAAGCTTTACCCTGTCATGTAAATCTCTCCTCTCCCTTGCTGCTGTAGCCAGTAAGCAACCAAGATGTTGCTTTTCCCTGTGAGGATTGGCTAAAACGGTGCAGGAGAGGAGTGATTTCCACTGCAGGGTAAGGCTTCTTGCAAAACTTAGAGCTTTGCCCTCCCTTAGATCTGCCTCTGCCCACCCCTGAAGAGCACAACTACTTGCAGTGCAATTCTATGAATACCTATTCAGAAGTAGGTTTGATTGTGTTCAATGGTACTTACTCCTAGGTAAGTGTGCATAGGACTGCAGCCATAGTCAACTACGTGAGCTGCTTGAATAAATTTACAGGACCCATTTAAGGTCAAACACAGACAACCATAACCAAATTAAAACATTGAGAAGATAGCAGAATTGAATTGCTATGGGGGGGATGGTTTTAAAGTGCAGGGGAAAAACAAAACCAAGTATCAATATATCAAGGAACCATTTAACCCTTTACTTACTCACGAGTAAACACAAATGTGTAGCTCAGTTTTGCTTTCCATAAGGTTCAATATATTTCTTCGCTTAGAGGGAGCGACTTCCTTCTTGAGTGTTTTTGGGGCCTACATTCATTGGGTCAGGATCATTCTTGTGGCATTGCATTCCTCTCAGCCAGCCCTTTCCAATTGCCTACTCAGAAGTAAACACGCACTGTGGCTCAGTTTCACTTTTTATAGGGCTTCATGCATTTTCCTGGGCATCTTCTGAGCCTGCCTTGCTCCACTGGAGATCTAGGGCCTTGCTCTGCACCATCTGACTAAATGCATTTACCATATTAACCCATGTATAAGCAACATATAGGGGAGTTACAGACCTGTTCTGCAACCTGCCTTGCCCCACCAACCATGTGACTCAGAGCACAATCCTAACCTGGAGCTAGGCCAGCAAAGTTTGGTCTGCACAAGGGACACTGTAAAGTATGTTTGGACCATGCTTGGAGTCAGAGAGAATGGTGCACGTCTTGTGTGCTGGCCTCTCTCTCCAAGAGTGGTCCAAACATACTCTATGGTGTTCCTTGTGCTGGCCAAAATTTGCTGGCCTAACTTGTGCCAGCCTCACTCCAGGTTAGGATTGTGCTCTCAATACATTTACCATATCAAGTCCATGTCAGAATTTCTGGACAATTTAATTTTTTTTTACTTATATACAAGTATATACTGTATTTCCAAGTCAGGTGGGGAGTTGATGTTGAACATCATAGCCCCAATTACCACAGGGTCCAGCTATGCCAGTGACTCATGGGTAGTCTCATTGATAATCTATCTAGACTTTTTGAGAGTGTCACCCCTAAGGGCGCAATCCTAAACTGAGTTAGGCCAGCATAAGCGAAGATAGCAAAGTTTGGCCAACAAAAAGGACACCATAAAGTATGTTTGGACCACTCTTGGAGTCAGAAAGGCCAACCAACAGATGTGAGCCATCCTCCCTGACTCCGAGAATAGTCCAAACATGCTTTATGGTGGCCCTTGTGCTGAATAAACTTTGCTGGCTTAGCTTATGCCTGCCTAACTCCAGTTTAGGCTTTCGCTCCAAATGATGTGCAGCTATAAATTCTGTCTGTGATCATAGGAGTCTCTACAGGGATGGCAAAGCTCTAAGTTTTGCAAGAAGCCTCACCCTGTCATGTAAATCCCTCCTCTCCTTTGCTGCTGTAGCCAGTAAGCAACGCCAAGATGTTGCTGTTCCCTGTGAGGATTGGCTAAAACGGTGCAGGAGAGGAGTGATTTCCACTGCAAGGTAAGGCTTCTTGCAAAACTTAGAGCTTTGCCATCCCTGTAGAAACGCCACTGTCTGTGATGTGCAGCTGGTAATGAAAATGAAATGGTTTAGTCCTAAGGTACTGCACCACACTATGCAACCAATCTTCTGTCTTTAACCTTTGTTAAAAAATGTTGGTACCAATCTTCTATCAAGGAACATGTTTTGCATTTCATTGGGCACTGACTAAATTATTTTAATAGTTCTCTGTAGGAGACTGTATCAAAGCTTTTATAAAAAGCTTCATTAATTAGTTAATGTTAATGGAGCACTTTGAAGATTAAAAAGCACTGTATAAATGTTAAGCAGTGTTATTATAAGAATGTTCCCGGTATTTAATTGCTTCATTTTTTAGGCAATAGAAATTACTATCTGCCCCAAAACTTAGAATATTTGAATAATAATTTTTTCACAGTGGTTTGTCCCACCTTGTCCTGTGATGGACTCTTATGCCAGCAACACTCATTTCATTCCCATGTCTAATGATCCATATGAAATGGAAACTCCTTTTCCCAGTCAGATTGTACTATTACCTTTTTGTTGAATACTTTTAGATGGAAAGGCAATTCTTGTACAAATATTCCTTACTCCCTCATTATAACATGAGGATAGGGATGCTATTGTACTTGTTCAATAAAGTCTTAAATTAAAGCATAGGGCACATACATTATCTGCCAGGGTTAGGTTCCTTTACAGATAGTAAATTTGCAGATAACGATTAAAGGGTTAGGTGCAAGGGGTAGTTTATCTGCCATCAGAAGAATCCAGTAGTGACCCTCAGGAAGACAGCATAGTGCAGCAGGAAGTGTCAAAATGTCTCTGAATGCTGCGGAGACCTTCCAGAGATTGCAGGGATCAGTATGGACCCCTTAAACATGGCCATTTTAAAGGGGAAAGTACTGGTCACAGGTACCATTTTGAACGTCCATGCAGCCTTCACAAGGTCTCTGTATAGTGGCTAATGAGGACAGAGACAACGATAATGAGGAAAGTAGCATTTCTGCAATCTCACAGATAAGCAAATTTGCAATAGTGATTTTCATATAAAGAGGACTGACTGTATATTAGATCATTTGCCCAAAAAAGGTAACAGGAACTCACACACAGTGTAGTTGGCACAGCATTTTCCCATCTGAAGGCTGATGGAACAGAGGGACAAAGGGATCCACAATGTCTTGAGGGCGCCCCCCTATAAGGCATGCATACAGGAGCGAGGACAAATTGTGCTGAAGTGATATAAATTTGGGAACTCCCATGAATCACCAAGTGTGTGTGTGTTCTTATATTATGCATGGCAGTTTGCTGACTTAACCATGGTTTCAAATCCAATGCTTTAATTTTTAAAAAGAAAAATCAGCACAAGAAAAGCGCATTACAAAATACAAGGACAATAATAAACCCCAGGATTAATATTTTCTTCTTGATTTCTTCACAAATGAGTCTTGTTTGGCACTTCACTCCTTTCTCATTCCCCCGCATTTTTATTCTACTGAGCAAAATTCTGATCCCATCATCTAGATATGAGCATGCCAATAGCGAGCAATTTCTTGATGAGCTGAAATAATTGATGAGCTGCAGCAGGCGCACTAGCGGGAAGATGGAGAACCCTCCCGCACACTGGCAGAACCACAAAGACCTGCTGGAGCGGGTAAGCCTGCACAGGGGGTCGGAGGGAGGCAGGGAGGGGGTTGAATGGGGCACAAGTGGGCAGAATGGGAGAGGGGTGGTTAGAATAGGCGGCCTTGTGAACAGGATGCAGGACAGGTCTGGCCAGGAAGGGAGTGGGATTAGTGACAGCACATGCCAAATCCCGATCCCTTTCCTTTCCCAGGCCTGATCTCTCTTCCCTGGTCAACACATACTTGTACCAGTGATTGAGCTCGCCCAGGTCTGAGTAGACCCATAGAGGCGGCTGGGGCTTACCCCAGGGCAAAGGGACAAATGTCTTCTTACTCCAAGGAGACCTCCAGCAGCCAGTCTCCCAGGGCATACCGCAGTGACTAAGGGCACAATCCTGAATTGTGTTAGGTCGACATAAACTAAGCCAGCAAAGTTTGGCCAGCACAAGGGACACCGTAAAGGATGTTTGGACCACTCTTGGAGTCAGAGAAGCCAGCACACAAGCATGCGCCATCCTCCCTGACTCAGAGAGTAGTCCAAACATGCTTTATGGTGGCCCTTGTGCTGGCCAAACTTTGCTGGTTTAGCTTACGCCAGCCTAACTCCAGTTTAGGATTGTGCTCCAACTGGTATACAGCCTTACCGGAATTTAGGTGGGATTGGGCTGCTCATCTGTTGGAAAAGCGAGTTGGGTCTAGAAGGCAGAGCAAACAGCTGAAGACCTTTTTCCAATGGTTCATTCTGCCACCTAGTTAACTTGCTTCCTGTTGTCAATAAACAAACACACAGGAGCAGAAGCAGTTAATGTTTCAAAAAGAAATTCTTCACTTACCATTGTTTCTTAAAACATACTCATCTTCTGAAATATCAGCTTAAGGAACAGAGAATCCTATAGCTGTTCTCTTTGTGTGGAAGTAGTGGGGTTGGTGCTCTTTATTCCTACAATTCAGGGACCATGTTCAGCAATATGGATGCTTTGGTGGTCATGGAAACAGCGAGATGCAGCAGCATGTGAGAGGGAGGACGTTACTTGATGGACACACCTCTTACAGCCCCACAGAGAGCAGGCAGGAGGTCTCAGGCAAGGAGATGAGGCACTGCCCCCTAGAGCCCTGCTGCTGGCATTGCACCCACATTCCAACATTGAACAGAGAACCAGTTCATCTCAGAAACAACCACACTATCCTGGTATGGGCCCAAACTTCACATTGAGCGGTAATTGGGGGGGAAAGGGATTGTACAAAGCAAGGAATATAAAAATAGAAGCACTCTGTTCAGCCCCTCTGGAAGAAAGTGAAATAAGTACTCACAACCTGAAAGACTCAATTACTACTGTTTTGTTTCTTATATACAAATTACCTTGTCTAAATGAATTATGGATCCAAAGTGTGAGCTACCTTTGCCAATAGACACCTTTCCATCTGGTATTACTGTGATTAGTATACCTAAATCTAATCTCTGCCCACTGAGTCTAGTCACACAGCACTCAAAAAGAGATTAAAGATATCTGTGTACATCTGCACCGCCAAAGCCCCTTTAATGCGATTTGAGATAGTGCTTTAAGCAAGGCCTCATAAATATAACCAGTGATATTAATATCGTAAGCATGACATGGTCTAAACAATCTAGCTGGGGTATTACCAAAGCTGGGCCATCAGTTGCAGCAAAGGAAAGAATTCCCTAAGGGAATGTTAGCAGTGCATTTTTTGATCCCTCACATAATTGCCTGCAATGAAATTTCTGTTGGCTTCAGTAGGACTCACAGATGGATTGCTCAGGACTGCAGTCAAGGCTGTGAACTACAGTATATATCAGTGCTAGTTATGGACTGAACAGTACAACAATTCTTACATGATCAGACAAAATGTGTGTATTGGCACATTGCAGAAAACCTATGTATGTTGTATGCGGTGGTCTGCTCAAGTTCTTCCTGATGGTCAGTCTGTTCTCTGACAAGTGGGTTAATCTTTCTGAAACTGCTGAGTCATGCTGAGTGTTAATGTCTTAGCACGAAGAAGCCTTTTCCACCTGCTTCACACTTGTTAGCAATCACTGCTGGTTAAGATGATGCCTCCCTTGCTGTTACATCATGAGATGTTCTGAGCACCAAGCCAAGGTCATAGGCTTGGGTGAGGCCACATCTGGCAAACATGGGGCTTGCTTACACAAACAAGATTCAGGCTCCAGTCCTATGTACTGTACACTGACTTGCAAGGAAATCCTGTACTTGTAAGGCTTCCTTCCACAGAAACATGCTTTGGATTGTGCTGCCAGAGTTCATTTTCATAGGGGTTGACCAGTGAAAAGACTGGTCTTTGCAAGTGGAGGAGTGTAGGCTACCCATAAAGTCAATGTCATTGTGGACTGAGGAGGGTGAACTTTCTAAATGGTCCCAATGCTTGTCACAGCTACCTCCTCGCTCCAGAGATCTAGAGTGCAATCCTAACCTGGAGTTAGGCTGGCACAGTTAGGCCAGCGAAGCGTGGCCGCCGGCCGGCACAAGGGCCACTGTAAAGAGCATTTGGACCATTTCCAAAGTCAGGGAGGATGGCACATGTCTGTGGGCTGGCCTCTCTGACTCCAAGAGTGGTCCAAACATCCTTTACGGTGGTCCTTGTGCTGGCCAAACTGTGCTGGCCTAACTCCAGTTAGGATTGCACTCTCAGTGTGTTGGGCACTGCAGAATCCTGTGAGTCAGGCCTGTTAGTCAGGCCCAGTAGTGTCATTCACAAACAAGCCGCCGGAACGCGAGGCGGGACTTACCGCCTGATTGGCTGGCCGTTTGTGACGCGTCGCTGCCTGCCCGACCGCTGCGCGGGCACCCCTGGCTTCGGAGGTGGTGCCCGCTTGCCTGGGGGGTGTGCTGGGTGCCTAGGCGAGCTGCGGAGGGGCGCGCCACCCGGAGGGAGCCTCCACGGCCGGCGGGCAGGCAGCGATGCGTCATGGACTGCCTGTCAATCAAGCCGTAAGTCCCGCCTCGCGTTCCGGCGGCTCGTTTGTGAATGACACTACTGGTCAGGCCCAAGCTGCCTGTGCCACAGAGGCAGCTGGTCTGAAGAGGGAGGAGCAGGCCCTTTTACACAGGGCACTTCCACAGCATGCTACAATCATTTTGGCTCAAATGTCATCTCGTCCTCTCTTTGCTGTGTGGAGCTCAGATGTGGTGCACAGCCATGCCATCACACACCTTAACAGGAGCACTGCCACCTACTGTAAGGCAACTAAGTGTGAAATGCTTTGTTTGTGCCACAAGACAGTCGGGCTTGGCCTTGCCTGCTGCATGTCTGACTGCCACCCGACTACTATCTGTTGCCTTCCCAAAGTATTGAGCACTTGACCAACAAAAAGTAGGGTATGAGGGTGCCAGCATAGCTCTGCCACTGCTACCCGCAGCAGTAACTAGGGGTGTTTGAAAATGATGTTATTTTTCTCAGCTTTCATGATTTGAAGGCAGAAAGTGGTGTTATGTGTTTTTATTCTAAGCACTCATTCCAAGTTCTCATTGTTTATTAATTTTAAATGCTTTAAATGTATACTAGGTGGGTGATATAGTGTGAGCTGATGCAACCACAGCATTATTTCTAACAGGAAATGTAATCATTTTAATTGCTGGAAAAGATCTTAAAAGATCTTAAAGATCTGGTGTTTTGTGTTCTTTATTCAGATATTTTAGCAGATATTTTAAATGCAGTGTTTTGTGGTTTTTATGTGTTTGATTGATTGATTTAGTTTATTACGGTCATGGACCAGTACAATTTTATGTGTTTTTAACAAACAAAAAAACATCCCTAGCAATCGTTTGATGTGGTCCTTCCGAGACACATCCCCCCTGCTGTGGTGACCTGATCAAGGCCTAACTCTCCTCCATTTCCCTCATGGTGGTCTGTCAAAGCAACAGGTCCTTCAGCAAGACTGAAGAATTCTAGCAAGAGCAGATTTCAGTCTTACAAGGAAAACATGTTCCCGTGTAGTCTTTCACAACCCACGTCTCCATATGATCAGCGTTCATATTTTTCATATTTTTATAATCGCACACCCTCAAAATAATGAGAATGTGTTTTTTCTTTCCTGCAGACTTTCTGACATTTGCTTTAATAGTCTTGTTAGCAGATTAACTTTTAGAACCCATACTGCCTCCAGGCAAAGGGGGGCCAAGTACCTGGCAACAGTGTGTGTTTTTAAGTGGAGTGATAATTGAATCCCTGTGGGTGGAACAATATCTGCTAACAGGTTTCCCAAGGTGAAGAACTTTGAGCTTTTCATTAGACCCTGACAGTGGTGGTATGTGATGATAATGTTGCAAAATACTTTGAGCATACAGTTAAAACTAACAATTCCTTAGAGCACAGGGAAGCAACATTTAGACCAAACTAGTCTGATGGTTTATTCATTAATCTTTAGCAGGAAGCTGTGTGCACACTGATACTGGGTTATGGGATCTGAAACGTGCTTTTGAATGAGATGCTGGCAAATGTCTGGCAAGCGTACAATTCAGCAACTTACACAACAGGAATGTTGAAAGTAAACACTTATTTAGCTAACATCCCACAATGGGAAGTTCTTTTTATACCTGCCCCACTGAAAGGAAGTGGGGTTGCAATAAAGGATGGGAGCTGTTTCTAAAAAAAATGTACTTAGATCATATTCATCACTGCAATCTGTTAAAGCAGTGTTATTCAAACTGTGGGTCAGGACTGTGAAAGCAGCCATCTTGGAAACTGCAGGCCTTATTCTTCTTATATTCCTTTTGTGAGTGTTAACAGTTTCAATTTTCAAGTGAGGGTTTTTTCAAATTTTGTTTTTAGTTCCGTGCTTTTACATCATATTTTGTCCTAATCTTGCTTTCTGTTAGGAATGTTTCATGGTTGTATAATTGCTGCAGTCCAGGAATGCCAATTTGCATTTCAGGAGTGTCATTGGATTATGACTTCATTTCCTGCTTGATGATGTCACTCCCTACCACAACATCACTTCCAGGTTAATGACATGGTGGGTCCTGACACAAGTGCCATTCTAATAAATGGGTCCTGGTCAAAAAAGTTTGAATGCCACTGTGTTAAAGAGTACCTGGTATCCTCTGGTATCTCTAGGTAGGGATGAGAAAATATCCCAACCTGACAGACCAGTGATGGTGAACCTTTTGGGCTCACCATATCAAAAATACCTAACTTGATTCTGCTGGAATGTTATGCCCCGCTCCCAAACAAAAGAGAAACAATTATTTATGTATTCATTTATTTAAAAAATACAGCACAATCATGTGTGGGGCTATGCATTCTATAAAAGAACATCAAATCATCACAAAAATTAAATACGAGTAAAACAAACTTAGTTGTTGTCGACTGTTGGAGAACTCCAGCATGACACCCAAAACGTTTTGGCTTGTCACCTTTGACACATGTGTTATAGGTTTGCCATCACTGTGATAGACAATATACACCCTGAGTGTAGACAATGAGCTAGGTGGACAATGGACTAACTCAATATATGTCGGGCTTCCGATATTCCTACAAGTCTAGCATCATTGATGGCATATGATTACCATTGTCATTTCCAAGAACAAAAGAGCAGTAAAATGTTTCCCCAGCCACACCAGGGCTAGTTCACATGAGCCCTGGGATGTGGCAGCACATGGGCTGAGGCAGCCACTGCCTTTACCATTTGCGCCCAGTGCCAAGGAAGAGAGGAGATGGACGAATAGGAAGAAGAGTAGGGGAGTCATTGTTGGCAAGGAAATCCTGATAGAGGAAAAAGTAAGAAAATGTACTGGAGCTTGTGGGAGTGGGTCCAAGGGGAACACAAAGGAGGAAAACGCTGGGTGGCACCTCACTCACCTGGCTCTCAGGTGCCAGATTTTGGGTTATGGCTGTGCCAAACACTGCAGTTTCAGCCTGCCAGTGCTTTAATCTACTTCAGTTCAAACTACGGGCAGGAAGTCTGGCAGAGTGGCAAAGCAGAGTGATAAAGCCTCTTCCCCGCACATGCTTACAGTGCTCCCAATTCCGATGTAGGGGTTTGGGAAGCACTGTGCTAGTTTCCAAGGTGCTGCAGTTGACCCACGTGCAGTCTGTGACAAGGGGATGCTGCCCCAAGTGGCACCCTGTGTCAAGAGCGTAAGTAACACACAGGGATACTTGTCAGTCTTGTGCTACGCTCACATTCCTCTACGCCAGCTCCACCATTAGTGGTCACTGGTTTGAGCGAGGAAATGCACACTATGAAAATCTCACAAAGCTGCTAAGTATTCCCTTAGCGGCAAGGAGGGGAGGAAATTGACATGAGGATGGAAATTCTGGCTGGCAACCCTGTGTTCTGGATAATAGGTAGGAACAATTCAGCCATTATTTGGATAAAAAAAACTATTACTTGAATACCATAGAACTTGGGCATTGGAAGCTGTTGTCTATGTGTAGTCCTATGCAACTGATTGCAGCAAATATCACATGTTTTATTAGCCAGCCTAAGAAAAGCTAATAGGCCTGAAAGATGTTGTGGCTCTGCATCTTCATTTTAAAACTGTTCCTAGGAAGAATGTTGGTAGTTGGAAGGAACAGTTGAAAAGACGCTTTTATTGATCAGCACAAGGTGCACAGGCTATATGTTTACCTTGTCTAAACATGTTTATTTTGAACTAATCACAGTTAAGTTGCCACGCTTGTTGTTGAAAGTCGATGTAATTGCAATGCATCAGTACAAGCAATTGGCTAAATCACTTTCTCCCAATCCTCTTTGTTATTTCTGTTTTCCACATCTGTAATTTGAATATCAAAACTGCCCTGGCTAGAATAAGCACTCATTTTCAGACTAGCTTTCTGCTGCTGCTTTCTCTCCTGCACTTACAATATTCACAAGTGGTGCATTCCAGACTAAAAGGTATTTTAGCACCATTTCTGACAATGCTCAAAGAGAAGAAACGCGACAATTGCGAACAATGAGCTGCAACTCCTGTGGGCCTCTTCTCTGGGCTGCTTTGCATATTGTCGTTCTTGTGTTACATTTGCATGTATTTTGTGACATGAGAGTGATTCTCAAGAGTACATCTGTGTCTTTAAAATTCAGTGGGAGTACTCGCCCACAGTCTGTAACTATGACAGCAAAATGCATTCTGATTATATATACAGACTAGCTTTAAAAAAAAAAGAGTAAAGAGACTAGAAAATAAAGGCATCAGAGTTTTATACTAAGTATGTACATTGGTGTCTTTTTACAACCTGTCGGTATTCACTTCACATCCTCCCAAGTTTTAGTGCTCCACACCAGAGGCGTCATCCAGGCGGAACGGCCCGGTACACCGTTCCGCTAGTTCTGCAGAGGGCCCGGGCCACGCCGCCTCTCTGGAGGATGGGCGAGCTGCTGCTGGGCCCTCCCTCCCTCCCTTGCATCCCGAATCGCTCTAAAATGGAGCGATTCGGGCGCAGTGACGCTTGGGGAGGCGTGGCAGCCCTCCGCCATTGGAGCGGAGGGCTGTCAATCATCCGGGCGTTCCGGTTCTTGGCGCACCCGGATGACATCACTGCTCCACACCAGTGTCCTCAAGGTTGTAAAATAAGGCCAAGTGAGTCTGCAGTAGTAAGCAAATGTTGCAAAATCACTGGAGGACAGCCAGAAGAAAGACTGAAAAATTTACCCACATGAATTCATAATAAGACTATTAGGGCCCAATCCTTTCCAACTTTCTAGCACTGATGCAGCCCCAAGGTCAGGGAACAACTGCTCCCTGACCTTGAGGAGGCCTCCATGACTGCCACTCCACTGCAGGATGCAGAGCACACCTTGTTGGTACGGCTGCCTCAGTGCTGGAAAGTTGGACAGGATTGGGCCCTTAAAGGGAAAAACTAGTTTTCAAAATTATCTCAAGATGTAATAGAAAATGTAGATTTGAGCTATCAAGATATTATGTCCACATTAAAAATCTCTTTCATTTTTAACTCTGGATTTAAGATACTATATTAAAATATTTTTTCTGAAGCAAATGCTTTAAAAAAAAAAAAGCCCTTTGAATCCCCTCCCAAAACACCTTTGATATAGACAAAATGAATGAAAATGAATGACTGAGCCCACGAAGGGATGTGGGGGGGGCACATTTGCCCACCCAGGCACTGGTGAGATGGGGACACCTCTGGTGGGCAGGCCTGGGCTGGAGGAAGCAGGGGAGGAGTTGGGGTGAGACAGGAAGGGAAAGATGGGCATAAACCACAGCCCATTTCAAAAAGCCCTGCATGGGCCAAGGGTGAGGAGGTTCTGTAGGCAGAGGCTGAGAAATGCTAGTTCCACCTGCAAGTCTGTGATCAGACTTCCAAAGGCACGTAACATCCTTGGTGTGTCAGAGGCTAAGAGATGCTGATCAATCCCCTCCCCATGGAGGACTCTGACCCTGGTGTGCTGAAGGCCACCCCAGTCCATAACAAGACAGCCCACTTCAGATAGGCTGTGGGGCCAGGGATTTCAGGGCTTGACCCTCTTGCTCACCCCCACCCCAAGTCACCTAATACCTTTTCCAATCCAGGGACTGGGAGGAATAGAGGCTGGTTCTTCATCATTGAAGGGGATCCCATGGTGGTACCCACCCTCCCGGGCAGAGAACATTCCAAACATTTAGAGGGCCCCCTTTAAATTCTTTTTCCCCCCCCCCCCCCAAGTTAGGGCTAAGAAGGATTCCCTAACTGAAACCCTGGAGACCTGATGCCAGTGGAGAAGCCGCAGGAAAAGAAAGGGATAACCACAGCCCCAACTCATTTATTTTTAATATTTATATTATATTTATATTATATTTATCCCAATTAAATTCTGGGGTTCTCTGCAAAGCACATTCCACCCCCTGGAACATGACTTTTGATTCATGAAGGATTCAAATCTTTCATTGATTCTCAATTTGTGGCACACTGGTATCTTGTGAATAAAAATTAAAACTAAAAGACAGGAAAATAAAGACCAGAGAGGGCAGCTCCAGTCCATCCCTGCTGCACAGATGGGCGCTTTTTAAAAAAGCTTCTGTCTGCTTCTGTCTTGCAGAAACTGGATCATCATTCTTCAACAGAAGAAAAACTAGGTGGGAAAGAAGCAGCAGAAGGGAAAATGGAGAGGAAAAGAGAGAGAAGCCTGGATGAAAAGGAGAGACCAAAGGCAAAAGAGAAAGAGAAAATGGGGTGCAAGACAAGCAGAAGAGAAATATAATAGAACAAAAATAGGGGAAAAGATATACGTAAAAACCCTAAAATTGGCGGGGGGAGAAAGAACAAGAGAGGGGTGGGGATAGACTAACAAACAGAATAGGGACCAAATGGCATAGACAGAAAACAGAGAATGAATAGGGGGTAAGCAGGAAACAAATACCTACTGACAGCCAAGGACTAAAAGCTGGCTAGGGGGATGAGTAAGTATAGAGGGCTAATTAGAAGGGCTAACCCACCAAGTCCTTCCATGCAAACGTTCTCCTTTTGGTGGGGCACACTAAGACTTTTCCTGACGTGCATTTCAAAAAGCCACTTTTCGACTCACACCTTCTCATGAATAAAGCAGCAGCCTAGTTCCGCCCCCCCTCACCTTCTAAACGCTTCTCCTCCAGGAGTGGGGGAGGCATGCAACTGCCCGGATTTGCAGAGAGCGATCGACACCTCCTTGCTAATCAGCTTGCTAGTGTATGTGTGTGTGCACCTCCTACCTGACCAACTGCTGCTCAGCTAGGCATAGCTTGCAACATCTTCTCCTCCTAGGCAGAGCAGACAGCAGCAGCCCAGTTCTCAGTAGGGGAGTGTGTACATGTAAATGCAGTTTGCCTGTGTCCTTGCTTGCCTGCCTGGAGGCTGTGCATGCACTCCCCTTGGGCCCAGCCAGCCCTTGTGGAGCGCACCTGGCAGTTCCGACGAACAGGCACGCTCCCGGCCCAGCCAAGGGCAGTGCGGGGGCCGGCGGACATGGGGGTGCCCTCAGCCGTGCAAGATGGGCGTGCTCCACTCTGTGGAGGTGCCTTATGTTGGGGGGGGGCTCAGCCCACACAACAAATTATTGTGAGTGGCCTCCGCCCCCTGGCACCCACAAAGTCAGCGCCTATGCACTGACTATCCAAATTCCTCTTCCTCAAACAGAACTTCCATTTTTGAAAGGCAATTAGAACTTCTATTCAAAAAGTATGCATGTAACACATGCTTTGCATACAACTATAAAAAACAAATTATCACACTCTTCGATAACTCTTTTCCCCAATAAAATACAGACACTGCAATGTATTCAAGTCATAGTGAGTCATCCCAGGCCGCCTTGTGATTTACATTGGCTTGTGGACAAAAACATATATCTTTTTAAAGAAACCGATGAGATGTTCACACATTTCTAAGATAAACGGGTGCACATTAAATACATGTTTTGAAGAAGTTGACAAATGTATGCAGGGTGTCATGAGTTGCAGCCTGCCAAAACTCACAGCTTGACAACAGCCTTGGAACAGGGTTGCCAAGCCATCAATTTGGAATCCTCAGCATGTATACCCCCATTATTCAAAAGAGGGGGCTCAAAGTGCACTTGTAGCATCGGGAGCATCTTTTTTCCTGTGTGCAAAGGTGCTGTGTCTGTAGCATGCCACTGAATTGCATGCTGGCATATGCTCTTCCCCTTCCCCACTGGCTGGCCGGCCAATGGCTACCTCCAATTCCAGCTGAGGAATGAAACACCCAACAACAGGTTGCCTGAGATGGGAGACAGTTGCACCCCTTTCATCTCAGTTACTCAGCAGTTGCAAGAGGCAGCGAAAGTGGTAGGCACACAAAAGGGCAGGCACACAAGCTAGCAGGGAAGGAATGTGCCCCACAGCCAAGGTTCTTGAAATGGAAGTGGGACAATCTCCCCAGCTCCGGGCCAAACTACTAGTACTGTAGAATTCCATGCTTGGGACTCCTCACATCCTTTCATTTACCCGAAGTGGAACTTCTATCCTGCAATCTAGTTTGCAGTTCAGGCAATTGGGTGTGGGACACCCTGTTCTTGGGCTGATGGGATGGGAACATAAGTCTGGGTCATCAAAACACATGTGTTTTGCTGGCTCATGCAGACTCAAGTCATGTGTGTCAATGGGGCCACTGACTTGGAAAACAAGTCATGAATCTGAAACTCAAGTCACCAAGTTGTCTGGGTGTGCTTGGTTACTTTTTTCGTGGCTTCCACATTGTGTGAAAGATCTCAAGGGACCATCTGGAAGCCGCCTTTCAGAAGCAGCAGCGTAGGTTCAATGCATCCAGGACACAAGGACTGGAGTGGGAGGAGGAGGAAGGGTTAAGGTTTGGGGTAACTGAATGATCACAACATGGGGGAGGAGGTGCACCACTTTCTGCACTTGGTAAAAAAAATCCTTGAAATCTGCAAAAAACCACAAACCTCTGAACTCTGTGGGAAAAAAAATACATAATGGGCTATCCTGGGGAGATGCATGGGGAATGGCTGTGGTTTCATCTGCTGACCTCCCTAGTACAACTTTGAAGCACTTAGAGGCTGATCCTGAGGGTTCTATCACAGGAGGTATGTGCCTACCACCAGAAAAAAGTGTTGCCAACATGCATAAAGCATGTTTGCGACATCATGAGAGGAGGGAGGCCCGGTGTTAGGCCTCAACCCTGAGCAGGAGACCAGTCTTTGTGGTGGTGGGGAGGAAGGGAGGGGGCAACAGTGGCGTTTCTACAGGGATGGCAAAGCTCGAAGTCTTGCAAGAAGCCTTACCTTGCAGGGGAAATCACTCGTCTCCTGCACCGTTTTAGCCAATCCTCACAGGGAACAGCAACATCTTGGCGTTGCTTACTGGCTACAGCAGCAAGGGAGAGGAGGGACTTACATGACAGGGTACGGCTTCTTGCAACACTTAGAGCTTTGCCATCCCTGTAGAAACGCCTCTGGGGGGCAATACTGGGTGGCAGGAGAGAAGAATCATGCTCAGGAGGAGAGGAGACGGCTGCAACCGTCCAACACAGGCGCAGAGGCAGGCAGACGCATTACTGCCGGCTGCGGTGTCCCTGGAGTAAAGGAGCGAACACTCCCTTCTCCTGAGGAGACCTCCAGGGGTCTCCTGATGGGCTTGGAATCCAGTGGTTGCCATTTCAGTGTCAATGGAGCCATAGGCGCTGCCAGGTTTAGGATTGGTCGGCCCTAATTTATAATTATAATTTATAAAAATGCACCCTTGGAATAAAAATGCATTACACCACTTTCTGCACTTTTCCTGCTTGGGAAAAACAACTAAGGGTCCAATCCTAACCAACTTTCTAGTGCTGATGCAGCTGCAGTGCAGCCCTGAGGTAAGCGAGCAAATGTCTGCAAATATATATTTGCACCAGGCCCTTAACCCCCAATGGGCAGCCCAACACGGGGCTGCATAAGTCTCCATCAGCAAAATTTTCATCGTTAGTTGTATGTTCTTTGCAAAAATTCCACCTTGTTTTTGCTTCAAACTGTAATTGTAAAATTACACCCAGAGGCGGATCTACAGGGATGGCAAAGCTCTAAGTGTTGCAAGGAGCCTTACCCTGTCATGTAAATCCCTCCTCTCCCTTGCTGCTGTAGCCAGTAAGCAACGCCAAGATGTTGCTTTTCCCTGTGAGGATTGGCTAAAACGGTGCAGGAGAGGAGTGATTTCCACTGCAAGGTAAGGTTTCTTGCAAAATTTAGAGCTTTGCCCTCCCTTAGATCTGCCTCTGATTGCACCTAAAGTTATAAAAAAGATATTTCCAGTGGTGTCATCCAAATGATTTAGGAACAGGTACTCACTTTTGATTGGCACTTGTCGGGGTCCGCCCACTGGAAGTGACATCATAAGCCAGAAGTGATGTTGTGGCAGGAAGTGAGGTCATAGCCAGAAGTGATGTCATGATGCTGCCGCCACCATGCTGCCTGCCTGCCTGCCTGCCTCCTCACAGAAAGTGCAGGCAATGGCTGCGGGCGTGCAGTACGCATGCGCAGCTGCTGAGCCAACCAGCTGATGGGGCCAGCTTCGAGTGGGCGGGGCCAGCTCAACTTCTAGGAACCGGTACTCACGTAATGGTGTGTAGTGGGTGCATGACATCACTGGATATTTCCCTCCTGCACCTTCCAAATCAGTTCAGAATAGTAAAGTTGCACAGTTGCAGCACATCCAAATCAAGTCATACCCTATAAGCAGTGATGTCATGCACCCACTACGCACCACTACGCGAGTACCGGTTTCTAGAAGTTGAGCTGGCCTAAATCATTATTTGTTTGGCATTTGGACAAGTGCCAATCAAAAGTGAGTACCGGTTTCTAAATCATTTGGATGACACCACTGCCTATAAGCATTTGGTTTAGTTGGCGATTGAACTATTGTACTAAACACTAGTCTTTTAGAGAAGTGACTCTTTTAACCAGTGGTGGAATCTACCTGCGCTAACAACCGGAACGCAGGAGGTAGCTACCAGGATACATGGTTGATTGGCAGTTCCTCCGCGCGTCCTTGCTTCCCCTGCGGTCCGCTGCCTGCCTGCCTGCCTGGCTGAAACCTCCGGCTGCGGTCATGCAGGGCGCAGGTGCGGCCAGCCCCATTCGCATATTGCAGGGGTGCTTGGCAGTGACGACTGCTGTGGGCGGAGCCAGCCCTACACGGAACAACCAGAACGGTGTTCCGGAGCGTCCTGGCTACATGACATCACTGCTTTTAACTCCGCATCAGAAGGTGTATGAAAGTTCTAAAAATGGTACTGTTCAGTTCTCTCCACCCAACGTTTTTGCTTCTGCTGAGTCTCAGAATAGAATATTTCTTCGGAATTGCCTGATTGTGCATAATCGTAAGTCCGTGATACCAAACTGATTTCTCGCAAACCTCTTGAAAAATAACAAGATTTTTTTTAATGACTGTTTTTAAGCCATCCTTCTCCCTGGCAGGTAGAAATATGCCAGCAAACTGAAAAAATGCATGCTCTCTATTTGTAATGAACGCTTTGAATTGGCATACCTAGTAGTCAGGAATGGCAACATCTCTATAGTTTAAAATGGGGGTGGGGGTAGCAATAAAGATTTGGAGTTGCTGAAAGACAATAGCCATGGGGCCCCCATGATGCCATTTCACTTTCCTAAGTAGAAGCACCTTTGAAATCCCTTCCAGTGCTCTCATCTGCATTTAGATTCTCTTCTGTCAAAGGGTAATTTCATAATCACAGTGAAGCACTTCGCAGCATGTAGGATTTCTGTTCCTATGTTGCCATTTCTTTTTAAGTGGAATTCAGTGATTACTTAGAGGTACCTGGATTTTTAATGATTCATCTGTGGAAAATAGCAATGCTTGCATCTGTTCTCTTTGGCAGCCCCAATCGCATGCTTTGCCCTTGTTCATGTGCTTGGTTAGGGGCGCTGCTGAAATAGCATTGCGGGGGAATGACAAGAACCAAGCAGATAGACTCCACTGTGAATTGGAGCTTCACATGCCATCTCCCCCCCCTTTTTTTTTGAGCAAGAGGCCCCAAGTATATTCTCACTGTTTTCCCTATTTGTACATTCAGTAAAGTTAATAATTTAGCTTATAATGCCACCAAGTAACAGGGAGGCATGACACACAAATCTACCAATTGCCAGATTAATATTAACATTGGAAGTGGTCATTAGGCTGCATCCAACCCCTGTCGCTGGGCCACACAGCCCCGATTTGAGACATGCAGCATGCTTAGACTTGCACCTGCTAAACAGCAGGTACAGATCCAAACAGGCCCATTGGGCAAGGGGACAAATGTGCCCTTGCCCCATGGAGGCTCCAGCTTGCTCCTAATTTACATTGGATACAGCACAGTTCAGCCAGTATTTATATTTCTCATTTTTACATCGCCTTTTCTCCAAGGAGCTCAGCATGGTATTTCCTGCCCCATCCTATCTCCTGCCATGTGGAAGCATTTAGTGATGCCATGGAGATACACACTGTATCAGTGATGGGTTTCAAATAAATTAATAACCGGTTCTATGATGTCATAGCCGGAGCAAAAAAAAACCCGAAGCCAGCCGAGGTAAGCGAGTGGGCGGGGCCCAGCCATTTAACAACCGGTTCTATAGAACCTGGGTGAACCCCCTGAATCCCACCACTGCACTGTATGATATAGCGGGGAGAGGGCAATCAGGAGACCTGAAAGAGGTAGTATTCCCTTACCTCTGTGCAGGTCCCTGAGAACATTTGATCCTTCTCAGATCTATGCCAGCTACATGTAGCCACTTCGAATGTCCTTCAGGAAAATGAAGCAGGGTAGAAATCTAATAAATAGTCAGGGATTGGGGTGTGCCAAAAAATGAGGGATAGACCCTAGCACATGCAACTGCTACCCTTCCCTCCCCAACATGTCCCTGGTTCTTCATCCTCCTTGTCCATTGCCCACCTCCTCCACCAATGTACCTCCAATGTACCTCCTCCTGACACTAGTTCTGTCAGTGGAAGGCATCTATGGAATCGGGCCCTTAGCCTAAGAATTAATCCAAACCCATACAGTACATGCTCTCCTTCCTTCCTTCCTTCCTTCCTTCCTTCCTTCCTTCCTTCCTTCC
>JAJKFI010000049.1:3224030-3234703 GCA_029204185.1 Lerista edwardsae
TCCTTCCTTCCTTCCTTCCTTCCTTCCTTCCTTCCTTCCTTCCTTCCTTCCTATTATATTCCTGATTAAGTGTGCTACAACATCTTAATTTGGTGTCACTGAGTTAAAACTTCACAAAATTAGGCACTAACATCAAATGTGTGGGGCACACAGTTATCCCCTAAAGAGGCAGGCAAGCTAATGCCAAAAGATGAAAGTGAAGGTGAAAGCCTCATATCAGGCCAATTCCATTAATGTCTCTTGATAATAGCATCCAGAGGCCAAGATTCAGGCATGCCAAATTCCAAATGAAACATAGTTGTTCCCCTTTTATTGAAATATTAATCCTGATAGTCCCCTTATCGTATCACTTTTGAAAGCAATATCCAGGAGTATAATATCCATATACATTTAATCTTTGTTTTATAAATTGATAAAATATGAAGCTAAACTATAAAGACATTAAAATTAGCATATTTATTGCCATTTTTATGAGACACGCTACTGCAAAACACATAATATCTTCTAGTATAAATCTACATCTGGCGCTGTCTCAATAATGGCTAAATTTACAATGGCACAGTATTCACCCAGGATCTCTCTTTTAAAGCAATAGCTGAATTTTAGGGATGTTCTACACGATCTGTATCTTGTCGTTTCAAGCTAAGAGTTACCGGGTTGGTACCATAATGTGAAAATATAATCTGTGTGTAATCTGTGTATGCTCTCGAGTGGAGAAATGACAAATTCTGCCCTATAGTTCATTTTGTACTATATTAAATTCTCATAATCTGAGTGTCCTTGGCCACAGGCATCTTGCATCTCTCCCTTTGCATATGACATATACAACACTTTTGCTACAGTTTGTCTCTGTCCAAGGGAACTTTTCACCTCCTCCTATTAGAACTTTTTCATGACATAAACAAAAAGCAAAGGGCATATCTGCAGGTATCGTTGCTATGAAAGACAGCAGCACAACTGCACTTCCCACAAAATCATGCCCGACATCTGATCCCTGGGAAAAAGACTTGACTTGCATCATCCAATATTCTCCTATCAGAACTTCAAACCTAATCTTTAGTACTTGGACTTGGGAAAAAGGTTTAACAGGGGTAGTTAACCTCAGTTAGAGCACAATCCTAACATAGTTAGGCTGGCACAGTTAGGTCAGCAAAGTTTGGCCGGCACAAGGAACACCGTAAAGTATATTTGGACCAGTGGTGTCGCTAGGGGGAGGCAGGGGCAGAACACACCAGGTGACGCGCATGGGGGGGGGTGACACTACAAGGGACCAAAATAGCTAAAATTGCAGTTTTAAAAGATAATAGCATCATACTATATACTGTTGGATGCGGAATTGCACCTGGAATTCAATGAAACAAAAACAGAATGTAATATCTTCATTCTATCAAATGTTATGGCCGAAAAACTAAAAACCAAAAATAAAACTTTTAATATAAAAATCGTGTTTTTTTAAAAAATAGTGGTTTTACTTAATAACACCATCATGTTATATACCGTTGAATGCAGAATTTCATGAGGAATTCAATTTTAAAAAAGAGTGTCATATCTTTATTCTATCAAAAGCTATAACCAAAAAACTAAAAATTGATTTTAGTCAAAAAATTGCAAACTAAAAATTGCAATTTTAAAAAATCATTAGTATGAGTCAGTTCTCATTTCCATGTAGCAGAGCTACATTTTATTTAAATGTGTGAGTGTCATTAATTTGGCCACAGGTTTTTTGTTGGTTACTAATTTGTTGGGTGACCTGTATTATAGTTTAATTCTTATATATATATATATATATATATATAAGAGACCGTGTGTGTCTGTGTGTGTGTGTGTGTTCCGCATAGGCTCCGGAACGCCTGGAGTGACACGCACCAAACTCGGCACGCGTATGCCTTACGGCCTGGCGACAAACATTGTTGGGGTGCAAACTCCCTAGCGCCCCCAGGGGTGGGGGTGCGCAGCAGGTGCCATGTAAAAATGATCAAAAACGGCCGAAAGTCTGGAAAGAAACACTGTGGGGGTACGACACCCCTTGTGCCCCCAGGGGTGGGGGTGCGAAGGGGGGGGCCATGTGAAAATGATCGAAAATGGCCGATCTTGGTGTTGAATCAGTACTTTCCGGGGTCGCCGAGATGAGGGGCAACACTCCCGAAACCGTTTGAGTCCGGGTTCGTCCTTTGGCAGCATGGGGGGCGAGAAGGGGAGCCAAATAAAATGTTCACCATGGCCTGCTGGAACGCCTGGAGCAATTGACACCAAACTTGGTACACATATGCCTTACAGTCTGGCGACAAATACTGTGGGGGTACGACTCTCCTAGCACCCCTAGGGTGCAAAGGGGGTGCCATGTAAAAATACTCAGAAACGGCCGACATTAGTATCGAATCCATAGTTTCCGGGGTCGCCGAGATGAGTGGTGACGCTCTCGATGCCGTTAGAGTCCAGGTTTGGCCCCCATCGGCATCGTCAGTGTGGGGGGCGAGAAGGGGTGCAAAATAAAATGTCTCTGTGTGTGTGTATGTTCCAGCATAACTCTGGAATGCCTGGAGCAATTTACACCAAACTTGGTACACATATGCCTTACGATCTGGGAAAAATACTGTGGGGGTACGACACCTCTAGCATCACATCGTCTTTTACTTACAGTGGGATCTCCAATTATTTTACTACGGAAACCCACCAAAACTTTGCAACGGCACAAGGCTGTGTGTCAAGAAGATGCTGAGTACTATAATTGAAGCAACTATCTTAACAGGAAAGGGAGAGGGTGAAACAGTTGTTATCCCATGGATAACACTCATTCTATCATTTTATCCCATGGATAACACTCATGATGGTTCTCCCTTTTAACTTTAAGAGATTGCAATTTCTGGTGAGACTTGCATTCTCGGTCACGATCAACAAGTCACAGGGGCAGTCTACTAAGTACTGCAGAGTGGATTTGAGATCGCCATGTTTCTCCCACGGACAACTTTATGTTGCTTGCTCAAGGGTGGGTTCACCCAAGAATTTATGTATTCTTGCTCCTGGAGGTGAAACTAAAAATGTTGTTTATAATCAAGTTTTGCGTTAAATTAATGTTATAGTGAATTTGTAAAAGATTTTACTTTATACTTTTTATACTGCACTTATACTTTTAATGACCTGTAAATAAAATTACTTTGATTTGACACTGGGCAACGCCTGGGCAATGCCAGGTAACAAAAGGCTAGTAAATAAAGTTGATAGGGGTAACACCAACCCTAGTGATAACACTGCATTTAGATTGTGCATATGGTATTGTAATTTATTCTGTATGGTGTGGGAGGAGGAGATCCATCATGGGTGGTGATGCGCTGACCTCCTGCACCGGGTGACACAAACTCTAGTGACACCACTGGTTTGGACCACTCTCAGAGTCAGAGATGCCAGCACACAGACGGGCACCATCCTCCCTGACTCCGAGAGTGGTCCAAATGTGCTTTACAGTGGCCCTTGTGCCAGCCTAACTGTGCTGGCCTAACACCAGGTTAAGATTGCACCAGTGACATCATTCACTGGCGCCAGCAACCGGAATTCTGCTGGTGCCAGGATCCAGAATGCCGCAGGGATGGACGGGTGAGCTGTAGCTCCCCGCCCACTTGCGGCGCCCGGCAACACCTCCCTGCACCCGGAAGAGCTCTCTTACAGAGCGATGCAGGCGCAGCGGCGGGCAGGTGGGCAAAAACAGCGCGCGGAGTCTGCCGCGTGCTGCTGCTCCATTCCCGCTCTTCCCGGAACTACCGGAACGGGGTACCGCCCCGTTACGGTAGGATGACACCTCTGGATTGCACCCTTATTTGGGCAAAAGATGCACCTTGTTTAGTCCTGCTTGTATCATAATGGAAAGTGCCTTCATAGCCAGATGGTAATTAGATTCATCACTAGACAACTTCTGCAAATTGGCGTGCCATATAATAAGCTCCTCTCCACAAGGACGCTGTGGTGGGCAGAAGATCTTTTTCAGTTGCCGTCATCATAATGTGTTTTTATACAAGAGTGTTCTTACTCTCTTCCTTACCCATACTCTACTTTGCCCTCACAAGACACATCTACCTCCTTTTATCACACTTTCCGGTTGCAGGCCTGATTCCATCATGCTCTTCTGCCCTTGGCCATGGTCCATTTATATGCTATTGCAGTTTGTTGGGACAACTTGCTATGGGTGAGGCAGAATCCATCTACAGGTATCCTCCCCACCAGGTCACATTAGATTCCTGCACTTGCCTCAGTAGCGTTTTTACTCAGTGGCAAATTGGCCCTAAGGCACAACATAGCACATGCCCCAGGAGCCACTGGAGGGGGGGGGCACCGGCACCAGCACTCCAATTGCTTCCCCAGTTGGGAAGCAGTTAGAACACATGAGCCCTCTCAGCTGCAACTGAGGTTATTTGGCCTGAGCCGCAGCTGGGAACACCCTGCCACCTGGATGCTAAATAGCCCCAGCCCCAGCTGAGAGGGCCTGCACACAGGCCTGGCTTCCCAACTTGGGGAGCCAGGAAAGTGCCTGCTGCCTGGCTGAGTTCTGTGGCCACTGTTGGAGCAAAATTGCACAGAGAAATGTGCACCCTCTTGGCTTTCTGAATCGGGAAGCCAGGGAGGTGCCTGCCAGCTGCTGCTCAAGCAAAATCACTTGAGCAGCAGCGCAGAACCCAGGCGCCCCCCCCATGTCATGACATCACAATGTCGTGACGTCAAGATGTGGTGTGCCTCGGGCGCAATTAAGCCCTGATACAACTCTGTCTTTAGTACTACGGGGTAGTGGGTTGCTAGTCTCCTTCTGAAAGACATAAGAAAACTGACCAATAACAGTACCTATACTGGAACGTCCTTTTACTGAGGGTGCAATCCTAATCTGGAATTAGGCCAGCTAAATTTGGCTGGCATAAGGGCCACCATAAAGTGCTTTTGGACCATTCTCAGAGTCAGGGAGGATGGCACATGTCTGTGTGTTGGCCTCTCCGAGACTGGTCCAAACATACTTTATGGGGTACCTTGTACCAGCCAAACTTTGCTGGCCTAACTGTGCTGGCCTAGCTCCAGGTTAGGATTGCGCCAAGTTAGATCACTGGTCCAGGTGGTCCAGTATTGGGAACACAGACTGGCAGTGACCCTGAAACTTGAAATATAATTATAACAGCCTGCAAACTGTGTCTAAAAATGGAAGGGAAATTGCTTCATAGCATGGTGGAGTAACAGGGAGACAAACGGTAGGGAGCAAGGAAGACTAAAGTATGGACACATTCTAACAATTTTCTCAATTAGGGTACATAAAATTAATCTTCCAACCCGTTTCTGATTTACCAGATAACTAATACAGAAAATGCTATTATAGGAACAGCAGCACTGGAGTTGCTCATATTGTTTCTCCTTTGATCTACTGTTCTTTGAATTTCATTATAGGATCTGAATTAGTATCCTGACATTAGACACACCACACCACCGCAGTCTGTTTCTGTGGCTCCTCCAAAGTAAGGAAATGATAAATCACTTTGGGGTATTCCAGGGCACTGTCCAATTAGTTTTGGTGCTTGTTACTCTTATTGTTATTAAGAATATGTATATGCTGCTTTTCATCAAAAAGCAGTTCCTAAAGCGGTTTACATAGCAAAATATATCAATATAATGTTCCTTGTCTCCAAAGAGCTCACAGTCTAAAAAGAGGTGCAAAAAAGACACCGACAACAGCCACTAGAAAAGATGCCACCCTGGGGTGAAAACGGACAGTTTCTCTCCCCCCCCCCGCTTGAGGAGCACCACTTGAAAAGAGGAGCACCACTTGAAAAAAGTACCTCTTTGCCCAGTTAGAAGGGTATGTGCTGGTAATGTTGGGGGCAGGGATCAACAAAGTATGAATGCTTTTTCATACCCGAGATTCCCAAATACCCCCAAGAGTCATCGCAGCCAGCCGCATCTGCCCAGATCTCTGGGTACGACACGTGCTGTGACAATGGAACCTGCAGTGACTCTTGGGGCTGTATGAGGGTCTTTAGAGAGCTTCCCCTAAGGAACATTAAGTGCCGGTCATGCTGAGGATGCTTTTCAGTGCTGCAGCAGTTTCCACTTTGGAGACTGCTGACTTAGCGTATAATCCTATTTTACTCACCAGAAACAAATACCTCTATGAGGCAAAATGTCAGCAATTTTGAACACTCATAATACATCAAGAGCGCAGTCCTAACCTGGAGTTAGGCCAGCACAGTTAGGCCAGCAAAGTTTGGCCAGCAGCAGGACCACCGTAAAGCACGTTTGGACCACTCTCGGGGTCAGGGAGAATGGCGCATGTCTGTGTGCTGGCCTCTCTGTCTCCAAGGGTGATCCAAATGTACTTTACAGTACCCCTTGTACCGGTCAAACTTTGCTGGCCTACTCCAGGTTAGGATTGTGCTCCAAAGTCCAGTAAAACCTTGATATCCCCAAATTTTTCTTAATATATACACCAAAGAAAACGCTAATTGTTTTATTGATAGAATACATGTTTTGAAATCTTTGGGTATAGGACTAAGGCTGTAATCTATTTAGCAATGAAAGATTATTTGGCTTTATTTCTATTTAGCCCCATGACCTTCTGGTTTGTTGACATGGTTAATTATCCTGAGATAACAAATCATTAATTCGTGTCAGAGTCTGATTTGTTTATATGATCAAATGCTTAAGTCCGTTGAGAAGCAAGTCCCTGGATAATTGGGCTCTTAACTCTCCTCTATTATATCTCAGAATAAGTAACTGGGTAAACAATGATGTGGAAATTATCTCAGGTACACAGAATTCAGAATTTATTGCAAGCATACAGTAGCCTGAAAATGTCTCAACATGGTGTTCTAACGTTTGTGGATAAACCTTGAAATTTCTTACCTGTGTAACAGTGCCAGCTCCATGAGTGATGGGCCCAGTGTGGGGCATCCCTGCGGGGGCCCCACCCTCACCATGGGGCCCCCCCACTCACCAAGAGGGCTGCTGCATGCAAACCGTGGCACCTGGAAATATTTGGTGGTGACATGAAAATGTCATTGCCAACTGCTTCCAGGAACCCCATTTTGGGCCATTTGGAGGCAGGGGTAGATGGGAGGGCCCAAGGTAAAGCTGCTGTGCTCGCCCCATTGACTTATAGCCCATGGAGATCCTAGCTGCAGCAGCAGGTGACATGCTCCCTTTGCTGGTGGGGGCCTCCCAAAGTTAGGGGCCCAATGTTGATCACATTGGTTTAAGGCCGACCCTGTGTGTAATGAAGAGTTGTTAATTCTTGGCCATGGCTCCCAGTTAACTTCAGGAATAATCTTGGTGTAATCATAGGAGTCTCCTCTTTGTTGCCCAATGGGGAGACGTCTACCTCAAATGGGTTATGGAGCAACATACCTGTACTTGGGAAGGGGGAGAGTGGCTATTAAGCAGGTAGGCCATGGAGGAGGTGCCTCTGCTGCCCTTTATTCAGATCCCAGGGGGAAAAGTTAATACAGCATTAATACTCGGTGGAGCTCCAGCCCTGATAGATTTCTTCAACTTTTGGCCATACTCCTCTTCAGCCTATCTGTGAAGTCTCTACCTAACAGCCCAATTTTATTTCCCAATAACAGCGCTGATGCAGCCATGCCAAAGTGGTGTATGCTGCATCCAGCAGCGGGGAGGGAACATGAGGCATAGAGGAGATTAAAAAATAAAGTATTTGTACATCCACATAAGCCCTGGGGACACCCATGATTCTCATTGGACATAGGCAGTGATGTCATTCAGGGGGAACGGACCAGAATGGGCGTTCCGGATCCTAACGGGCTCTGTGGCTGGTTCCGGGTTTCCGACAAGTGCCAATCAAAAGTGAGTTCCTGTTCCTAAATCATTTGAATGACACCACTGGACATAGGATACCTCTTTTGGTGGCCTATGTCCAAGGAGAGGAAAGGGGTGGGTAGTTTTGACATGGAGGGGATAGGATCCAGTGTGCTCCGTTCCCATCAGATCTACCCCATCTCGCATAAGAACACAAGAAAAGCCATGCTGGATCAGGCCAACCTAATCCAGCTTCCTGTATCTCGCAGTGACTTGCCAGATGCCTCATCCTGTTGCTGTTCCCTTGCACCTGGCATTCTGATGTAGTCTACTACTAATGTAAGGAAGTTGCACAACCTAGCATGGCCTATAGCCCATGATGGACTTTTCCTCCAGAAACCTGTCCAATCCCCTTTTAAAGGCACCTAGGCCAGATGCCATCACTACCTCCTGTGGCAGGAGTTCCACAGATTAATACCTGCTGGGTAAAAAATTATTTCCTTTTATCTGTTCTCACTCTCCCAACACTCAATTTTAATGGATGCCCCCTGGTTGCGGTGTTGTGACAGAGGGAAAAGAACACCCCTCTATCCAAGAAAGCAGTAGGCTGTGGTGTCACAGTGATGGCACTTCCAGCCATAACATCACTTCTCATGGGTCCTGGACAGACTTTCACTCTAAACAGTGGGTCCAGGTGCTAAAAAGTTTGAGAACCATGGTAATGGGTCTAGACACATCCATTGAAAATCAGCGAGATGATTTTCAGTCCACCTGGAGAAAAATTGGATTGCATCCCATTGCACACTCTTTCAAATACCAGTAATACCCATTGTGGCTTCCGCATTATGTAGGCTTCCAAATGTGATATTACCAGGTTTACTGGCATTAGGGTCTGTACAGCTTAACATCTCTATGGTGATTGTCACATGTGATTGCTCTTAAATGCTTTTCTTATCAACTTGTGTAGAATCACAGCTGGGACCCAGTTATGAAAACAGATACATCATAATTATGCTAAATGTATATCAGATTTTGCAAGAAAATGACAGTGTTACACATTCTACAAATCCTACATTTGAGGAGTTGAATCAGCTGTTCCAATATTCATCAGGCTAAAGCTTTTCAAGTTATAATTTTTGTTTCCAGACAGCTGTTTTGTATTTTTTATATAGACTGAGATCAATTTTCTAGGACTTCCCAATGCACAGAATACATGAACTGTAGCCATTCATCTGGAAAACACAATTTTTAGTTCAGTTTGGATGCGTACATTTGCTGTTGGTGCAAAAATTATTATATCCCAGATGTACATGCAGAACCTCCAGGGTCTTGCTGGAGTTTTGCTCAAAGCCTGTGTTTATAATCTCCACATTCACTTTATCTCAGGAAGTTCAGTCTCTTTGTGCATTTATGCTTTGGATTCAACTAACCCAACTACTTCAACTAACTTTGGGTTGATTCAGTATATCTTTTTGTGCTCCCAGGATATAGGTTGACGTAATCTGGATAGCTGGCTTACTACTGAAGAACATTATTATATTATTGCAAACAGCACTAATTTACTGCAATGAAATGCTTATACACAATGGAAACAGGTATCTACTCCTCTTCAGTCTGATTTTGTTTTACCTTTAGTACTAATTGTCCATCAAAAGTCCCTTATCTTTATGAGAGCTAGCACAACATCCAGAAAGTTATAAAAGTGCATTTATGGGCATGTGTCACACTACATGCTCCTTGGCCCAGGTAGAAAACACTCTGATGTGCAAGAATCTGGCCCAGTGTGCGGGATAATAACCATTAAGAGGCCAATCCTGAAGCCAGTGGGAAGCTGCTATCACTGGCTCCAGTGTTGCAAACCATGAAGTGTATTTGCCTCACCACTGAAGGCCCTACTGCTGGCACTGGGCCTATGCCTCTGGCACAGTGCCTCACTGCTGTGGAGAGGCAGCCACACCACTGACTGTGGTAAATACTGTGGTAAATACTACCTCAGGCAGGTGGAGCAGCTTTGGGGGGCAGGGGAAAGGCATGGGGAAGGTAGAGGAGGGTGGAATTAAGAGGGGGGAGGGAAGAGGAGCCCTAGGAGGGCATTGAACTGGCAGCAACATTCTAAATCCCCTTGTTTGGCTTGGCCGCCTGACACAGAGCTACTCTAGTCTCTGCTGGCAAATGAACCAATGACATGAGTGGCCCCATTGCAGGCGCCGGTGACATCCCCTGAGGTGAAGCCCGCACCTGCTACAGCTCCTGCAGGGTACAGCAGTAGCAGAGGTGTGGCACAGTATAGCCCTCGCCATGCAAAGGAGCTGGGTGCGCCAGGAGAAAAACCAGCACACTGATTGGCCCTCCTGCCCATCCTTGCCTCTATATCACTTAGAAATGGAGCAATGGAGCAATGGAGAAATGGAGCATGAAGAGGCTGCGCGGGGGGGCACAGTTACATCTTTTGTCACCACCCTACCCTGGGCGCAGTCAGAGCCTGCCATGGCTCTGGGCAGTAGCCATTTTGGTACGGCTGCTCCTCAGGATTAGGCTGCCCCATCATCATATTGGCCACACAAAAACACATAGTAATGGTTTTTCACAAGTGCAGCATGGGGTGAATGTTCTATCTAAATCAGTCTTGAAAACTGCAGCAAGTTCCTTTAACACGTCCTGTGCTCTGAAGGCAATCTCTGTTGATTTATTATGTGACAGGGAAACAGTGGCCATATTCTTAGATGTGGGTGCTTTTTTAAAATTGCTGAGTAACCATGCACCACAGTGACGACCTTTCCTGATCGGTTCGGCCTCACCTGCCACACCTGTGCTGCTCGTCGCTGAAATCCATAGGGGGAAGAAAATAGCCTCTCTCTCTCTCTCTCTCTCTCTCTCTCTCTCTCTCTCTCTCTCTC